>JAEQBH010004486.1:0-186976 GCA_016808115.1 Tetrastigma voinierianum | reverse complement strand
TTTGTCTAAACTCCAACTTTTTGGTGTCACGTAGCTCGTCGCGTAGATCAATTTTCCTTTGGCCAGAAGAAATCCGGCCCGGTCCGTTTTTCGTGAATCTGAAAAAGAAACTAAGAGAAGAAAAAAATTTAAAAAAAATATCTCCTACGCCTCTTTCTCCCTACGCCATTTAAAAAAGGTTGATTTTTTCATATTATTATTATTATAATATTATTATTATTATTATTATTACTATCATTCAGGATACTTAACTTATATTACCTTATTCGGGTCCGTTTTTATCCCAAAAAATTTTATTTCTTTTCAGTTCAATTCTTTTAAATGAACTTTAACTCCATGATTGACTTAGATTTTCGTAAAATCTAGTCCTAAGAATCAGCGATTTATCACCCGAAATTCGTAAAATATTATTGTCTCGTAATTATTGAAACTTTTAAGGTCACTAGATTCAGCGAGGCAATTTACTTGGCCCGCTGCATTTAGTCATAGAGATCTAGAGAATTCGATTTTCAAGCAGAAATTACCGTTTATCCTTTTAAGAAAAATTGAATTTTTCTCGTGTTTCACCTCCCCCTTAACGTTTCGTCACGAAATTCATGCTATCACAGCATCACTCACATGCATATGCTACCTTCTACAATTCCAAGATCGTGTCGGGTATGATGGCTTGACCTCGGGTCACAATCATTGTGACGTGGAATTTTGTCGGCTCGGCTCCATGTCGGGAATGACCTCCAACACCCGATATAATACGCCACCTTAAGGTCCACCACGCTTTGTTCTTGTGACTCGATCTGTCCCACATTTCGATGGTTGTGGCTCTGCGGAACCCTCGTGAGCTAGAAGCCACGGGCTTCCCAGAACAGAAGAAGAGTGAGCTCTCCTTCCTCTTGACACTAACACTCGCATCCACTGGTGCGTCGGGCATTCTCAATCTCGTAATTCCGGGGCTATCCCGACCATGGGTCCGTCCGTGGGGAGTCCTGTATCTGCCTCGAATTGACAGCCGGCCCATTCTCAAATCTCCTAACCTTGGCCCGTGTTTATTGCCACGTAATCATGTGGCTTGTTTGCTTTCCGTGAATCTGAATCCACGTAATCCATCCTTTGTCATCGTTCCTGCCTCGGCTGCAAAACTCTTAGGCCTTGGCATGTCTTATAGTGGCGGAAAATACTTACTCATAAAAGAGCGTGGAACTACACTTGAGTCATTGCCTCTAAATCCACCAGAGGTCTTATCGATCCCGCCACACTTGGACTCACCTCATTTGGAGTATTCTTTGATCTTGTGCATCGAAGGTAATATCCAGTAGCCTCGATACATTCTCGATCCCATCGGAACCAATGGTACCATATCGGATCCCCTTCCTGTAAGCGTCGGAGGGATGATGTGACTTAGATCTACGGAGGTTACTTAGACCTCACGACCTCAGCCGCTGCTTGTGCAATGGTAGCGGTACCTTGGCTTGACCTGTGAGCTGCGGTCAAATCTTGGTGGTGCTTAGCTAGCACCTTGTGTACGACCTCTACGTCCTCGGCCTCGACTTGCAAATACACATGTCGAATGGCAACAAACTTTATTGTGAATCTCATTTAAGTCCTTCTGTATGCCAATTACTAATAAGACTTAACAACCGTGGTGACCGAGTTCATCGCACAAGATGGTCTTTATGACCACTCCTTTTATTTATTTCAATAGAATTCAATACTTTGGAGTTCATTTCATTTTCCAGACCCTAAGGTTATAGTTTCTAACCTTAGCATTCCACTTTTTCCTATATACATCATGCGGGTATAAGTTTTCCACATGATGTAACACATAATCAAGCAATCACAAACATGGACACATGTCAGAACCTGACCACGAAACACACCATGCATGCGTGTTCTATTCACGTCATGCTTTCCTGGGTAATCACATACCTAACCCTACATCGAGCCACACCCGATTGGTGATGTTCTTACATAATAACTGCGCCATTTGGTCCCTCGATCCCTAGGTAATCGTGCCACTGCTTATCAACACTAAGCTCACAGGTATTTATAAACTGTAGGCTGTGCAATTTGTGAAAATTTGGTATCAGGACTACACTTATAAAATACACTTACCAGGAGCTCCAAGTGTCGTTTACCTTGGCTCGTCTGGTATGAAGCTGGTATCAGATTTCAAGAGCCAGGTAATCCTAACCCCGGGGCACTACACTGTGCACATATCTGAGCCCATGTGCCGGCCTTATTCGCAATTGTCGTATACGCCAGCTGATACCTAGTGTGGCGATATCAGGACTAAACTTATAACTACACCCACCGAGCTCCCAAGGTAATCGTTCTTATGAGATGGCCTTAGTCCGGACTTCATCCTAGTTCTTCTAGTGAATTCAAGCTTGATCCTTCAAATCTTCATCAATTTTGATATTCTAAGCAACCATCTTCTTGTAGATAGCCAGGGACAAAGATACAAACAATTTCAAACCCAACAAGTATTGATTTTTTTATTTTTTATTTATCTTGGAAGTGAATTAAAAACCTTAGCAAACCCTTGAAAATATCAATAACTCATGGATCATGCTCGAGATAAGATACGGGAATTAGAAGACCAAAAGGCAGCTTACATTTGGAAAATTAGGTACCAAGTAAAAACAAACAATGGATGGAACGATAGAAGGACTGTCATCCCAAGATGATAATTTGATGGAAAAACAAACAACGTTAGCATTGTCATTAGAAGCAGTAATGATTAGTGAAATACGAAGGACCTATTTGGTTCAACCGGTAACTAGTAGCAGTGACGGACCTAGGATATTACTTGAGGGGGATCCTTTGATAATAATATATTTTAAAAAATATTATATAAACAAAGAAATATAATGTTTTTTATATATTTTATTCACTTTTCATTACAACGTTGTAGTATTCTTGAAATATAATATTAACAACTTATAAAATATGAAACTTTAATAACAAATCAAAATTTGTTTTTCAATAATAAAGTTAATGTTGAATATAAACTACTATTATCAATAATAAGTTTAAAAAAATGAACAACGCATAAATTTATCATTTATTTATATAATATTTCAATAAAATCTAAAAATATAAATAATAAAAAAAGTTACAAAATATTCATTTTCCTCTTTCTCCAATTTTTTCCCTCTCTTATCACTTTTTCACACAGCTTTTAAGGTTTCCTCCTATTACGTTTTCTCAAAACACTTTAAAATACATAAGTTTAACAAGCCATAAGAAGGTTAAATTGGAATTTGTTTTGAGTAAAAAAACTACTATATATATATATATATTATGATTCTATTTAGGTTTACAATATAGAAGGTTGACAATTGATTAAAGCTTTAAGGGGAATTTTTTTTTTAATCGAGGAATTAGGTAAGGGCATTTCCAATTGAATTAAAACTTTGAAGGGAGCTATCATATGCCCCCCTAGGCCTATATAAGGTCTGCCATTGGCTGGTAGCTGATAGCTTGTTCTTGATGTTGATAGCTAATTATAAATTACTGCTTGGTAAAGTAGCTGATTGAACGTTAATTTACCTATATATGTGGCGCTGTCAGGGGTCGGGTTAGGCAACTGTCGACCCTCGAGCTCTCAATTCTCGGATTGCGTGTCATTATTCATGTGCCATGCCTGTGGGGCAATTTCTGTATAATTTTCTTACAAATAACCAATTTCTTATAATTTTTCACAAGGGTTTGATCTTTGCTCTTTTACACTTTTACATGGAAAAAAATATTAAAACTAGATTATTCTTATATATTTTACAAAAATACTTCTCAAAGCCCGCAAACTACGACCTTCTTCATACTCCTGACCTCGAGAGAATGTAGTCTTCTCATGTACTGAAAGGAGTACCGACGGGTGAGCAGAAGCCAATAGTGATAATTTCCTACAAGGGTTACTCCCCACCTTAGTGCTCATGCAGCCAATCAAACTGACCCATACACATCCAAGTGGCTGACTACATGAATGTCGTATGTCATGCATGGAATGTCTTCATGCCCGTATCAGGAGTCACTCTGAGCTCCCTCACATGCTTATGCGAGTGTGACCAGACAGATCATGGGTCTCGATTAGTGCCAAAGTGCTATTTTGAATATTTATTTATTATAGGTTTTGAGTGTTTTTATTGTACTAATCATTCTAGTCTTGATTTGCACATTAAGGTCCTGTATTCTGTCGCATTTGTGGCTAATTTTGTAGTTTTTGCAAGATAATCGGGGCCAAAATTATCGAGTCGATTCAAACCACGAAGAACGAGTTGAACTCATCGTTGTAGATCAGATCCGAGAAGGAAAGAAGATCAAAATGTGAAGAAAAATGGAGCAATGCAGGAATGCTTTTGCCAACACTCTTGTTCACCGTCATGCGCCTTTGTTCATCCTTTTTTGCGTTTCGTGTATGTATTTTGTGCTGCAACATTTCATATGCCTCTGCCCAGTTCTGCTTTTTGTGTGCCCTGTTTGCATTTTTTGTTTTCTTCCATTGTATCCCCTTAACAATAGCTTTTGGTTTTGGTTTTTTTGTAACTTCCCTTGCTCTGAGCAGTATATAAGATGGAGTCAAGGTCTGTAAAATCGATCAATCAATTCGCAATAAATTTTTAGCCGAGAAGCTTTCAGCTCGCCCGCCGTCTGCTTCATTTTCTCTCCTTGTCTTTCATTTTCTTTCTACTTTCTCACTAGCCAAACACCCTCCGAGGATGACAACTCGAAGGATGAGCGGCTAAAACCCTTCCTCCTTGAACGGTTTCTTTGGGTCACGAGGATCACGAGGTAGCCTGTTGGTTCTCTGTTTTTTAACGCAAGTTTTTATTGACACTGTTTATCGTTTCTTTATTTCTCACTCTAGGTTAGAACTCCTTTGATGTGCCTTCTTTGATCAGTGTTGTGATCTTTTAGGGTTAGTGGATGCTTATTACTAGATCCTTTGAGATTCGATAGTTGCTTTCTGTTGTCCTTGTGAGGTAGATCGAGAGACGATTCCTTTGTGCGAGCATTAATGCTCAATAAATGCTGTTTTTCAAAAGGGAAAATCATAGGGTTTAGTTTTAAAGCTAAAAAAATGAAGATCGGTTGGAAATATTGATTGTCCTCCCAATAGCGAGGAAATGGACCCGAGAACCCCTCAGTGAACTTTAGAACTTGAATCCAGTAGCCTGACACTTCAAGGAGACTTCTTTATTTTATTTTATTTAAATTTTAGTTTGCCAATATTACTTTATTTTTACAAAAATCCCAAATCAAATTTAGATTCACCATTTTAGTCTTAACAGTAAATCATTTGTCTGAAGAAAACTCATCTCTGTGTTCGACCACAAGATAATATACTTGGTAGCTACGCTACGACGGTGGGATTTAGGATATAATATATTTAAAAAAATTTGGTTGGTCTTGAAAAATGTTTATTTTATTTTTTTTTATTTTTATTTATTTTTCAAAAAAAAAAAAAATTCGCAACTGCTTGGTATAAACAATTTTGTTTTTCATCATAACTTTTTCATTGAACACTTTTGAAATTATTATAAAAGTGTAATTTTCAAAATACTCTAATGGTCACTTTTCCTCTCTTTTTCTTCTCTGCTTGTTTATTTGGAGAAGCTGACGAGTGAAAAAGGTCAATACGATGGAAAGCGTGAAGTCTCTATCCAACTGATGAGTACATCTCATCAAGGTAGCACTTCCTTCTCTAACTTTCCAATCCGAGCCCCATTGCGGACAATGTGACATTTGGTTGGGGGAAGAGTTAGCGAAGGAAGTGGTATTTATTCATGTTTTTGTTACTGTGCAAGTGACCCATTTGTATGTTCAATGACTTCTTGATTTTCCTTTTTGTGAAAACATTATGCTAAACGACTTATTTTTGTAATTTACCAACACTTTTTTTTTCTTTTTTTTTTTTTTTTTTTTTGTGTTTTGCCTAGCACAGTTTGAGAAGAATTGAAACTTTGTCCGATTCTATTGATGTTAGATTGGTCCCGTACTGGTTGGTGGATGATCAGATATGAACTCTTGTTGCTGACCGCTTTTCTTCCACCTTTAGCCTAACCACACACGGTGCACATCGAGGTTTCTTCAATACCACGATAGAGCGCCTAACCTCCTAAGCCTTGCAATAACCTACCCTAGTTTAGTTAACCACCTTTAATGAGTTAAGGACCCCATGAATAGAAGGCAGTGTGTCTTCCAAAATAAAAAAGGTGAAAAGAAAAAGAAAAGAAAATAAAAGAAAAAGAAAAGAAGAAAAATTGCAGCTTTGCCTGAAGCAGAGCACGGTCAAGGGAGTATATGGCTGAAAGCCTTCAAGAGCAGGTGCCCTAAGACAGCGGTTGGGAGCCACTTGGAAACTTAGTGCTTTCCATTACACGGTGGATGGGTGGAGTTTAGCGAGTTGTAGGTCTTTGAGTCTCGAAATCATTCGGTCGGGGTGGAACTTTGAAGAGTTAGTGGTGAAGACCCTTATGAATGGTGCCTAAGCCTTAATTGGTTGGGAGTCATCGGTAGATCCATACATGGACTTTGGTGAGTGGATTCCTCAGCATTTTCACCTCTGACACAAAAGAGTTGTGGAATAAAGTGGGTCCCCGATCTATTGGGTTGGTTAGTGTCCTAGGTGGCGACAATAGCTTGGTTGGGGGGAGAGTGCGGTTTAAGCGGTTTTATTGTTGAGGCGATCAGAGCAAACACTTAGGTTTTGGTGGAGATGCCAGTTGATTCGCGAGAAGGAGGCTGCTTTTGATACTGTTTGTATAGCATTCATTCGCTCGAGATGGTTATTAAGAATTTGGGTTTTGATGATTCTTACTTAGAGTTAGGCATTACTCATTCACAACTTTTTTGAAATATATTTTTTGTGAACATACTTTTGATTTTGTTTAGTATGCTCTCTCTTTCTTTCTTTCTTTCATTGCTAAGGGACTAGTAATGTATAGGTTGGGGGGTGTGATTAGTACTCAAAAAGTGTTATTTTGAACCCTGTTTATTTCAGGTTTTGAGCACTTTTTATGTACTAATCAGCGTAATTAACCGGATTTGCACATTAAGGTCCCACTGGCATTCTCATGATTGCATTTTTGTGTGAATTTTGCAGTTTTGCGAGCTAATTATGCCAAAATTGTTGAGTCGATCCAAGCACGAAGGGTGAGTCAAGCTTCGGCTATTCTGCCAGTAGAGACCCGAGGAAAGAAGAGCATAAAATGTAGTAGACCTGGCAAAATTTTGCACGTTTGAGAAATTGCTCCTACGATGTTCACCTCGGCCTTATTCCTCCTCGAAGCCTTGTTCACCTGCTTTTGGCCTTTTAGTGTTTTTGTTATATTTTGGTTTCTTCCCATTCTATCCGCTTCCTAATACCTTGAGTTTTGGTTCTTTTTGTAATTTCCTTGACTCTGGCGTATATAAACTGGTCGAGCGTAGATCAATCATGTCAATAAAATTGACGGGAGAAGCTTTCAGCTCTCCTGCCTTTCTCACTTTCTCTCCCTTTTCTCTCATTTTCTTTGCATTTTCTGGGCAGCCAAACACCCTCCGAGGATGACAACTCGGAGGATGAGCGGCTAAAACCCGTTCCTCCTTGAGTGGCTCTTGGCGCGGGATCTGGGAGGCTGCGGAGGTCCACCCGTTTTTCCACACGGGTAGTCATATCATCGTGTTCTCCTTTCTAGCTGGTGTAAATCCCTTAATCATGTTGGATGGTCGATTACTTGGTAATCTTTTAGTGTCGCTTGATGCTTATTACTAGATCTCATGATGTTCATTAGTTATCATTTATTACCCACATTGTAATGTAGGTCGAGGAGACTCGTTTGAGGCGGCGAGAACATAAATGGCTAGTGAGATGCCATTTTCAAAGGATAATTATTTTGGGTTACGTTTTTATAGCTAAATGAAGATCCGGTTCGGAGATGACTATAGGTCGTCACCAACCTTGAGAAATGACCAGGGACCTCTTAGTGACACAGTAGAACTCGCGTCAGTGAAAGCTTGACATGAGGACTCTGTTTTACTTTTTTCCTTATTTTATTATCATCCTACTGACCATCCAACTCCCTGTTTTGCAAAACCACGGTCAAATTGAAATTCACCATTTTGAATCACTACAAATCAATTTGTCTGAAGAAAACCCATCCACATGTTCGGCCACAGAGCCCTTTATCTTTGCGTGCTTTGCTACGGCGATGGGACCCCAGGATATAAATTTTGTTGATTCGGAGTGCACCTCTCTTGTACGAATCAAAATGGGCGCGGATTCTGCTGCAGTGATGGTGCCCTAAGTATATTTGACGAGCTGTGAAACACTTGTGATCCTCATCACAAGTATTGGTGAATTTCTTTTATATTTTACTGTCAGTTTGTTTTTAGTTTCATTTCACTAAAAAAAAATTAAAAAAAAAAAAAAGAAGCAGGATTGTTTCTCTGTTGTCTTGGTGTTGCCCTGTTTTCTTGGGGTGCATGTTCCGATTAGGTAAGCCCGGAAGGCTGCGATTGATCTCAAACATAGACCAAATGGAACACCTAGAGGGAGAGCAACATAGTCAGTACAAGGGAAACCTTAGTGCCCATAGGTCCATGAGGGACTATAGAAACTCTCCATGGATGAATGTGCCTTCAAGCATGGTGCCTCCAACAAACATACCATATGGAAATTCTTACAAACCTAGTTGGAGGAACCACCTAAACTCCTCATGGGAATCAGGACCTCCACACTATACACCTCCTGCTCCTCCATATTATGCTTCAACTCCTCAGCCACCACAACCACCCACAGATTTATCCTTCGGTTGAGGCGTGCGGAACTTAGCGAGTGGTGGATACTTTTATAGAGGAGCGAAGCTTGGTGAATGTCGAGCCCGATAAAAATTTGACCTGATGGAAGCGAGAATTGACACAGTGGAGAGCTCTCTAGACAAGAGAATTGATGGATTTCAAAGTGAAATTGATAAAAAAAATTGACATTCTGCTGAACTCCATTTCAAGGCTCACCAATCAGCACATTCATCAAGAGAAAAAGAGTCCAGAGGAAGAGTGCCTGAGTGACACCATGGTAGAGGAAGCGGTGTCGGCGGCTGACTTCTGAAGAGTGAAGAAAATTTTGAATCCTCGGATGCCCAGTTACTGCTTTGTTTTCCATGGGAGAAAGAAAGAAGGAAACCTCCCGATATTGGCGAGGAGGGTGAGTGGAAAGGAAGAAATAGAAGAGCAAAGTCCACTTTGCCCGAGCGCCCTGGCTTGACCTTGCGGGGAAGCACCCTCTTGACCTAGTGTATACCACACTGCGGCCGCAAGCCTTTACCTAAAGAACTGCTCCTGCTGGCTGAAGCGAGCCATCCCATCTCGCCTATACTCTGAAAACTTTAGGAAGTTAATGGCCCGCTGCTAAGATTTGCCATTACATCGAACATTGGCAGCTGCTCATTGCATGGCATAGGATGGTTCGGTCTTTGGTTTCAAGCATGGAGCACTGGACCTTAGCATATCTATAAGCTCCACCGGTTGTGACCTCCGAAACTGAGGAAACGGAGTTTTGGGGTGCTTAGTCTCCCCTACTTTTTGTTTTCATTTTATCTTATTTTATTTTATTTTATTTTATTTTATTTTGATCGCCATTTGATTCGTGCCATAGTAAGGTGTTCCGGAATCAACAATATTTATATCCTAAATCCTACTGCCGTAGCAGAGGTACTGCAGTATAGCGGTTCTAGGGTCGAACACAGGGATGGGTTTTCTTCGTACAAATGATTTATAGTGAAGGCCAAAATGGTGAATTCAAATTGGATTTTGGGATTTTGTAAAAACAGGGGGTGTAATGGTTGGCAAACTGAAATTTAAATAAAATAAAATGTAAAAGATGTATCCTTGAAGTGTTAGGCTGCTGGATTTTGGGTTCTAAAAGTTCACTTAGGGGTTCTCGGGTCCATTTCATAGCGTTGGAGGGATGAGCCTGTAGTCGTTTTCTGATGGGATCTTCTCTTAGCTTTAAAAACTAAACCACATGATTTCCCTTTTGAAAAACAACATTTATTGAGCATTAATGCTCCCCCGAACAGCGATGCCTCACGATCTACCTCACGGTGACAAATAGAAGCAACTAATGAATCTCGGTGGATCAATGGCAGCATCCGCGAACCACTAAAAAGATTGCGAAATCTTGATCCAAAGAAAGGCACATCAAGGAGTTCTAACCTAGGTGAAATAGGAACATAAATGCGATAAAAACTGGCGTTAAAAGCGAGAGAATCAACGATTACCTTCAGATCACGCACCCGGCAATATACGCTTCAAGGAGGAAGGGTTTTAGTTGCTCATCCTCCGAGTTGTCATCCTCAGAGGGTGTTTGGCTAGTGAGAAAGTGGAAAGAAAATGAAAGACAAGGAGATAAAATGAAGCAGATGGCGGAATGAAATTTGAGAAGCTTCTCGGCGAGACGTGCGAGATTGATTGATCGATTTCGCAGGACCTTGAATCCAACTTATATCTTTGCTCGGAACGAAATTACAAAAAACCAAAACCCAGCTATTCTGAGGATAAAATGGGAAGAAACGAAAAAATGCAAACGAGGGCATAACATCAGCGAGGCAGGCGGTAGGATGAGCAGTGCGCGAGGATGGTGAAGCATTGGCAAGAATGGCATTCTGCAATGCTCCATTTTCTTTACATTCTGCTCTTTCCTTCTAGGATATGATCTCTGACGATGAGTTCCAGCTTCGGGTTGCTTCGTGTTTTGAATTGACTCAATAATTTTGGCACGATTATCTTGCGAAACTATAAAATTAGCACAAAATGTGATCGTGAATAGCGGGGACCTTAATGTGCAAATTGGGTTAATTAGAATGATTAGTACACAAAAAGCACTCAAAACCTATAATAAATAGGTTTCAAAATAGCACTTTTTGGGCATTAATCAGTCTCTCACCCAAAGACTTGACTCATTGGACCAACCTCCAATACTCATTAAAATTTTCATTTAATCGCGTGTGTGTCTATGGGTTGCGTATTTTTGGGTTCTCACCGCAGGATCGTCGCACGCCTTCCCAACATTTTTACGGTCTTGCACCGTCGGTGATCATGTCTAACCGTGTATGAATTTGTGACTTTCACCTTACGGGGGATCTACCCTAACCTAGTATGCCCAACACACGTGATTTATTAGTGATTTTTGATTTATACGACCGTGAGCCTCGATCTTGGATGTTGTCCCATTTCCGAGCTCACCTCACATTCACCAAGAATGGTGAATTTACCATCACTATGCACCCATACCCGACTCGACGCGATGTTACCGTGCATATGCAATGCTAATGTCACTGTAATTTCTCATGTTACATGTATGATGCACACTACATGAACCATTCTCATCAGTTGCACTTCATGTCAACTATCGTGCAAACATATATCGCAAGCATGTAAGTTCCATATATTTCATGCCAATATATATATAAATATCTTATCAAACATATTAGAATTCATCAATCATGACTAAATAAAATGATGTCATACAACCTCCCTTAGGCTAACTCATGGCAATTTCCTACCCAATACTATAGCTTACAACATGCCATGCAATGGTCATGTCAAAACCCGGCTATTCACATTGACACAACATAGCAACCTGCACACTCGGTGCAAAACGTAGATTTCAGCAAGGTTATGTTCACCCACTGTCCTCCACAAGCATATGGCTGGAATCTTGACTCAATGGTATTTCCATAGAGGCCCGAAGGCACTGGCGAATTGGATGAAGGAAATTATGGCTGTCCGAAAGTTAGAGTCACACATGAATAGCCGACCCTAGCGACCGGGCCACAGGCGCCGGCAGCCCTGTAACAAACATATATTTCAGTAGGTTATGTTCACCCACTATTCTACACAGGAATATGGCTGGAATCTTGACTCAATGAAACTTTCCATAGAGTCGAGACACCGAAACGGGTTGGACGAAGAAGTTATGGTCATCGAGTTGGAGGCCACACATATTAGCCCATTTTTAGTTGGCCCTAAGTAGATCAGCTGACTCTAAAAAATATAGATTTCAGCAGGTTATGTTCACCCACTATCCTCCATAGGAACATGGCTGAAATCTTGACTCAATGGGCTTTCCATAGAGTTTAAGAGCACCCGAGACGGAGTTCTGACAAAGAAGTTATGGTCGTCCGAAGTTGGAGGCCTCACATGACCCTAGCGGTGCCCATTAGTTGACTCACTAGCGGCGTGACTCTTAACCGGTCGGCTCTCTAGCGGGCCGACTCTTATGTCGGCTCCTAGCTGTGACTCTTAGGCGCCGACCCTAATCGGCTAACTCTTGGCCGGTCGGCTTCTTAGGCCGGGTGACTCTTGGCCGGTCGGCTCTAAAACGGTGACTCTTGCTTAGCCAGCTCCTGGCCGGCCGACTCTTGGTCGGACAGCTCCTAGGCAGTGACTCATGGTCGACGGCTCACCTGCCGGCTAAGTCTTAGCCCGGTCGGCTCTAGGCGGCTGACTCCCTAGCTGCGTTCGGCCGGAGTCGACCTTTCCACTTAGATTGTTTAGGGTAAACGGACCATAACTTGGGTTACAGAGGTTTGATTTGGGAAATTCAAAAGCCTAAAATCAAGTTAACTAATGTGGCTACAATTTACCTGAAGAATCACTGCCAAATTCCCTTTCTTTCCCACCTAAAAACTAGTCCTAAAGTCCACCTAATGTGTATGATCAAAATAGGGTAACTCCTCATCGTTCAAAATGCAACGAAACATCCCCCTTAGGATAAGACACCACCACACAGCCCTTAGGGTAGAAAATAACAAAATTAGGAGAAGACTTACCTCACCTTCTCTGAGGTGTCTCTAATCATATCCAGACCAGTGATGGAGCTCTCTCCTACCTCTGTCCAGCAAATAGGTGATCGGCATGGCCTCTCATACAAAGCTTCATAGGGTGCCATCTGTATACTTTCCTGATAACTGTTGTTGTAGGAAAATTCCACTAAGGGTAAATGCTCATCCCAACTACCCTTATGATCTAGGACGCATGGTCACAACATGTCCTCTAAAATCTATATGGTCATCTCCGACTAACCATATGTCCGAGGATGGAATGCAGTCCTCATAGTCAATTATGTCCCCATGGCCTTCTGGAAACTCTTCCAAAAGTGTGACATAAATCCTAAGGATCTCTATCGAACAAACTTATGGACATTGACACTCCCATGTGTAGGACGATCTCTCGGTGGATATACAACGGCGAAATTCCTCCCGAGTGTGAAGGTCGTTCGCCTGGCCCAGAAAAATGTCTTGAAGCCGTCAGCCAGGTCTGATCACCTATACCACATCATGTCTCCGTGGTGTCCATGGCAAGTGGGTCACAAAATCCATCGTGACATGCTCCCATTTCCACTCAGCCACCTCCCAATGGGTACGAGTAGCCTGTTGGCTTACGGTTCTTAGCGCCTTAACATCTTGACACGTGGGCGTCGTCGAACAAAGTCCACGACGTGTCTCTTCATCCGTTCGTGGCGATGAAGATCTGCGATACATCTTCGTGCCACTGGATGCTGTAGTCGGGAGTAATTGGAATACCGGGATCTCCTCTCGCCGGATCTGTCGGCTGCGGAACCCAGCTGCGAGTCCTCTATAAAGAAGACTACCATCGGTGTGAATGATCCGATAACCGTCGCTGTGCACGACTATACGGTCCACGATGGACACTATCTGCGTCTACCCACCGGGACATTTCGATCACTCTGCTCAATAGGGACGGCATAGCTACCAAACTTCCTAAAGTACGAGCACCTTTCATTATCTTGTAAATAATTACCCTACCGGTCTCACGTTATCTGCCACTCTCGGGAAGCTATACTGCGATGCTCACAATGACTTAGATTAGTGCATTAGCCACCATATTTACCTTACTAGGGTGGTAATGCAAAGTGAAGTCATAATCCTCTAAGAACTTCATCCACCTGCGTTGCCTCATATTGAGGACCTTTTCAAGATGTACCTCGGACTCGTGTAAGTGCAGATACACTATTTGTTCGCCGTATAGGTAGTGGGCGCCCAGATCTTGGCGAGGCTATGGCCGCCCAACTCCGTGTTGTGTGTGGGGTAGTTCTGCTCATGATTCTTCGACGACGGGAACCATGGCTACTACCTCCGGTGCATTAGGCATCCCGTCAGGCGCCCCGGCGTCTGCAATATGCGTGTGCCCTCTTGCCCCTCACTTGGGATTTATAAGAATAGAAGTAAAGTAAGCCTCTCTTTAATTCTGGAATGCCTTCCTTGCCGGTGTCATTCCACTTTCAGGCAACCTCTTTTCGAATTCGATCTCTTCATAAGTGCTGCTAGTAGGGAGAAATCCTCGATGAACCTCCTGTAATACCTTGCCAATCCCAAGAAACTACGTATCTCGAAGACTGACTTCGGCCTCTCCCAACTCATCACATCCTTGACCTTCCGGGGTCAGCACGCTGAAGCTGGAGCACCACGTGCCCCCAGAATCTCACCTCGATGGCCCAAGCTTCTTGCCCGAACTTGGTGCAATTGATGGTCTCTAGGCTGAGCGGCCCTGAATAATCCTCATGTTCCTCCTCATACTAGGAGTAGATCAAAATGTCGTCTACAAAGACCACGACGAACTGATCTAGATAGGGTTGGAACAACCTATGCATGAGATCCATGAATGCTGTTGGCACCTTCATCAATCCAAAGGGCATCACTGTGAACTCAAAGTGCCCATCTTGGAGTGTCACGAATGTTGTCTTGGGGATGTACTCAGGTCTCCACCAGCTCTCAGGCGATGATGTCAGATGCGAAGATCTATCTTGGAGTAGACTTGTGCCCCTCTCAGCTTATCGAACATGTCATCAATCCTCGGTAAGGGATACCGATTCCTGATCGTAACCTTATTGATAGTCGTGAAATCAATGCACAATCGAAGGAGATGCTATCTTTCTTAGCCGCCAAGCGAGCAGGCGCCTGCATGGTGAAATGCCGGTCTAATAAATCGCTAATCCGACTAACTCCTGCATACGGGCCTTGAGTTCCTATGACTCAATGGGTGCCATCTATCTGAGTCATAGAGATGGGCGATATTGAGGTGTAGCTTCAATACATAAGTCTACATCCCTGCGGAGGCAATCACAGTAGCTGTCGGGAAAAACATCCTCATACTGTGAGATTTGCAGGGAGATCATGTCTCACCTCGTCCTCCAGGGTAATGCTTGCTAGCCAACCCATCAATTGTCCATTCCATCTGGAATCGTACACGGCCTAGGGTAAAACATTGTGCTTGTCCCCACGAAGCGTAACAGTACCATCTGTGTGTGAGCGAGTAACCCTCATGCTCCGCAGTCGATGGCGACTCGGTATCGATCCAGCGGTCCATCCAGGGATGACGTCGAACTGACATGTCCATAGTGTCGGGTCCACGTGATTAGAATCCTAAAGGTCTCTAACTCACTTGAGCCACAGACATATCAGATCCACACTCACCCTAGTCCTTGGGGGAAAACTCACATATAGGGGCTTCTCTAATTTCTCAACCTCTAAGCCCAACTCTTGCACACATGATGCAGCGATGAATGAATGCGATGCACCCGAATCAAATAATACCCTTTCCATGGCGAGATAACATAAACATACCACAGTGTTATTTGATCTGGCGGCTCGGTCGGTGGTGTGATAAACGTAGACAGGCCCCAGACCTGATGTCAGAGCTGTGGGCCTGTCCGACCCTGGAGCCATGCCACAGCCTCTTGTCTGTTTGTGCAACGAAGGTGCTCGTCTGACACCTTTGGGATAGATATTGGTTCCTCTGACCCGTACTGGGGGGTGGAGGAATAAACTGTGTCTATGCCTATCCCAATGATGACTGGGACTGCGCTGTCCCAAAAACCTGGAATCCTTGCCTCTAGGGGCAATCCCACCTCTTATATCCAGGCTGATGGCAGAAGTAACATGTCATCTGTCTGTTATTAATCGGCTTTGACCTTAGCCACGATGGGCTGCGGCTCACAAAACCCTCACAGAACTAGAAGCCTTTGGCTTCTTTCATGAGCTAGAAGAAGACTGACTCTCCTTCCTCTTGCCACTAGCACCCGCATCTCGGATGCTCGTCAAATCACTATCTCTCTCTCTCTATGGTCATAAGCGTCCCCCAACCATAGAGTTCATGTCTTCTGCAGAGGAGTCCCGCAATCTTACCGGATGGGCTATCACGCCGTTTAGAGACGAACCCGAATCTTGGGACTCTTGCACGATTTTTTTTTTTAAGCGAGTGTTTTGTGGGTATGGCCCACCATCTTAAAGCAGTCAAATATTATACCGTCAAGAACTACCACCCAGGAGTGGTGTCCATCAATCTAGACACATATAGCGAGTCCCATTTACAATTACAAAGCGAACTTTTACTTATACGAATGGAGTCTTGGAACCACATGTAGTGAACCTTTACAAGTGTGTTGGCCCAGTTGTATGCGGATGTTCTGCTGATGTCTTCTCCTGTACCTACACGGATTAAAACCCGTGCTAAGCTTTTGTAGTGGGAAACATTTCTTATACGGGAAATACATTGCATACACAATTATAATGGTGTATAACCATAACGAGATATCGGAAATTTCATCGTTCATATGAACTTATACAAGGACTTAGCTCATACGGGCTTATGTTTTATTCGGGACTCAGTAGGAGTTCACGAACTTAATTCTTATCCTACGGGTTTACACTTGTTGGGGTTCTCGTGGGTATCACGGAGATCACGGGCATTATCTTTAGTTGCGGAACTTAATCTTATCACGAAGTACTTGTAAGTACTACGGAACTTATGCGATCTTCTGGGCATATCTTGCAGTCTTGGGAACTTGGACATGTATTTCGGATCTTATACATGTCTTACCAGGCTATATACTTATAATGCAGATTCTGAGTACTAGTGATGCTATGGAACTTATACGTATGTTCTTGAGACGAGTACCCGCCAAGGTACTACGAGAATTTATCTGAGAGGCGGAACTTATCATATACGGGACTTATCGGATCTTGGACAAGATTTATTCGAGATCACGGGCGCATCGGATCTGAGGAATTGCCGTAGGTACTAGGCGGATCGGATCGGGACTTGTCGGATCTGGGGTACGTAGGTACTCTGAGCAGTCGGATCGGGACTTGTCGGATCTGAGGAATTACCGTGGAACACTATAGACCTTATTCGGATCTGGGAGTACGTAGGTGCTGCGGAAACGGATCGAGATGCCCGGGGCAGAGGCTTCGAATACGGGACTTATCGGTCTGAGTGCCGTGAGTCTTGCTACGGGACTTATACAAATCTGGGACTTATCGGATGCGGGAGTTATAGTCAGGGGTGCGCGTGAATTTGAGGACTTGGTGGGGCGGGGCAGACGGAACCCTGTTAAATCACGAAATTGCGGTGGGTGCTGAGAACATTACGGATCTGGGGTACGGTAGGTACTACAGGGGACCTTATTCAAATGCGGGGTACGAGTAGATTTTCACGGACCTTATTCGGTCACGAGTGCAGTAGGTCTTTGCGAGGACGGATCAGATGCGGGACCAGGAGACTTATTCGGTGCGGGACTTATCGGATACGGGAGTACTCGTAGGTGCTACGAGACGGATCGGATCGGGACTTGTCGGATCTGAGGGCACGTAGGTGCTGCGAGCGGATCGGTCGAGGGACTTGTCGGATACGGGGTACGTGGAGTGCTACGGGACGAGATCGGATAAGCGGGAACTTATTGATTCGAGTGCCGTAGGTACTCTGGGACTTAATCGAATCTGGGTGCAGTAGGTACTCTGAGACTATTCGGATTCGAGGTACTGTGGGTACTGCGGGACTATCTGATCTCGGGGTACCCATAGGTCTTCTGAGGAGACTTGTCGAGAGGCAGGAATTGCGGTAGGTACTATAGAGCTATCACAGAGATCTGAGGATTGCAGAGTAGGTGCTAGAACGGATCAGATGCGGGACTTATACGGATGCGGGAGTACCGTAGGTACTACGGACCTTATCTGAGACGGAACTTATCGGATATAGAAGTGCAGTAGGTACTCTGAGCTTAATCATATACGAGGGTACTGAAGTAGATCACTGAGGCCAAATCAGAGCCCGAGTGCGGTAGGTGCTACAGTCTTATTCGGAGACGGGAGTACCCGTGGGTACTGCGAGGCAGTCTGCAGGTACACATTCGGATCTTTACTTATTCTCTATTCGAGTCTTATCATATGTACGTACGTGCCTAGACCAATTATAAGAATGAGTAGGACGTAGTACAATATGTACCCGAAGGTGCGATGCAATCTTGGGGTGCCATAGCACCGGCGGGAATCTGAAATGCTAAGCGGGTCTTAGTAGCACTAATCGGAGACGGGAGTCTTAGTAGCACTAATCAAGGCGATCCACTCATTCATTCTTTGATCCTAGGTGATCATATGATCATATGTATTTCATATATTCTTTTTCCTCTGTAAATCATCTTTGCCCTTAAATTGGAATCACTCAATCGGATCATCTAAACTCGAGTTATGGCATTTTTCATGCCAACTAATTCAGATTCTGGAGTTTTAGGGACAGATTGAATTACTCATTTTCCGAGGTCTTAACTTCATATTTTGACACTAAGGTCCTTGTGCTTATTTAAAGCTAAGATATTAAGGGTTCTATTCAACTGGAATCACCCAATTCGAATCTAGGAACTCAGATACGTCACAAGAAACAACTCCGGACCTACGCTATGATCAGCGATGCAGGAAATGGGCTTGCACATAGCCTCACTTTGAGTGGATTTTTCGACCACTTAGAGTCAGAATTTGGAGATACCTTCTCTTAAAGTTTGGTTCTCCTTGAAGTCTATTTTACGTAGCCACTTGAATCACTCAAATCGGATAAGAAATGAGGAAGTTATGGCCAAAATACGAAAAAGTGGTCAAGCAGGAGCAGTGCAGTCCTACCGGTAGGACTTTAAGTCCCTCTAGGTGGGACTTGACAAAATGACCAGTAGCGATATTCTACCGGTAGGACTTCAATCCTACCGGTAGGACTTCCCGAAAAGTGCCCAAATTGGGTGGTTTCTCCCATTTTTCATGCCTTATCCTCCTTAGATCACTCTTAATGCATCCTTCATCAAAAACTAACATGGAATCCCTCCCAGAACTCCTGAAACACTTTTAATTTGCAAGGAATCCTAGGATTCGCCAATTTCACCAATTCTACAAATCCTTGGAATTTTGGAGAATTCATATCTACTCATTATGAACTAGGGCTTTTCAACCAAACTTCCATAAATCTAGAGTTATAATGTTTGCCTAGCAAAACCACAGAATGGGAATCAATTTAATGTTCAATGGAAACCCTAGCAATCCATACCCAAGAAATCCTTGTATCAAAATCATGCTAGAATCCCTAATGTCCATATAAAATTCATAGCAAAGTCAAGCATCCATACCTTTGGCTTGCTTGATCTCCTCCATCTTCTTCTTCTTCCTCTTCCTCTTATAACAACTTTCTCCTTCTCCCGTGGGTTCTCTCCCGATTTTGAGACCCAGGTGAGTCACACAAAAACATGGATTTGTTAAGGCCATGTTTGGCCTCCAAATAAAACCCATTTTTGGTTCAGTTTTCCTCTAATTGCCCTTAGCCCTTCAACTCATTATTATTTGGCTTTCAACTTACCATTATTTGCTTTTTGGCCCCATAACTCCTTCTATTTATTAGTTAAACTTTCCTTTATCTCAATTTGGCCCATAGTCTCATCAATTCATATCTTTTGGGCCCCTTTTTGGACAATTTACAATTTTGTCCTTAAATCTTGTAACTTCCCGGGTCTCTCGTTTCCCGGTTTTGCATTTAACTTATGAAACAGTCAAATTATACTTACAAAATACCCTAAACATATGGCTTATTTAGGGTATATTTCGGGGTGTTACAATTCTCCCCCCCTTATAAGAATTTCGTCCTCGAAATTCATAGTCTAGCATGTGCTTGCTCTATATCAAATCCTTTCTTTTCATATCTTTTACAGAAGCTGGAGCGTGACTCTCACGCCATCAAAGCTCCATCATAACTACATCTCATGCCCAATCTTTCAATTGGATTGTAGTGCTGATTCATTCTAATCGATATACGGGACGAGGACATCGCATTAGACGACACATTACTATGTAGGTGCATCCTAAATCTGGGGCTTATCCGAAACGCCCTAAACCTAGGCTCACGTGCCAACTTGTGTTGGTATCATATTCCCCACAAGCCTTAAGTTCATCGTATACTATGCTGCGATATAACATCCCGCATGCAGTTCAGAGGCGAGACCAAATATTGGGACTCTTTACCTGATTTTTTTTTTTTTAAAATAGAGGCGGGTACACATGGGTATGGCTACATCCAAAACGAGAATCCAAATATTATATACAATCAAAGGGCTACCAGGAATTGGTGTCCATCAAAATCTAGACACATATAAGCGAGTCCATTTTACAATTACAAAGCGAACTTTTACTTATAAATCGAGTGCGGAACCTACATGTAGTGAACCTTTACAGTGTGTTGGCCAGTTCAATGCACGGATGTTTGCTGATGTGGCTCACGTACCTACAGTTAAAACCAGTGCTAAGCTTTGCTTAGTGGGAAACGTGCTTATCTGAAATACATGCACATACACAATTATAATAATTGTATAACCATAATTGGATATGAAGGCTCATGCGTTCAACGCCAGACTTATACGAAAGAGGACTTAAGCTCATACGGGCTTATGTTTATTGGGACTCTATGGAATTTGAAACTGTTCTGCCTCCTAAGGGTTTACACTTGTTCGAGGTTCTCGTAGGTATGCAGAGATCAGGGCATTATCTTTAGATTTCTTGAACTTAATCTTATACAGAAGTACTTGTAAGTACTACGGAACTTATACTGATCTTACGGAGCATATACTGGTCTTACAGAACTTGGACATGTATTTCAGATCTTATACATGTCTTACGAACTATACTTATATTAAGTTCTGAAATTTTCCGTGATGCTATGGAACTTATACTTATGTTACTGAGACAAGAGTACCCTTGGGTACTACGAAATTTATCTGAGAGATAGGAACTTATCATACTCTGGGGACTTATCGAGATCTTTTGGACAGAATTTATTCGAATCTGAGGCCTTATCGGATCTGAGTGCAGTAGGTACTCTGAACGGATCGGATCGGGACTTGTGAGATACGGGGTACCTAAGTAGGTACTACGAGTAGTCGAGATCAGGACATCGGATACGGGAGTACCGTAGGTACTATAGACCTTGTGTGGAATCTGGGAGTACCGTGATGCCTTACGGGAGAACGGATCGGATCACGGGACGGAACTTATTCGGGTGGGACTTATCGGATCTGAGTACGAAGTAGGTACCTCACGGGACTTATACAAATACGGGACTTATCGGATCACGGGAGTTATCGGTTCTGAAATTGCAGAGTAGGTGCTAAGGGACTTAATTAAGAGGCAGGCAGACGGAACCTAATTCATCACGAAGTGCCGAGTGGGTGCCTAGAACATTTTGGTCTGAATTGCGAGTGAGTCACTCTGGACCTTATTCAAATACGGGGAGTACCGTAGCTACGGACCTTGTCGGAGGATACGGAGGAATTGCCGTAGGTGCTGAAGCGGATCAGAGATCACGGGGCCAGACTTATTCGGGTCACGGGACCCCATCGGATCACGGGAGTACCGTAGGTGCTCTGAGACGGATCGGATCGGGACTTGTCGGATCTGAGGAGTACAGTAGGTTGCTACTGAACGAGGATCAGGATCGGGACTTGGGATCACAGGTACGCATTAGGTACTACGGGACCAGTCAGATAAAGCAGAACTTATTCAGATTCGGGAGTACCGTGGAATTTTCGGAGCTTAATCGAATCTGGGAATTGCAGTGGAATTTTCTGAAACTGTCGATTCGGGGTACATGGGTACTACAGGGACTTATCAGGATCTGCGGGGAGTACCCCATGGGTGCTCGGAATGTCGGCGAGGTGCAGAGTGGGTACTATAGGCTTATCACAGGATCACGGGTGCGTGGAGTCTTCTGAGACGGATCGGATCACAGGGACTTATACGGATGCGGGGTACGTGGGGCTCACGGACCTTATCTGAGGCCAGACTTATCGGATATAGAAGTGCCGTGGGTACTACGAGGCTTAATCATGTACGGGTGCAGTGGGTACTCTGAGCCAATCAGAGACGGGGTACCCGTGGGAACTCTGGATCTTATTCGAGGCAGGGAGTGCCGGGTAGATTACTCACGAGACGAATCTGGTACATTCGGATCTTGCTTATTCTCTATTCGAGTCTTATCATATATGCATCGATTGCCACAGACAATTATAAGAATGAGTAGGACGTGAGTACAATATGTACCTAGAGAAGGTGCGATCTGATCTTGGGGTGCCATAGCACCGACGGGAGTGCGAAGTCTTAAGCGAGTCTTAGTGGCACTAATCGGAGTGAGTGTCAGCACTAATCAAGGCGATCCACTCATTCATTCTTTGATCCTAGGTAGTCATATGATCTATATGTATTTCATACTATTCTTTTTCCTCTGTAAATCATCTTTGCTCATGATTAAGATATGATGGATGTCTAAACTGAGTTATGGCATTTTCATGCCAACTAGTCGTTCTGGAGTTTTCTGGGGACGGATTGAATTACTCACATTTTCCGAGGTCACCCAACTTCATATTTTGACACTAGGGTCCTTGCACTTATTTAAAGCTAAGATTATTAAGGGTTCTATTCCAACTGGAATCACCGGTCGGTCTCAGGAACTGAATCTGTCAGAAACAACTGAGGCTACGCTATGATCAAGCGATGCGGAAATGGGCTTGCACATAGCCTCACTTTGAGTGGATTTTTCGACCACTTAGAGTCAGAATTTGGAGATACCTTCTCTTAGTTTGGTTCTCCTTGAAGGTCTATTTTACGTAGCCACTTGGATCACTCAAATCGGATGAAATGAGGAAGTTATGGCCAAAATACGAAAATTGGTCCAAAGCGGGAGCAGTGCAGTCCTACCGGTAGGACTTTAAGTCTACCGGTGGGACTAATAAAATGACCGGTGCGATATTCTACCGGTAGGACTTCAATCCTACCAGTGGGACCCTATCTAGAAAAGTGCCCAAATTGGGTGGTTTCTCCCATTTTATTACATATCTCAGATCACTCCTAATGCATCCTTCGTAAACTAACATGGAATCCCTCCCGAGAACTCCACAAACACTTTTAATTTGCAAAGGAATCTAGGATTCATACCAATTTTCACCCAATTCTACAAATCCTTGGAATTTTGGAGAATTCCATATCTCATTATGAACTAGGGCTTTTCAACCAAACTTCCCTTAAATCTAGAGTTATAATGTTTGCCTAGCAAAACCACAGAATGGGAATCAATTTAATGTTCGATAGAGCTTTGGCAATCCATACCCAGAAATCCTTGTATCAAAATCATGCTAAGTCCTAATGTGTCCATATAAAATTCATATGAAGTCAGCATCATACCTTTGGCTTGCTTGATCTCCTCCATCTTCTTAATTTCTTCTCTTCCTCTTCTCTTTTTCTCCTTCTCCCCATCAGGTTCTCTCCCCGATTTGAGACCAAATTGGTCTTTAAAAACATGCGTTTGTTAAGACATGTTTGGCCCTCCAAACCAAAACATTTTGGGTTAAGTTTTCTCTAATTGCCACTTAGCCCTTCAACTCATTATTATTTGGCTTTCAACTTACCATTATTTGCTTTTTGGCCCCATAACTCCTTCTATTTATTAGTTAAACTTTCCTTTATCTCAATTTGGCCCATAGTCCTCATCAATTCATATCTTTTGGGCCCCTTTTCAGACGATTTACAATTTGTCCTTAAATCTTGTAACTTCCGGTCTCTCGTTTCCAGTTTTGCATTCTTATAAACAGTCAAGTCATAACACAAATACCTAAACATATCGAACGACTAGGGTATATTTCGAGGTGTTACATGAGCTGACTTGATCCATTCTCGAATTTCCTTACCTTGGCATATCTATGGTCACGTAGTCATCGGCAAAAGCGAGACTAACTTTGTGAACTTAGCCACGTGCTCCATCCTTGTCATCGTTCTGCTTTAGCTCACAGGAACTCTGGGCCTCGCATGTCTAGTAATTGGTAGAAAAATACTGCCCGTGAAGAGCTCTTTGTGGAACTACACTTGAGAGTCATTGCCTCATATCTCTAGAGGTCTTAACCGATCCATACATACTTGGGACTCACCCTCCCAAATGGAATACATCTAGTCTAATCTTGGTCGCATCGGAGGTAATCTTCATAGCCTCGATAGCTTCGTCTGCTGAACCAATGAGTGCCACCATCGAATCTCATGAGCGTGGAGGGATGATGTGACTTAGAACCTCCTAGGGATTTTCGGACCTCCACGACTCCCGGCTGCACTAGCACAATGCAAGCTAGCGAATGCGGTGCTCATGGCCTCAGTAAGGTTTATTGATCGAAAACGGCGATAATTACACTATCGCTACAGTGGACGTCCCTCTCTACATCATCCTCATCCTCAACTTGCCATCTACACATGTCAAATGACAACAAATTTATTAAATTCCTACCTCAATATAACTAGTGGTGCACATGCCAACCACTAATACAATTAAATTCAATTTCCAATTTTTTTTTTTTTTGTTCACTATGTTTTCCGAACCCCTATGGTCATGTTTTCTAACCCTAGTGTTCCATACACAATTTATCACGTAAATGTTCACACAAATCATGCACATATCACACACATCAATTCATAAAAATGAACAATGAATGCATGATCTAAACCCGAGCCCAATCGAGTCCTAAGTATTCGTGTACCTGATTAGTGCCCAAAAAGTGCTATTTTGAGCCCTATTTAAGATAGGTTTTGAGTGCTTGCCTTAATCATATAATTAAGCCAATTGTCACGTGCATGTCCACTTAGTGTAATTTGTTTCGAGTTGTTTTGGATAGTTTTGTAGATATTAGAGACCAGGTTAGCGAGCTTGGCTTCTTATTGGTCTTGAATCGAGAATCCTCGATGATTTCAGGCGAGCGATGAAATGTCAAGATGCAGTGAAGAATTGAAGGCAAAGTGATAAATAAAAAAGTGCAGGAAGTGATGCAGTAGCAAAGCAGAGAAGCAGGAACAATCCAGGGATTTTCGCTAGGATTGCGAAAATTTCGCAGGGATTGCGAAAATTTCGCAATCATAGCGAAAATTTTGCAATCCTAGCGAAATTTTAGCTGTAGTAATTTAAATTAGCTAGCGGGAATTTCTTGTTCTAGCGAAAATTCTCAATTTCGCTATCTCACGAATTAGCTAGGCTAAGCGAAATTTACGCTAGCATAACAAGATTTTAGGCTATGCTAGCTGAATTTATTTATATGTGGTGCTCGGCTGTATTTTGGTGTTTTGATTTCAAACGACCACGTTTTGATAAATTACCATCTTGTCCCTATTGTAATTTCACTTTTGAGTAATTTTGGTCATTTCACACACCACATGGGTTGGCTATATAAGCCCCTACGACTTTGTAACCACAAAAAAACTTTCATTTTAATACGGAGTTTCAGAAGTAGCTTTCATTTAAGTTTATTTTGCTCTACTGCCTCTCTCCTCTTTCTCTCATTTTCTGGTGCCAAACACACTTGAGGATGACAACTCAAGGGATGCTTAGCTAAACCTCCTTATGAAGAGGAGGGTTCTTGAAAGCTTGGTCTTAGGGCTGCTGCAGGTTATCCTCATGCTTTGAATGTTACAGGTACTGCATTTATGTTTCCCAACTTTCCAAACTAGGGTTTAATGCCATTTAATGTCTTTCTTTTGGTCAATACTTGTCATGCTTTACGGTTCAGTGCATTCTTAATGGTAGATGCACTGATATTCTTTAGATGGTATTTACGAGCCATTAAAAAGAGGTTAAATGCTAGGGTTTCTAACTGAATGGGACTTTGAATGCTTAGTATTTGGTTTGACTCAAATAAGTGGTTCTAGGGTTAGGTTTTATGAGCTAAACAAAGATCCGGTTTGGCTTTGACTATATGTCGATTGCCCCGTCTGCAGAGAAATAACAGGGACCTTTGTGATACCCCACGTGTTATCAATTTGGTGACCCCGAGCCTTCAAGGTTACCATTTCACACTTTCATTGGTTATTCTGATTAACGGTTAACAAACAACCTCCCTTTGTCTTTAACGAATCCAAAAATCAAACAAAAAGCCTCACCATTTTCAAACACTATGCAAATCATTCGTGGGATGAAAACCCATCCCGTGTTCGACCACAGACCGCTATCTTGCGGTAGCGACTACGGCGGTAGGAGGAATTATAGAAACAAATATTGTTGATTAGGATCCTTTCGCAGGTAAGCGCGAATCAAATGGCGCCGTTCTTAGGGGATGGTGCCCAGGCTTCACGTATGAGTTGGTAATGTACTTTTAATCCGCATTTACAATCGGTGACCTTTAATCCTTTTTTAATTTCATTTCGCTGGAGCGCAAGTTTCCCACACTTGGCGATTCACGACCTTTGTTTTTAGCTTCTTACGGTCGATTTTTGTTTTAACCTAACGCGACCTCTTTAACAACTTTGTTTGTGTTCTTTGTTCTGTTTCATTTTGTTTAACAAGTGTTTATGCGCACTTGGACAGAGGGATATCGGGTAGATTGCAAGAGTGAGTGCACCCGAGTTGAGCAAGGCGTGAAATCGGTGTACAGTGACCAAATGGATCCTCTGCACGAGACGACAAAGTCAACAAGCACCCCTGAATCCAGCGTATAGGTCGTGGGGATCACATACCACCCTCCTAGAGTGAGTGCTCGCTTCACTGCGTCGCCCTCAGGGTGGGGATGTGCGGTGAGACCCTACCTAGTGCCCTGCTTCCACATTTCATGGTATGGAGAATGAAAATCCATATTCACACATAAGGATTTCGGAAGTATGCATAACTTTTAAGGAGGGTATAAGCAGATATGGGATTGTTGAAGTTGAAGGCATTTCGTTAACCCTCAAGGACAAAGCGAAAATATGGCTCAATTCACTTTGAGGTAGGAGCGATTAGAAATTGGTAGATCTTGACTGAATTTTTGAAGAAATTCTTGGTCTGACCAAGACCAACGGTTTGAAGGAGCAGATCTACACTTACTCGGCCCTATGACAGAGAAATTCTACCAATCTTTGGGAGAGATTCATGGAGACCATCGGTGCTTGTCCACATCATGGTTTGACACACGGATGTTAGTGAATCATTTCTATAATGGTATGTCCCTGCCATGAAACTAGTTGGTAAACCATGTGTGGAGGTGATTTTTTGAAGCGAAAATCTAGATGAGATATGGACTTCTTGAATTATGTGGCTGAAACTTCAAGGCTTAGGATAGACAGATCGGGAAGGCTGAAGAATGAAGCCTTGACTTCGCCCAAAGGGAGGAATTTTTACACTTTCGGAGGACATGGAAATGAAAGCAAAAATCTCGACCTAAATTAGAAGGTGGAGGAGCTGGGAAAGAGGCTCCATGAAATTAGAGGGCGGTGTGGCTCTTGCCGCAATTGACCATTCATCAATTATTAACCCACTTGTCCATCGAGGAGAACGTCATCCAGGGTGCCCCATCCGGTGAGAGGTTTTGATGTCGGGAGCATGCCTTGTCTGGTGGGCTTGATACAAGCCCATGACCTAATGCCCTAGTACGGTGGCCACATCTGATTCCAATTGGAAGAATCACCCTATCTCTCTTTGAAACCCTAATCCCCACATGTGTGCCCACAGGGTGCGAACAACAGGTTGGTTCCTCATCTCAATACGACCACCATCATCCACTTCTCCTGTTGAACAAGCTACATTGAACCTGAGTAAGGTGGTAGGTAATTTTGTAGAGGAGCAAAAGGGGATAAATGTACAACTGGCACAGAGGATAGATACTATAGAAAGTACATTGAACAGAAGAATAGATGGGCTTGAGAGCAAAATAAATCAGAAAATTGACAACCTGCAGTATTCAATCACAAAGATCAACCAATTCTTTGGAAATACGGGGAGGAGGAAGGTTCCGCTTCTGAAACATTGCCAAATCAAAGGGGTCATAGGGTAGGTTCATCAAACCAATTCAGGGATGGATGAAGTGAAACCATAATCACTCTGAGGAGTGGAAGAGAAATAGAGCAACCAATGCCCATGACTGTTGAGGAAACATGCAAGGAAAAGGAAGCTGAGCCTGAGAGGGTAATCATCAGTGAAGACCAGGTGGAAAGCACGCGCCCCTCCATTTCCTGGCGAGAAATGAAAAAATCCCGAGCCAATTTGAAATTTGGAGGTGCTAAGGCCAGTGAAGGTGAACAATTCCCTTTACTTGACATGATTAAACAGGTCCCAACTTATGCTAAGTTCTTAAAGGACTTGTGCACGGTCGAAAGGGTTGGGCATCGAAAGAAAGCCTTCTAGCCCAGGAGCAAGTGGGTGCCATGGTGAAGCGGGGCCCGGTCAGTCTGAGGATCGGGATCCTACAATTTCAGTCAACATTGGAGGGACCTGCATAGACAAGGCACTGCTAGACTTAGGGGCCAGTGTAAACCCTCTTGCCATACTAGGTGTATAAGCGATTAGGTTTAGAGCTCAAGCCTACCTGACATTACTCTCTATCATTGTATTAGATCGGTGAAGATTCCTAAGGGAATAGTTGAGGATGTCTTAGTAAAGGTGGACAAATTCTCTTTATCCAGGCCAGACTTTGTAGTGCTTGATACCAGGCGATTGCAAGTGGGCCAAATCATGTGCCAATTATCACAGGAAGACCATTTTTATGCTTGCTAATGCAATCGTATTCTTAGAAATGGAGTAATACAATCACATTTAGCGACCTTGACATTCGGAGCTCAATATTTTTGCGCCCAGGTAACAGAAAGCCTGAAGCTAGAGAGGAAGGTGATAAGGAAGAGGCGATGGGGAAATCTGCTCAATTGGTCGAGAATGCGGGCGAATCATGAGTTGCAGAATTGGCTAACGAGATGAAGCGGAGTTGATTAAGGAGTTGTCATCGATCACCAGCTACTTGAGCAATTAATTCGACCAAATCTTGATTGAAGAAAATCGAAGCGAATGGACCAAGCATGGAGGCGCGGCCTGAAGCCCTTTAGGGGTTAAGAGGCTCCTGCTTGACCCTCCATGAGTGAATCGGTGGCAGAAATTTGGTTTGGTGTCCACTGAAACAAGCTGCGACTCGAAATTTTGATTTTGCTTAGATTTGCTTAATTTTCATTTTAGGCTATTTTAGTAACTTCACGTTTGCAACTTTCCTTTTTAAGTAGCCTAAATTAATTTTATTCTTAGGTTTTTGTAAAAAAATATCGTATTATTAGTTCCTTGTGCTTAATTTGCCTAAATCGGAATTTTATTTTATTTGCGAATTGAGTCCGATTTTAGCGGGATTTAGCTATTGTAAGTGAGAGAGTGGCCAGTAGCTCTCATTTGCCTTTCTGTAGCCTTATAAAAGAAGGGGGGGTTGGAAACCATTCAATCTTGTTCCTCACCACCACGAGCCACCTTTGCCATGACTGACCAGGCCACGTCAGCAGCCGTTCCCACAGTGAGCCTCCTGTTCGTGCCACAACGTCGGTGCAGAGCCTGAGTTTGCCCTACACACCTCAGGTCACCACGCCCGTAGTGCACACGGTCCCAGTGGCCAGCTGTGCCTGGGTTATCCGTGCTTTCACAACCTTGCTGCCTCAGCTCCACTGGCCAGGTGGTTTGCCTTGATTCAGTAGAGCCACGGTCACGAGTGTGCGCGAAGTGCATTCCTCCGGTAGCTGGCCCAGTGCATACATAGACTCTCGACTACGAGACATGAAATTAAAGCGCCGGTGGTTCTCACCTCTGAGGCCCGGGGTCAGATTCCCAGCACTCGAGGAGATGGAGGCGGGGTACTGCGGGGTACGTCAGGTGCCCATTCTCGGACTTACTGCGGTTGAAGCGGCCCTGCGGTGGCTGCGCAGCCCACCGGGGAGCCTCGGGGGTTCGTGAGATATCGGACGGGATGGGACCCTGGGCCTTCCACGGTGCCTCGAGGGGCGATCCGGGAGGGCGGCCCTCGAGGCCGGGCCGGGACATCGGGCCGGGGAGTCCCTGGGTCATCACAGACCTGGCCGTCGCCTTCCACGGCGGTGGAGGCTCGTCTCCGTGCTGCAGGCCTTCTCGGGGATCGGCCGTTGTTCTTGGGACCGTCTGGGACGTGGATTACGCCCGGGGGGATTTTCATGGAGAGTCATTTGCGATGTGCGACGCGACCTGTTGACCCCAGGTTAGAGACTCCGTGATATTGATCACCGATTACTCACAACTGGATTCGTGACAGCGGCCGGTTCTATTACCCGGGTGGTGCCAGGTTCTCCACTCATGACTTCAGGGGAGTGCGTCCATTTGGAGCTCGATTCACCATTGACGATCGGGAGTACTCCGGCGACGAGACATTCGGTTGCTTTGGGCTGCCGGCCAATTTGCCCAATTCGAGGAAGGATGTCGGGATTGGCCGCAGCGGAGTCGCGAGGAGGAGATAGTCCATTTGTCTCGCTCGAGACACTACATTGGGACCGAGTACTTTTGCGAGGCGGCTCCCGCCTCGAATCTTCTGGTGGACCACACTTTCAGAGACCGGCTGTTCCTTTCTGCACTATGTTGACAGGGGGAGCCATACTAGGAGCCTTGTGCCGGATCTGAGAGGGATCCCCAGTTGAGTCCCTCCCGAGCTAGTTATGACACCGCCTGCCCGAAAGGATAGGTCCACCCATGAGGGCACGGCTCGGGGCGGGGCCCTACCCTTGTTGATGTCGCCACCCCTGCGGAGCTGTAGGTCCTGGAGCATTTGGGATTCGGGTAGAAATTTCGTGTCGAGGGAGGGGAGGATCGGGGATGCCCTCGGGTCTTTGTCTTTGGAGCGAGCCTTGGTGATCTTAGATTTCTTTTCTCCTCCGACCGGGACGAGAGGAGGTACCGGATAAGGGTGCGAGGAGGATCCCCCGAGGGGGGAGATGATCTGCTCAGGAGGTAGAGGTGGAGAGGAGTCGGTCACCGGTTGTCCTCCATCTCCTCCTCCCGCCTCCTTGACCTGAAACCAGTGACACTCCGGCCCTTCGTATTGACGCGACATTCTCGGGAGCATGTGTTCGTATCGGCTCGGGGGGAGCTAGTGTTATGGATCTTGTATGTTCATTGGGTACACTACCGCAGGGCATCGATGGACCCGAGAGATTGGCTCAATGAAGATCACTTTAGGCATTGTCATACCATGCTCCTTCGGATCATGAGTCACCTCGGTCTCAGCACAGTGCACTTTACATCGAGGATGAGTCACGGCGGTGAGGTCTCCTTAGATGTGCGCAACGCGACGACCGGATCCACCTGCGAGTGGGGTGGTCACACTCCTGTCTCCCAACACCTATCCACATGACATGCATACTTTGGGTGGGGGAAAGTCGAGTTATGAGTGTCTTATTATGTTTTTGTCTTGTTTTAGCTTTATCAGCGCTACTCATTTTATGCAAGATTCATGTGTTAGCCAATAGTAGGCGGTGATATTGTTATGTTTAGCTATATTAAGCATGTATTAGTCATTTTAAAGTTATATAGAAAACTTTATAGCATTATTCTGATTTACTACACTTTTGCAAATCACTTTTGTGTCTACATTTGTGTTTCTCTTGCCTTTAGTTGAAAATTGAGCCACATTATGTTACCTTAATGATAGAAACGATTCCATGTTTGATTTAGTTTTTGATCATTGATTTGACTTATTCAACGCCGAGCATTCCCCTTTACCTAATTCACTACTTTGCACACGGTGTGCCAATAGGTTGAAGGTATATACCTCTTTCCACTTTGCGAGTAGGCCTTGAACTTTGTTGACTGACCCATAATGGGTTTATGTTACCCGTATGAGAGGCGATGTAGTCTTGAAAGGAAAGAAGCGAAAGAAAGAAAAGAAGAAAAAGAAAAAAAATAAAAGTCGTGACGCTTTGCCTTGAAACAGAATACGGTCAGAGACAAGCGGCCTTTAAACGATGCTAATCCTTAGTTGGTTGGGAGTCATCGACTTAGTGTTCGTTATCTGGGTGGATGGGTAGAGTTTGGGGCGTGTTGTAAGCGCTTAATTCGAGAAGTCATTCGGTCGAGGTGGCTGCGAGTTTGTGGTCAGTTGATCCTTTTGGCTTGATGCCCTAAACCTTAATTGGTTGGGAGTCATCGGTGGACCCCCGTTACACGGACTTTGGTGAAGTCGTGTTTTTAGCATTGCACCACTACTGATGTATTCAAGGAAAGAAATAAAATTAGCTGGTCTATTTAGGTTGGTCAACAGTTTAAGGCCATGGCAGTAGCTAGGTTGGGGGAAGGGAATAGCTTTGCAACTTATTGGCTCACAGTTTTGGTTACCTTAGGAACAATTAGATGTTGGTGGAAGTTCAGGTTGACTTCTTTGGAACCGATGCTGCCCTCAAACTTGTTCTTGCATGGTCTTTGTTCTTTCATGTCGGTTTTCATTCAGGGTCTAAATTGTTCATACTAAAGGTAAAGCTTACCTGTACACACACTTTTTGAAGAATATGCACTTTTTGTAAAAGCACAACATGCACACCTTTATTGTTTTTAGCATTGCTAAGGGACTAGCAACGTGTCGGTTGGGGGGTGTGATTAGTGCCCAAAAAGTGCTATTTTGAACCCTATTTAAGATAGGTTTTGAGTGCTTTTTGCTCACTAATCATATGAATTAAGCCAATTGTCACGTGCATGTCCACTTAGTGCTTCTAATTTGTTTTCGAGATTGTTTTGGATAGTTTTGCAGATATTGGGAACTTCAGTTAGCGAGCTTGGCTTCTTATTGGTGCTTAATGCGAGAATCCTCGTAGTTTCACTTGCATGGCCCAGGAGTGAAATGTCGAATACGTGAAGAATTGAAAGCAAAGTGATAAATAAAAGTGCGGAAGTGTCTGATAGCAAGCAAAGAAGCGGGAACAATCCGAGAGTTTTTCGCTTAGGATTGCGAAAATTTCGCGAGGATTCTCGAAAATTTCGCAATCATAGCGAAGACTCGCAATCCTAACAAGCTTCGCCCCAGCTAGCGAAATTTGCTATTCTAGCGAAATTCTCGATTTCGTATCTCTGAGAATTTAAGCTGAAATTTAGCGAAATTTATTCTCACTAAGCGAGGTCCCTGGCTGCATAGCGAAGAGTACTCGACTATGTTTTTGGTGTTTTTTGATTCCCAACGACCACGTTTGATAAATTACACCATCTTGTCCTATTGTAATTTCATATTTTAGGTAATTTTTGTCATTTCACACCATGGGGTTGGCTATATAAGCTCCTCGGCTTTGTAACCCTAAAAAAAACTTTTCATTTTAATCTGAGTTTCAGAAGTGGCTTTTCATTTTAGGTTTATTTTGCTCTCTTCTCTCTTCTTTCTCTCATTTCTCATTTGCTTAAACACCCTTGAGGATGACAACTCAAGGGAGTGCTTGGAAATTTAAGCCTCATATGAAGAGGGAGGTTGCTAGCTTGGTCTTAGAACAGCAACGGGTTATCCTCATGCTTTGAATCTTAGTCTTGCATTTATGTTCCCTGACTTTCCAAACTGGGGTTTAGCCTGCATTTAATGTCTTTCTTTTGGTCAATACTTGTCATGCTTTCTGATTCCAGTGCATTCTTAATGGTAGATGCCTTGATATTCTTTAGATAGCATTTACAGTGAGCCATTAAAAAGAGGTTAAATGCTAGGGTTTCTAACTGAAAGGGACTTTGAATGCTTAGTATTTGGTTTGACTCAAATAGAGTGGTTTCTAGGGTTAGGTTTTATAGCTAAACAAAGATCCGGTTTTGAAAACTTTTGACTATATATGTCAATTGCCCCCGTGCGAGGAAAATAACTTAGGGACAACATGATACCAGTGTTATCAAAAATTTAGTATTGAGCCTTGAGGTTACCATTTACACTTTCATTTAAGCTATTACGAGTTAACCCAGTGAACAAACATGTCTTTAACCCAATCCAAAAATCAAACAAAAAGAAACCTCACCATTTTCAAACACTAATCTGAATCATTCGTGGGATGAAAGCCCATCCCATGTTCGACCACTGGAGCCGTTATCTTTGCGGTAGCTTATTAAGGCGGTAGGAGAATATAGGAAACAAATAGTGATTAGGATCACCCTACAGGTGGCACGAATTAGTACACAAAGCTCTGAGCCAAATTATGACGCCGCTTGTCCTGGGTCAGTTGAATGACCGTCGACCGCGAGCTTGTGAGTATCGGGTGCCCCAGATATCACACTCCACGTATTATATATCGAGACCCATTTTATGTATGAATTTTCTTCTGAATAACTTGATTTCTTATAATATTTCACAGAGTTTGATGTCTGACTCTTTTACACTTACATGCCAAAATATATTAAAAATAGATTATTCCTAATATATTTTACAAAAATGCTTCTCAAGGCTATTTGGCCTTCTTAAATCTTCAGCGGCCTCGAATTAGTCTTCGTGTACCTAAAAGGGGGGTCCCACGACGGGGTGAGTAAAGCCCAGTAGTGATAATCTCCTATAAGGGTTACTCCCCACCTAAGTGCTCATGCAATTATCAAACCAACCCATACACATCCAAGTGAAAATTTCTACATGAATGTCGTATGTCATGCATGGAATGTCTTCATGCCCATATCCCGAGTCACTCCCACAGGCTCCCTCACATACCTATGTCAAGTGTGACAAACTAGTGGGTGTCTCGCAGACTTGACTTCGTTGGACTAACCTCGATACTCATTAAAATTTTCATTAATGTGTGTGTGCTTATGGGTCTGCGTATTTTGGGTTCTCCACCGGGATCCGTCGCACGCCTTCGACATTTCACAGTCTTGCAGAGTACGGTGATCATGTGTCTAGCAGTGTATGAATTTGGGACTTTTTGCACCTTTTGGGGGAGGGAGAGGCATACACCCCAACTACGGCATGACACACATGTTTTATTAGTGATTTTGATTTATCTGTGAGTGAGCCTCGATCTTGGACGTTGTCCCATTCAGAGCTCACCACACATTCTACCAAGAATGGGTGAATTTACCATCACTATCTGCTTTAGACTTCAGCCCAGCGATGTTCACAGTGCATATCTGATGTTAATGTCTTTGCCAATTTCTCATGTTATTACATGTATGATGCGTTTGCATAGACCATTCTCATGGTTGCACTTCATGTCAACTACCATACAAACATATATTACAACATATAAGTTCCATATATTTCATGCCAATATATATATATATATATATATATATATATATATATATATATATATATATATATATATATATATATATATATATATATATATATATATATATATATATATATATATATATATATATATATACTATACTATATATAAATATCGTATCAAACATATTAGCATTCATCAGTCATAATAAACAAATGATGTCATACATCCTTCCTTAGAGCTAACTCGTATTACCCGATACAGTAGCTGACATGCCATGCAATGGTCATGTCAAAACCCAGCTATTCACATTGACACAACCTAGCAACCTCCACACTCGGTGCAAAATGTATATTTCAGCAAGGTTATGCTCACCTACTGTCCTCCACAAACATATGGCTGGAATCTTGACTCAATGGGATTTCCATAGAGTCCAAGAACACTCAAAACGGAATTCGGAAGACGAAGTTATGGCCGTCTGAAGTAGGAGGTCACACATGAATAGCCAGCCCTAGCTGCCCAGCAGCCCTAGATAAAACATTGATTTCAGCAGGTTATGTTCACCCACTATTCTCCACAAGAATATGGATGGAATCATGACTAAATGGGATTTCCATAGAGTCTAAGAACACCTGAAACGGAGTTCAGACGAAGAAGTTATGGTCGTCCGAAGTTGGAGGTCACACAAGAATAGCCAGCCCTAGCCGTCTAGTAGCCCTGGAAAAACATAGATTTCAGCAGGTTATGTTCGCCCACTGTCCTCCACCAGAATATGGTTGACATCTTGACTCAATGGGCTTTCCATAGAGTCTAAAAATACAGGACGAAGTTCGGGGACGAAGTTATGATCGTCAGGAGTTGGAGCCCTCCACATGACCCTAAGCCAGGCCGGCTCTTATCCCGGTCAGCTCCCTAGCCGATTGACTCTTAGCCGGTCAGCTCTCTAGCCGGCTGACTCTTAGCCGGCCATCCCCCTAGCCGGCTGACCCTTAGTTGGTCAGCTCCCTAGCCGGATGACTCTTAGTCGGTCAGCTCCTAAACGACTGACTCTTAGTGACGGCTCCTTGGTCGACGGACTCTTGGCCACGGTCGGCTCCCTGGCCAGGCCCCGACTCTTAGCTAGGTCGGCTCCTAGCGGGCTGACTCTTAAGCGAGGCCAACTCCACAGCCAGGCGACTCTTAGTGGGTCAAGTCCTAGGCGGTGACTCTAGCCGGTCGGCCCCGAATCCCGACCTTTCCACTTAGGCTGGATTCATTGTAAACAAACCATAGCTTTGGCTACAGAGGTTCGATTTGGGAAATTCAAAAGCCTAACATCAAGTTTACTGATGTGGCTACAATTTAGAAAGAGAAATCACTGCCAAATTCCCTTTATTTCCCACCCTAAAACCAGCCCTAAAGTTTGGCTAATGTGTATGATCAAAATAGGGTAACTCCCCATAGTTCAAAATGCAACCAAACATCCCCCTTGGGACAAGACACCACCACACAACCCTTAGGGTAGAAAATAACCAAAGTAGGAGAAGACCTACTGATTCGTGCCATAGTAGGTTGATCCAAAATCAACAAAATTTGTATCCTAAATTCCTCCTACTGCCGTAGCAAAGCTACTGCAGTATAGTGATCTAGGGTCGAACACAGGGATAGGTTTTCTTTGTCTGGAAAATGATTCTGATGCTGAAGGCCAAAATGGTGAATTAACTTTGGATTTTGGGATTTATAAAAACAGGGGGTGTAATGGTTGGCAAACTGAAATTTAAATAAAATAAAATTAAAAAGAAGTCTCCTTGAAGTGTCGGGCTACGGTTGGGTTCTAAAGTTCCTTTGAAGAGGGTTCTCGAGGTCTATTTCCTCGCATTGGGGAGGATGACCTATAGTCATTTCGAGCCAGGATCTTCATTTAGCTTTAAAAACTAAACCATGATTTTCCCTTTTGAAAAGCATTTATTTGAGCATAAATGTTCCCAGGTGATGAGAATACCGTCCCTTGATCTACCTACGGTGACTCATAGAGAGCGACTACTTAGAGATCTCGGTGGATCTAGCAATAAGCATCCTTGAACCCCAGATTACCAAATACTGGTGATGAGGCATCACAAGAGGATTTAAACCTAGATTATAAGATATGGAACACAAATACCCATAACTGCTTGCGTTAAAAACAGGGGAACCAAAATCTTACCTTAAAGCGGGTCGCCCGGTAGCCCTCCTCTTCAAGGATGGAGGGTTTAGCGACCATCCCTTGAGTTGTCATCCTGAGGATGTTTGGCAATGAAAGAAAGAAAATGAGAGAAAGTGGAGAGAAAGTGCAAAAAGCGGGAAGCGAAGCTTATCGAGTCAATTTTATTGATTGATTGAAAGTCGATTTCTGAGGAGCTTGGCCCAGAGCTTACTTATAGTGCTCGAGAGCAAGGAGATTACAAAACAAGCCAAAACAAAAGCTATTACAAAGGGTTAAAATAGGAAGAAACAAAAAATTGTAACAAAAGGCAAAGCGTGTAGCTGGGAAGAGTGAAGCAGCGATTTGGTGGGGTGAAACGATGTATGAGGTGAACAGTGCGTGCAGAGACAATTTCGCACCCAATTTGTGCTACGCTCCATTTTCTTTGTATTTTCTGCTCTTCTTTCCTTCTTGTCTCTGATCTGCAATGCTGAGTTTGACTCGAATTCTTCATGCTTGGATCGACTCAACAATTTCGGCATAAATAGCTTGCAAAAACTACAAAATTAGCCACAAAAATGCGTCAATTAGAATAGTAGGGACAGCAATATTACCATCGGGTTAATTAGAATGATTAGTACACAAAAGCACTCGAAAACTTATAATAAATAGGGTTCAAAATAGCATTTTTATTTTAATCCCTTCACGACCTACATTGCTAGTCTCTTATGATAAGAAGAAAGAGAGATAGCATACAAAGCGATAACAAATAATGTTCTGAAATGGTATTTCAAAAAGGTTGTAAATAGGTAATGCCTAACCCTAAGTAAGAATCATCAAACCCTTGCCCAATAACTATCTTGAGAGAATGAATGCCATACAAAATTAGTATCGAAGAGCCTCCTTCTTCTTTGAATCAACCGGAGACTTCCACCCAAGAAACCCTAAGTGTTTGTTTGATGATTCTCAGCAATAAGCTGCTGGCGCACTTCTCCACTGACCAAACTCTTTGCCTACACTTAGGACACTAACCAGCCTAAATGGGTCGGGACCCACTCTTATTCACAACTCTTTTATGTTATAGGGGTGCGAAATCTTGCGAGGAATCGACCTCACCAAAGTCCATGCAGGGGATCTACCGGTGACTCCCAACCAATTAAGGCTTAGGGCACCAAGTCATAAGGATCTTTCGACCATGCTCTTAGGGTTTCCTCGGACTTGGTGATTTGAAACCAGCACCTACAGCTCGCTAAACCTCCCACCCCGTCCACCCGTATGGCGAGCACTAAGTCGATGACTCGGCCCGGTTGGCAAGACCTGCGGGCTTTAAAGGCTTCCGCCATATATACCCCTCGGACCGTGCTCGATTTCAAGGCTGACGTTCTGATTTTCTTCTTTTTCTTTTCTTTTTAACTTTGCTTTCTTTTCTCTTTCTTTTGTTTTGGAAGACACATTGGCCTTTATTCATGGGGGTCCTAACTTTATTAAAAGGTGGTCAACGAAACTAGGGTAGGTTATTGCAAGGCTTAGGAGGCTAGGCAGTTTTTCAGGTTATTGAAGAAACTTGATGTGCATAGTGTGTGGTTAGCTAAAGGTGGAAGAAAAATGGTCGAAAGCAACAAGAGTTCAACTTATTATCCACTCAGCCAGGCATGGAACCAATCTAACATCAATAGAGAATTGAATGATTTCAATTTTTCAAACCATAGGTTAAAGCGAGAACACAAAAAATTTGGAGTTGCAAAATGGGTCAAATTTTGAAAAAAGTAAAATTTGTATAGTATAACAACTTACTTAAAAGGAAAACCAACCCAAGCCAGGAACATCGCAAAATGGGCTTGCTCAAAATAATAACAAAAACATAAATACATGCCACTTCCTTCGCTAACTCTCCCCCCCAACCAAATGTCTCATTGTCCGCAACGGGGCTCGGGTTGGAAAGTTAGAGAAGGAAGTGCTACCTCGTTGATGAGATGTGGTCGTTGTTGGACAGGAGACTTCACAAGCTTTCCATCGACACCTTATTCACTTCGTTTGGGCTTCAAATAAACAAGTTAAGAGAAGAAAAGAGAGGAAAAAAGGGGACCAGTTGGAACATTTTGAATATTAATCATTTTTCAAAATTTTAAATGTGTTCTTTCTGGCCATATTTAGATTCTACACTCTCTAAGCTTTCCAACGAGATGAAAATCACCCAATAGATATCGGATAGAAAAGTTATGCTCAAAGGCAAGTGGGAGGCAAAATAGGGGAGAGGAGCGAAAATTAGCTCGTAGTGAAAATTCGCTACGATGGCAATTTTCTCTCTCTGCACCGATCTTCATTCACCAACTGAAATTTTCCTCAAACTGCAAAAATTAATACAAGAAAAATTAATAAAAATTACGAGAAAAAGTAGAAAATTAATCTATAAACAAATATTAACTAAATATTAGAAAATCTAGAAGAAAAATTAAGAGAGAGTAAAATAAAATAAAATAAATAAGATAAAATCAAAACAAAAAGTGGGGAGAGCTGTGCTCCCCCGAATAATTTTTAGGCCTTTGGAAGTACATTGGAACTAGTGGAGCTTGTGGGATTGCTGAGGTTCAGGTGCTCCATGTCTAAACTAGCATCCGAACCATCCGCTATGCCATGCAACATCAGCAGCTGCCAAAGTCTTGGATGTAGTGGCAAAGGCTCTAACAGTGGCCACTAATTTTCTAATGTTGTTATGCGACACAAGCGGTCTTTCGGATGGGTGGCCAGCTTTGTGGTAGGTGTTTTTAGTTTGGATTGTCGCTGCGGTGTGGACGGTATGCGGGGCGAGTCAATGAAGGCTGGGGTAAATTGTTCTCTTGGTGTTCTTCCACTTTGCTTCCTCGTCTGACAACGAGATTGCTTCCTTCTTCTCCCATTGGTAGACAACAACACCAATGTCCGAAGATTCCAATAATTGATGTTGTTGACACTGCTCCTCTACCATGGTCTCAATTAGGCACTCTTCCTCTTGACTCCCTTCCTCTTGATGACCATGCTGATTGGTGAGCCTTGAAATGAATGCTGGGTTGTCGATTGTACTCCATTTCACTTTGAAGTCCATCAATTCACTTGCCACAATGTTTTCCATGGTGTCAGTTTTGACTTAATTGAGCATTGATTGTCTTACTGCTCTTCCACAAAGTCACCAGTAGCTTGGTGAGGGTTCGGGATGGCTTGTTCCATTGGAAGGTTGGTTGTGGTGGTTGAGGCGGGGTTTAAGCATAAGATGGAAGCGGAGTTGCATACGTAGGGGTTCGGGTCCTGTAAGAGGTTTAGGTGGTTCCTCCAACTAGGTTTGTAAGAATTTCCATATGAATTACGTTTGTTGGAGCACCATGCGTGAGGGCATATTCATCCATGGAAGTTTCATAGTCCCTCATGGACCTATGGGCTCTAAGGTTTCCCTCATACTGACTATGTTGCTCTCCCTCTAGGTGTTCCATTTTGATCCACGGTCGATTTTCCCATAACTTTGTATTGAGCCCTTTGCCTTGAATTTTAATCCCGCGAAAATGGATTCACACACTTGTGGCAGGCTGACCTTGATCTACGAAACTTTTTTTTTTTGAAATGAGAACTCAAAAAGCGACGGAGTAAAATGATAAAAGGAAAATTCCGCGAACTTGTGATGAGGGTCACAAGGCATTTCCTGACTCGTCAAATGCACTTAGGCACGGAGTCTCTCAGCGACGACCGCCATTTGGTCGTGCCACGTGGGGTGATCAGGAATCATGATATTTATAAACCTAAATTTCCTCCTACGATCGTATTAGCAAAGCTATTGCGGTATAGTGGTCTAGAGATTCTGAACAGGATGGGTTTCTAACGTACAAATGATTTACAGTGAAGGCCAAAATGGTGAATTCAATTTGGATTTTGGGATTTTGGAAAAACAAGGGGTGTAATGGTTGGCAAACTGAAATTTAAACAAAATAAAATTTAAAAGAAGTCTCCTTGAAGTGTCAGGCTACTGGATTTGGGTTCTAAAGTTCACTGAAGGGTTCTCGGGTCCATTTCGCATTAGGAGGATGACCTATAGTCATTTCGAACCGGATCTTCATTAACTTTAAAGCTAAACCTTATGATTTTCCTTTTGAAAAACAGCATTTATTGAGCATAAATGTTCCCTGACCGGTGAATACGTCCCTTGATCTACCCTACAGGTGACTCATAGAGACAACGAATCTCGGTGGATCTAGCGATAAGCATCCAGACAGATTACCAAATACTGGTCAATCAAGGCATGTCCAAGGGATTTAAACCTAGATTTTGTAGATATGGAACCTGAAATACCCATAATTGCTTGCGTTAAAGCAGGGGGAACCAAAATCTTACCTTAAAACCGTCGCCTAGTAGCCCTCCTCTTCAAGGATGGAGGTTTAATAGCCATCCCTTGAGTTGTCATCCTCAAGGGATGTTTGCATGAGAATGAGAGAAAGTGGAAAGTGCAAGCGGGAGAGCTAAGCTTCTACGATTTGTGTGCCACAATAAATTGATCAGGAATCAACAATATTTGCCATCTAAATTTCCTCTTCTTGGCGTAGTCAAAGCTACTATGATATATACATGGTCTCCAAGGTCGGGCTCTGAGGGATGGGTTTTCGTCTTACAAATGACTTGTATAATGATTCAAAATGGTGAGGCTTTCATTTGGATTTCGGTTGCATTAAAAAGTGTGGTTGTTGTTGTCAACAGCTATAGAAATAGTTAAAAATAAGATGTGGAAGGAAGACCTTGAAGTCTTGGGTCACTAGTTTGGGATCATGAGGTCCCTATAGGTGTCCTCGGGTTATTTCCTCGCATTAGGAATTAAATGACATATAGTCATTTCCAAAGCCAGGATCTTGTTTAACTTTAAAAACCAACCCTTAAAAACATTCCTAGGTGAACCATAGCATTTGCGAGAGCATTTAATGTTCAATGGTTAAAAATACGACATTTAACCTACTTTGGTGCTTTCGTAAATGACATCTAATGGATGTCGGTGTATCCTACAAGTAAGAACACCTTTGAACCACAAAAGCATGCAGTATTGACGAAATACATTAAATAGCATTTAAACCTAGTTTGGAAAGTTTGAAACCCAAAATGCGCGATTACACACTTCATGAAAACGAAGACACCTTCAAACCCACATAAACCCAACCTAAGCGACCCTCCTCTTCCAAGGTTTTGGGGAGCAGCGAACATCCTTTGAGTTGTCATCCTCAAAGGGGTGTGTTTAGCGACTAGAAAATGAGAGAAAGAGGAGAGAAAGAAGAAAATAGGAACCAAAACAAAGTGGTATGCAAGGCTGCGTGAAATGAATAGTTAGGTTACAAAATGTTCGTAACATGGCTTATATAGCCCAGCGAGCATGCGAAAATACCAAACTAACCTAGATAATATGATTACATTGAGGGCGAAAGAGGAATTAATCCAAACGGAGTCATTTTGGATCACAAAAAGCGAGGACGAAATTTAAGCTATGCCACGTCAATTTTTCGCTATGATGGCGAAAATTACGCTATCATAAGCGAATTTAGCTATTATAGCGAAAATTGAAAAATTAAGCTGTGATTTAGAAATTTTCGCTATGATGGCGAAGAATTAGCTATCATAAGCGAAAATTTAGCTTATAAGCGAGAATTTCGCTATGATTGCGAAAATTTAAGCTATCATTCGCGAGGAAATTTTAAGCTATGCCATATGAGTATTACTTCAATCTTCCTTCATCATAAATTTGCATTTGCATCTTCCGGCTTGCTATTTTAAATCATCCCAGGCTTGATGAAGTAGTGAAATTCATAAGAACTTGGCATAAAGCAGCGCAATTTCGATGCCAAGCTTGATATGATGGTGACGATTTCACGAGCACAACGAGAGCTACCAAAAAACAGCCTCAAGAAACAAAATCGGTAGTGTCTGTCGGACTGCACATGTCAATCTCGGCTTATTTAATATGATTAGTATGCAAAAAGCACTCTTATCTTAAATAGACTGAAATAGCACTTTTGGGTGCTAATCCACACCCCACTTAGGCCACATTGCTAGTCCCTTAGCAATGCTAAAAATAATAAAGAGGTATCACGGCTATGCTTTTGCAAAAAGAATTATTCTATTTAAAGAAAGATGTGTGCCGTGGGAAGCTCTGCCTTCAGAATGAAAAAATTTGGACTCTATACAAAGCCAATATGAGAGAACAATTGCCATATATAGGAACAAGTTTGAGGGCAGCATCAATTCCAAAGTCAGCTTTGAACTTCCACCCGAAATCTAAGTGTTTAAGGTAACCCGAGTTTGAACGATGATTCTTCAGCTATTCCGCCCTGACGAGCTCTTATGAACATTAGCGATGACCAGCCTAAATAGATTCAGTTACAATCTTATTTCTTACTTCGATTGTATTATAGGGTGCAATGCTAAAAACTTGACTTCACGAAAGTACGTAGCGGGGGTCCACTTGGAGTGACTCCGACTTGATTAAGGTTTAGGGCATCAAGTGAAGGATATGCCGACCCGTAACTCTTCGAGGCTTCACCCCGGACTTGAATGATTTTGAGGAATTCAGCTCCTACAACTTCGCTAAACTCTACCCATCCACGTGTGGCGAACACAAAGTCGGTGACTCCCATTGATGAAGGTTTAGACCTTAGGGCTTTAAGAGTTTTCGCCATATACCCCCTCGAGATTTGTGTTGGTTTCAAGGAAAAGTGTACGACTTTCTATTCTCTTTTTCTTCTTTTCTTTTTCTTTTTCTTTTTTTTTCCTTTTCATTTGGAGAACTGTTGTTGGTCTTCATTTGTAGATGGCACATAAACCTAGTATGGGTTGTCTGACAAATCTAAAGTAGGTTTTGCAAAGTGAAAGAGGTATGCGACTTCTCGACCTATTGATGAAAGCGGTATTGCCTTGTATTGTGATTAGCTAAAGGTGGAAAGACAAGGTTGAATACTTTGGAATCTCAACCACCCAAAAACTTAATCATGCATGGAACTATTCTAGCATTATGGTTGCATACAGTGCTTCAATTTTTCAACTCAAGGTAAGAGCAGAAACACAAAAATATAGGAGCAAAAATGGTTTGCTAAAGTGTAGAAAAATGTAAATAATGCTATAAAGCTTTTGATATAACCAAAGTGGCTAGTGCAAACAACATAGCCAAACAAAATACATACTAATCACAACAATAAGATCCTTGCCTACTATTGGCTAATACATACATCTGTGATCTATCACAATAGTAGGCGGAGTTGATAAAGAGAAAAAAATAAAACAAAATGTAGATGACACGTCCAGCTCTAACTTTTCCCCCCAACCAAAGTATAACCATGTCTCTGCGGGTAGGGATCGGAAGAGCTAGAGAGGGAATGCGTTCATCTCACTCTCGTGGTGGTGTAAGACGGGTAGATTTGGGAATGCTTCTGTTTGTTGCCGGCATATCCAAGGGTTTGCGAGAAACGGATCGGACTGATCACGAGTGAGTGGGTTTGTGTAGAGGCTCTGTCACGATGGCGGCGGGGCCAGAGGTGGCTCGGGATCAGAAGAAGCATGGCATGATTCTCTTGGCCAGAGTGACCTCGCTCGGGCCAATAAGCTCGACGGCGATGCTTGAGTATTGGCAAGTCTTGCAGATCGCATCCATAACAGCAGATAACTCCCTAGAACTGACATGGATATGCTCTGGTGACTGTTGTGATGTGGAGGATGGCCCAGCAGTCTCAGGAGGAGGCTGGGGCGTGGAGGTGGGCGGGGAGATGAATCTGGGCGGGGTCCTCTCCCGACTCCGCCTACGGAGCAGAGCTGCTCACCCCTCGTTAGATCCTCTTGCAATATCACCCAGTTGCCTCCTCTCTTCTTTTGTAGAAGAATGGAGAGTGGCATATATAAAGATCGCTCGATGGATAAAACCTGAGGACAACTCACTCGCCACTCTATACGTGGCTCCTAAGGGAACCCTAGATGCTCTAAGACCTAGCTCAGCAACCTCGGCATCAACAGGGGAAAAGCCTTTGCCCAAGCCAGGTCCTTACGGTGGACCTTCTCCTCAAAGTGTAGCAACGATCATGTGGCTCGGAGGGCGGAGCAGGAGATCCTCGGATGTCTGTGCAAAGCTTAGTATAGCTCCCCTGCTTGTGCATGCGCTAATCTTTGAAGTGGGAATAAGGCCGGTCGGGTCGTGGTCACGGGTATCTGCGGGAAGATCTGGGCGGAAAATTATAGGCCCAGCCGTGGTATCTCGGCGAGAGAAGCGAGCCATCTCTACGTGATGGTGGGGCCCACTTCAGCCCAGGTGGTCAGGTGGAATTTGCGAAACCAACGTGGGACCCAAGCGGTATGTCTGCGACCGGAATTGCCCAGAGGCGGCCATCGATGCGAGCCAGGATCTCCATCGACTAAGTCCCGGGATGTCATAGTATGATAAAACTCAAGCAGCCAGGGATCGGCGCGCCTCGGGTCATGGATAGCGGCCAGTGAATGTCATTAGATCCAATGCATTAGAATCTCTGAATCATTTGGTGTGATCTTAGGTCATGTCGTAGTATGACTCCATATGGAAGTCACGGGCACGAAGATTGACGTTCCCCAGGATCGAATCGCAGCTAAACATTGGGCGCGATCCTCGGGCGGGGATAATTGGGGGCGACAAACTGATCAGTGGAGGAGGCGCGGCAGGCTGGCAGCGATGACACGGACTGATGTAGGGCCCTCTTAGGCCAGGGGCCCTCCGCGTGGTCTCGGATGCACAAGAGAAGGGGCAGGGTCCCACCGGGTCCACGGTATCGCTGGACGGGGGCTCGAAGCCTAAGCCTCCTGCAACAACTTGAGGGCCTAATACGGCGGTGCCTCGTAACAGTCGGAGAGTGGCTTATTTGCGACCTTGGATGTGCACACTGCCGTCTCTCGAGGGTATTGAGCTGGACCACTGGGCTGTAACGATGAGCTCGTAGTGCAGACCATGGCCGAGACTCGGGCGTGCGGCGACGGACGTGTGGTGCGGGGCCGCGGCTGCGTGGTGAGCAGCGGCCCGGTGGACTCCGGTGCGCGGGCGCGTGCGAATCGGGGCTCGACGGCAGGGAGCGTGGCTCGGGGGCGGCTCCGGCGGGAGGCTCGAGAGCGGCTGGGCTCGAAGGGACAGGAGGGGCGAGGGGAGAGGCTCACCGACATCTTGTTGGGAGTCGAGCGGTGGTGGGCGGCGGCTCGGGCTGTGGCTGGAGAATGAGAGGAGTAAGGGAAGGCTTCGGGACACGGAGGGGATCTCGCTCTCGGAGGTGCTGTGATTGAGAATGGGGGGAGGGGGTGCCTTTTCATAAATCATTTAAGCGGCCCGAAGGACTCCCAGCGAGGTAGCCAGAAGGGCCGCGGGGAGATAAATTTAGCTATTATTGCGAGAATTTATGCCACTACCCGACTCCCGTATTCAAAATAACAACAAAATTTAATTTAAATAAATTAAAATAAGATAAAAATAAAGATAAAAATAAAAATAAAAATAAAATAAAATTTTAAATGAACATATATAAAAAAAAGGGTTTTTAATTAAAACTAAAATAAAGAAAATTACTAAAAATAAAATAAATTGAAAATTGACCAAATTAAACTAAAATCAAACTTTTGAAAATTTTCTGGAACAGTATGAGTGGAGACGAGCAAGCTCAAGCTGCTGGGTTTCATTCATGGAGGATCGAGGAGGAGGAGCTTTCAGCTACGCTACGGTAATGTGTCGCTGCCAGTTGCCTTCATGCTCCGACTCCTTTGTGTTGAGCTTCTTTTCACTTGTGGTGGTCTTTGTGGGAATCAGTAGCTCTACGGGGGTAGGCGTCAGTCAATTTTTCATAAGCGCTTCATTTTCTTCACCAGTCTACACAGCGGAGTTTGTGTGAGCACTTGGTTTCCACCTTTTGAACTAATCAAGCTAGCTTCATCCCAGTCCCACGACCTTCATCACTCCATTTGGCTTATGCTTGTTGCTCATGTGAAAAATATTGAGCTCCAGTGTCATGTTGCCAAATGTGAAATTTGCATGACTCTATTCAAGCAATTGATTATCGCATTGGAAGTGGCCAAAATGGCCTTCCCAAGATGATTGGCACATGATTAGGTGACTATAATCGGTTCGATGCTCCGGGCACTACAAAATCCATTGGGTAGTAGAATTTGTCCACCTTCGCAATACATCCTCGACTATGCCCTTAGGAATTTTCTGCGATCGATCGACTAAGGATAAGTGATGTTGGTGAAGCAGCTCCCAAACCCAAACATATCGAATATAGCGGTAGGTTTACACTAGCCCCCGAGTCAGCGGTGCTTTATCTATCACGAGTCCTCCCGTGTTGGCGATATTGTGGGGGATCACGGATCCTTGTATTTCCCTGCCAGGTCTTACTCTGGATAATGACTGTTACATTTAGGAAGGCTTTCTTTTCAATGCAGCCTCTTTTGATTGTGCACGGATCCTTGAAATTTTGCATATGTTGGGACTGCCAATCATGTGACCAGGTGGGATATTTACCTTCACTTGCCTTAGCACCTCCCAAATTTCAATTTGGTTTGTGATTTTTTCTTTGCCTCTAAGTGCTTGAGGAAATGGAGGGGGTATGTTTTTTTTCATTGAATCTTCTCTGATTGTTATTCTCTCAGGCTCAGCTTCCTTTTCTTTCCTGGTTTCTCTCACATTGATCTTGGGCCTTGGTTGCTTTCGATTTCTTTCCACTCCTTAAAGTGCCTTAGCTACATCCATTCTTGCACTTTGGGATCAACGAGAGATCTATCTCATGTATTCCCCTAGAGGGTTTCTTTTGTGTCTGCGAGGAATTTCCCTTTTAGGGACCATACTTCTGGCGGTTAGACAACTTGGTAATGGAACTTTGCAACTCATAATGCATGCTGTCTAACTTCTTGTTGAGTGAGCTCTCAACTGCCTCAATTTTCTGATTGGTTTAGACATTGATGGCTTTTTTCTCCTCTACAAAATTTCCCACCACCTTGCTCAAATTCAAGATGGCTTGCTCAGCGGGAAAAAGGTGGAGTTCTTCTTCTTTGCATTGTCTTGAGGTGGAGCCAAGCGTTTGATGTGCTCTGGGAGGCATATCACGAGAGATTTTAGCTTCCATGATAGGTTCGGATGGTTCACTCCAATTGGGGTTATAGATTATTTACCATAAGGAGCATTCTAGGTGGCTTATTTTGATGAAGACATGGGCATGCTCTTGAGTAATTCCCTGCGAAGGAACTATTTGGGCAGTTGCTCCCGAGGTGGCTATTTGGCCGACAATTAAAATAGAATTGCATGGGTGAGTCACTGACGATTCATTCTTACTTGCGCCGTGCTGATTTCTCATTCAAGCTCCTCCCGACCTTGGTCCGAAGTGGTCGGTTGCTTTCATCTCTGTGTCTTCGGAAAGTGCATAGATGCCTCCCTTTTGGTGGGTCGAAGGCCTCATTCTTTCTACCTCCCTTGGGTTTGGCTCATCCCATCCCTTGGAAGTTTCAGCCACATAATTCAAAAAGTCCATGGCTTCATCTGGGTTCTTGCTCAGAAAGTCCCCTCCACACATGGTTTCCAGCAGTTGCTTCATGACTGGAGACATACCATCATAGAAATGATTCAGCGCGTCCGTGTATCAAAACCATGGTGTGGACATGTGCGATGGTCTCCATGAACCTCTCGACATTGATAAAACTTCTCATTGTCATAGTAGAGTAAGTGTAGGTGCCTCTTCCAGCTGTTGGTCTTGGTTGTACTAAAAAATTTCTTCAAAATTCCAGCTTGAAGAGATCGGCCCGATTTCTAATTGTTCTTGGCTCAGTGGAATTGACCATATTTTAGCTTTGTCTTTAGAGGATAATGGGAATGCCTTCAGCTTCCAACAAATCCATATCGGTTACACCCTCCTTAAAGTTATGCATACTTCCTCAAAATCCGGATGTGTGTATGGATTTTCATTTTCCATACCATGAAAAGTAGAATACGGGCCTTGAGATAGGTCTCATAGCCACATCAGGTGTTATGATGCGGGAAGGTGTAACTGCGGGAGGGTGTATGTGGTCCCTCGTTGACACAGTATCTTTGTTGGATTCACCAGGAGCACGCTAGCGACTCTTGTTCCTCGGGTAGAGGATCCATTTGCTCCATATGCACCTTGACTTCACAACTTTGCTTGAATTGGTGCACTAACTCTTTGCGATCTACACGATATTCCTCTATCGATGATGCATAAACAGTGACCTGAAAAAAAAAAGAGCCAGCGAAGAGACAACGAAAGGCTTGCTAAAGGATTAGTGTTAATAAAAAAAAAAAGAGGCGCAAAAATAAAAGCAGCCCGGTAGTGGCTGAAAGGTAAAAAAACTTGAAATTCTAAACAATCGAATTCAAAAGGTTTAAAGGTCACCAATACGTAATGGGGATTACAGTACCCATCGACTCATCATCGTAGTTTGGCACCATCCGTGGCATTTGATTTATTGCCCGCGATAGGGTGATCCGAGGAATCAACTTGATATTTGTATCTTAAATTTCCTCCTACTACGGTAGTCATTCTTTACTTGATATAGCGGTTCTAGGGTCGAACACAGGGATGGGTTTTCGTCTTACAAATGACTTGTATAATGATTCAAAATGGTGAGGCTTTCATTTGGATTTTCGGATTTGCATTAAAAAGTGTGGTTGTTATTGTCACTAAGCTAACTGAAAGTAGTTTAAAATAAGATGTGGAAGGAAGACCTTGAAGTCTTAGGTCACTAGTTTGGTATCATGAGGTTATATAGGTGTCCTCGGGTTATTTCCTCTCATTAGGGTAAATGACATATAGTCGTTTCCAAAACCGGATCTTTGTTTAACTTTAAAAACCAACCCTTAATAACATTCCTAATTGAACCATAGCATTTACTGAGCATTTAATGTTCCAGCAGTTGAAAATACAACATTTAACCTACTTTCAGTGGCTCGTAAATGACATCTAATGGATGTCAGTGTATCTACCATTAAGAATACACTTGAACCACAAAAGAAGCATACCAAGTATTGACCAAGAAAATGCATTAAATAGCGGTACATTAAACCTAGTTTGGAAAGTTTGAAACCTAATACAGCGATTGCACCTTCCATGAAAACAGAAGACACCTTCAAACCCACATCAACCAGCCTAACAACCCTCCTCTTCCAAGGTTTGGGAAACCTTGAGCATCCTTTGAGTTGTCGTCCTCAAAGGGGTGTGTTTAAGCGACCTAGAAAATGAGAGAAGGGAGAGAGAGAAGAGAAGAAAATGGGAACCCAAGCAGGGGCGGAGTATGCGGTACAACGTGAAATGAATGGATTAGGTTACGAATGTTCATAACATGGCTTATATAGCCCCCTGAGCAATAAATGCAAACTAACACAGATAGTATGATTACATTGAGGAAAGAGGAATTAATCAAGCGGTGTTGGATCACAAAAGCAGAGCGAAATTTCGTATGCACGAGTAATTTTCGCTATGATGGCGAAAATTCGCTATCATAGAAATTGGGAATTACGCTATGATTGAAATTTTAATATGATAGCGAAAATTCACTATGATAGTGAGGGATTTCGTATCATAGCGAAAAAATTTAGCTATAATGCCCACCGTATGAATTGTGAAATTTTCGCTATCATTGCGAGAGCTTCGCTATCATTGCGAAAGACCCCAGCTATGCCACTCTTAATTGCCAATCTTCTCTTGCATCCTCCGGCCTGCATTGCATCTTCTAGCTTGCTATTTCTTCATCCCAGGCTTGATGAAATCGATGAGAATTCATACGAACTTGGCATAAAGCAGCGCAATTTCGATGCCAAGCTTGATATGATGGTGACGGTTTACGAAACCTACAAAACTACAAAAAACAACCTCGAAACAAAATCAGTAGTACTAACCGGACCTTCACATGTCAATCGGCTTAATTAATATGATTAGTACGCAAAAAGCACTCAAAACATATCTTAAATAGGACTCAAAATAGCACTTTTTGGTACTAATCATTCTTCCGTCAAATTTTATTGATTGATTGAAAGTCGATTTTACAGGATCTTGACTGAGCTTATATAGTGCTCAGAGCAAGGGAAGTTACAAAACAAACCAAAACAAAAGCTATTACAAGGGTTAAAATAGGAAGAAACAAAAGAAATTGTAACAAAAAAGGCAAAAAGCGTGGCTGCGGGAAAGGTGAGCGATTAGGCGAGGTGGGTGAGCGATTACATGAAGGGTGAAACGGTCTTGAATAGACAATTTCGCACCCAATTTGTGCTACGCTCCATTTTCTTTGTATTTTATGCTCTTCTTTCCTTCTGGTCTCTGATCTGCAATGCTGAGTTTGACTCGAATTCTTCGTGCTTGGATCGACTCAACAATTTCGGCATAAATAGCTTGCAAAAACTACAAAATTAGCCACAAAATGCGATCAGTAGAATAGTAGGGACCTTAATGTGCATCGGGTTGATTAGAATGATTAGTACACAAAAAGCACTCAAAATCTATAATAAATAGGGTTCAAAATAGCACTTTTTGGGCACTAATCACCTACCTCTTGCAGTTTTTCAAAATTCTCCGATTCTGGTCTCTACTTGTAGCTTTTTTCGCGAGGAAGGACTTTCCCTCTTGCTTAGCCAGAAACCGATGGTCAGATTGTCAGAAAATCTAGAGAGATGGTAGAGCCTCTCTCTCTACTTTCTGCTTCTATCCCTTTTCCCTTTCCTTTTTCCCTCTCTTCCTACTGAATTGTTTGGTCTAAATTCAAGTGGGATGTCCTCTCTTACCACGTGTCATCCCTCTATTGGCTCCTTAGATCACCCTTATCACCTTATCCATCTACATTGGATTTCTCTCCAATCATGTGTTGCCACATGTCTCTTATGGGTCCCACTTGCACTTAACCTTACACTTGACATGTGGCACAGTGTCAGCAACTCTACCCGTGCCAATTGCCCCGTACTACCCTCGATGCGTCGAAAAACATGAAATTCTGATCGTGTCGAAATTTGACAAAATTCGACGTGGTAGCTAGATTTCACGTGACGATTCCAATGGTGAAGTCTGTTTCGTCATCCGAGATCTAGAAAAAATTTTAGATTTCCCACTAAAATTATCGTTTTACCCTTTCTCGGAAAATTGATTTTTCTCTGGTTTTACAATAGACATGATAGAGTGATATAAAAACAATGGGCGTGTATATGAATAGAAAAAGATACCAAAAAAAAAAAAAAAAATCAAACATTATCTTGGAATTACGAAGTTTTATTTCTAGTGATTGATATATATATATATATATATATATATATATATATATATATATATATATATATATTTGCGATTTATCAATCATTTGTTTCTTAATAAACAAATATCGTTATAGCCAGATGATTGCAGACGAGATAGTAAAGAATATTTTTCACATGAATAAATGTTTGGACAAGATATTGACATGAATATCATAGTTTATTAAAATAATTTTATTTAATAAAAATACTTACATATTTCCTAATCTTTAATATTCCTTAAATTCACATTTTAAATGAAGGTTATTATGATAAATGATTTTTTTTTTTAATAAAATCAGGTGAAGGTCATGTAAAATTTACATTTACAGTTAAATAACTACAGTCATTAACTATTTAAAATAATTAAAATATATTTTAAGTAAATATGGAGGGAATGATAAAAAAAAAAAAAAGGAATTTTGATACTTTAATAAGAGAGTTTCAAAAAACACTATCAGATTGTAGTTTTTTCAATCAGGAGTTGTTTGCCCTTAATCAACTATTATTAAGTGATTATGAATTTTTACCAAGTAGCCTACAAGAGATGATTGGGAAAATCAGCTATCAGCTCCCCATTCAAGTCAACCAAGTAGGGCCTAAAGCTAATACTAATCAATTAAAGAAAGGGAAAGTTATGTTCAAGTGCACCATTGCACCAAAAAGAAGGAAAATAGAACCCAACTCATCGTGATTAGTAGTTATGTTCAGGTGGACCTTGTTTGTTTTAAGGATAGTAGTTGAAGCTTTTTCCTATCACTATTTATGATATAATTAATATATTAGTAATTCAAACGCAGCACATGTTATGTAATGTAGGAGGACGGTCCCACTTGCAATTCTCATGTTCTTTTTTAACAAAAAGAGATTATTAAGGTTGTATTTGATCTTCCTTGATCTAGGCTTTCTCCCTTAATAAAGTGGTTTCTTCCACCCGTTTATTTGATTTTCCTTTGTTTTCTTATGTTTTTGTCGTCGACTTGTTGAGGCGTGCGGTTGTTCGTTAATTTGTTCATTGGTTTTTGTGTCAACAATTCAATGCTGGCTCTTGCTTTGTCGATAGAAAGTCACATCAAATCCTTATTCTTCAATATGCTTCATCAAACCTAGAATCTTAGGTATTCTTGCCATATTTTATAAGGATTATCTCTTGTGTAAGCCTTGAGGCGTTTCTTCTTACTATTAACTTGGATGTTGTGTCATCCTCTAATGCGTTTAGCAGTTCGATTTCTATGTTCATATTACCTTTCTGAATCAATGAAATTTCAGTTTGCATCGTTAAAAACAAAAAAAGGTTGCGTTTGGTTACAGTAAAATAATAAGGGAAGAAAAAATATTTAAAAATAATTTTTTTCGAAACAAAAAAATAATATAATTTTTTAAAATCTTTGATTTTCTAGTGAAACAATCAAACATAGCAGAACAATATTGTAAATTAGGCATATAACTCATGGAAATGCTCAGATAAGACTCTTCATGGTCTAGACGACCAAAAACAACTTATGCTTTTGAAAAATTATGCAACAAGTAAAAACCTAAATGGAGCTCATGAGGACTGCTATCCTAAGATGAAAATTTGGGGTAAAAAATTGTTGCCAATGGAAAAAGTGAGAACGAAAATACTAAGGCTCCTATTGGAACTCGGAAAGTACTAAGGAAAAATATATATTAAGGAAAATGATTTTCTCATGTTTGGTTTCACCATAAAAAAATAAAAGAAAATCAAATATAATCAAAATTCATCAAAAATTTTATGTACTTTGAAATTTCTTAGTCCTCGCATAATAAAGGGAAAGAAATAAAACGAGCTTGACTAAACAAATAAAATTAATTTCTTAAGTTTAAACCTTTTTAAAAATTTTCATCTATATTTTTGTGGCCTTGATACCGGGGGTCTTTTTTTACCCTTGTAAGGTCTAGCCGCTGACGGGAAATCTCTGTCGATGACATAATACCTTTCATGCGCGTGACCTTGGTGCGCCAGCCTTCGTCTTGGCGCCCGATGCGAATTACATTGTGCGCCTGTGAGGCCTTCTTTGTCGCGGCCATGTATGATGCCACTGCTTGTCTTCTGAGGAGCGTCTTTATCATGCGGCGCCGCGACTGGTTGTGATGCAGTGCCTTATCCCACTGTTGCGACATAGGGTGCTATGTTGCGACATGGAAAACCCCATGTCCTGGATGTAAAACTTGAGAAAAATTCAATTTTCTAAAAAAGGGTAAAACAGTAATTTTAGTTGGAAACCTGGAATTTTTCTAGATCTTGGATGACTAAACGGACTTTATCATTGGAATTGTCTCGCGAAATCTAGTTACCTAGTCAAATTTCGTCAAATTTCGAGATAGTCGTAATTTCACATTTTTCGAGGCACCGGGTGTCGGATGACACATGGAGTGGTGCCACATGGCATGACCATGTGGCTGCAACATGGCAGCTTGTGAGGGGTGCACATAGAATGAGAACCATGTGGTGTAGAAATTGCCACTTAATGCATGTGTCCATGTGACATGGCACATGAATAGTAAAAGGAAAGAATCCATTGGCTCACATTAGGGCGTGTGTCAAATAGAGATAAGTCAAACAAAAAGGGAAAGTCTAAGAGGTGACCCATTGAGGCCATGTGTCACACTCCTAGAGAAAGGAAAGCCAAGTCTTTGGATTAGATAAAGAAAGAAAACAAATGAGGAAGAGACGTGTGACAAAGAGAATGTGGGAGGGAATTTTCCACTTGAATTATGTTGGATCAAATTCGGTGGGGAGAAGGAAAAATGAGGGAAAGAAAAAGAAAGAAACGAAAAGAAAGAAGAAGAAAATATGAGTGAGAAGCTCCACCTTCTCTCTAAGATTTACGGAGATTGGGCCGTCGGTTTTTGTCGAGACAGAGGCAAAAATTCATCTGTGACGAGCTTAGCGTAGGTCTGAATACAGGGTTTCGCAAACTCCAAGTGGTAGGTGTTTCTCTCCTACTTTTTTTATTCTTGGTCTAAGAGCAATTTAATGGCATGGGTTTCTTGGGGCCGTGAGTGGCCGTGCGGTTTAGTCCCAAAATTTTGGGACCGGATGTTGGAATTTTTAGGACTATTTTCGGATGGTCAGAATTTGGAAGCCCAGGGTTGTTTCGGGCAGTGAGATTGGAGGCCCCAGGTGTTTCGACGGAGTTCGGGTGAATTACAGGCTGTTATTGGATCGTGTATTTTTGTTTTATGTGATGTGGTGGAAAAATGAATAACATGTTGGTTGTGTGAAAAATCATGTTGATATATGCTTATATGATGTATTCGATGTGAGATACTTGATGGATGTAAATTATATGTAGAAAATATAATTTTCCATGATCTATTAATGTTGCATGTAGCTCTCATTATGCATGTAACAGGAATTGGCATGAAATGGTGATAGCATTTCATATGCAGGGGACATCGTGGAGGGTGTAGTGCATGACATGGTTTTGAACAAATTTTGTTAGATATGTCCAATAAATTATATCGGAAGGTTGTCCAAATAAATTTTGATATTAGGGTGTGTGGTTTTCCAAAAACAAAAATCTTTTGTTTTGAAAACAGTTTTTTATACATAGAAAAGGCATATGTAAGGGAGTTGGTGAGGACTCGAGACATGGGGCATGGCATGTAGACATTCGAGTAGGAATGTGCATATTTTTACTTGAATGTGTGTGTGTTTGTCATTGCATGTGCACTTAGGAGGGTAGCCTTATGGGAAATTCATCTACTAGGCGTGCTTTCGCCCAGTCGTGGGAAAAACATTTTTAGTCTTGGAGTACATCGGGGGATGAAACACATCCAGATCTTAGTTTGTGAAGATAAACCGTCACATTATTCATGTATTCTATTAAATTACGGATAGCATATCCGGTATTGTATATATGTAAATGAAGTTTTGTAATAAAAACTTATTTTGTACTTGTTTCGATGCTTAGTGTGCATAGTTTCCAGATTTCATAATGCCTGCAAAAAGTGTATAGAGGTAGTAGTGTGGAATTTACTGCAATTGGGTGAGAGCAGGATCTTTCTGGCTCTATGTCGCTACATGGTTCTCTGTGTCGCGACACAGTTCGCAGGCTATAGGCGGTTGCTGGGTCGCGATTGGGGTTTTCCTGGTCGTGACAGAGTTGTTTTTCTGCAGGTATTGGGTCGAGACATGGGCTTTCTTGGTCGCGATAGAGCCTCCTGGCTCTATGTCGTGACATGGGTTTCCTTGTGTCGCGACATGGTTCTCAGTTTTAAGCTGTAGAAAATATCGCAACATGGCGTTGCTTTGTTACAACAGGTTTGGTCTTGGCTAAGGATTTCTAGGTCGTGACAGAGAATCATCAAGACTGAAGGTTTCTAAGTCGCGACATGTGTTTTATAACGCGATAGGGGCTTGGTCAAGGCCAAGAGATTTCGTGTCACGATAAGATTTCACAGAGTTGTGTCACGACATGGTATTCTATGTCACGATATAGTATGGCGAGACCCAGGGCCTTGTGTTCTGACCTGACATTTGTGTCATGTGAGGGTTGGTCGAGCCCGGGAGTTAGGTCACGATAGAGTATTTATGTGTCATGTGAGTTGGCCTTAGAGCGAGGTCTATGTCACGACAAAGTATTTATGTCACGATAGAGTATTTATGGCGGCGGAGTTTGTGAGGCGAGAGTTTTTACGTCGCGATAGAGTGTTTTTAGGTCGCGGCGAGTTGCTTGACATGCGGAGAATTTATGTCACGGTAAATTATTCTTCATCATGACGAAAATCTCGGGGACATAAGGTTTCCGTAACGACATAGTCTTTATATGTCCGCGATAGTGGGGTAAGGCGCTACATCGCCCGACAAAGGCGGGGCGCTTAGTAAAGAAACTCATCGCTCCTGACGAGCGGTATGCACAACGAGCATGCGCGTGCGGCGGGATCTTGTGAGCAGCCAGGGTTCTTGTACGAATGGGAATTATGTCGCGATAGAGAATTCTATGTCGCGACCGACTTGGACAGAGCTTGGGGTTCCTATGTCGCGACCTGACATTCTATGTCATGACTGAGTTTGGTCTTGACATGGAGGTTGTGTCGTGACATGGAAAACCCGGGTCACGTCAGAGTTGGCATGACAGGGCCTAAGCGTGGGGCGACAGCGCCCTAAGCGCACACACAACCAGGCTGGGGCACGTACACGACAAGGATGTGTGCGCGACAGAGGAATTCAGTCGTGATAGAGATTTCTCTGTCGCGAGATTCCTCTATCATGGCAGAACTTGTCGATAGCTAAAAAAAACCCTCAGCGGGGCGTCTGTGTGGTATTAGAGCTTAGGTATATGAATACCTAGGACTCGATGGGCATGAGTTTAGATCATGCATTCATTGTGCATTTTGATAAATTAATATCTGTAACATGTGTGATGAATTGTGTAGAGCGATATCGTAAGCGGTTCTATGCGGAACCTTTAGGGTTAGAAAACATAACCTTAGGGGTTCGGAAAAACAAAATGAACATGATAGTTCGGGAATTGAATTGAATTGTATTAGTGGTTGGCATGTGCACTGTTAGTTAGACTGAGATAGAAATTTGATAACCCTATTTCCATTGGATATGCATGTGTAGATGGCAAGTCGAGGGCGGGACGGTAGAGTCGTCCATGGGTGCTTGACCATCACCGTTTTTCTTGTGGGGCCGCTTTATGGAGGCTATGGGTGCTGTGTTTACTAGTATTGCATGAAATTTGTCTGTTGCTTGGGTGTCAAGGAGGTCAAATAATCTCGAGAGGTTTAAGGCACATCATCCTCCAGGCATTCACGGGAGGAGAATCCCGCGTTTTGCGATGGTGGTTACGACCATTGGTTGACAGTTGAAGATATTAGAAGCTTATAAATCTACCTGAGATCACGATAAAATTAGACTAGCGGCATTAGACTAGAAGGTGAATCCCGAGTATGGTGGGATTAGGTGAAACCTTGGGACTGAAGTGATGACTTAGAGCGAGGGTTCCATGAGCTCTTAATGAGCAAATATTTTCTGGCAACTGCTAGACATGCAAAGACCCAGAAGTTCCTAGAGCTAAAGCAAGGACCGATCACAGTGATGGAATACGTGGTTAAGTTCATAGAGTTAGCCCATTTTGCTGACGATTATGTGGCCACAGACATGGCCAAAGTGAGGAAGTTTGAGGATGGTCTGAAGTTGTCCATCTAGGGCAAGATTGTAGGATTTCTCCTACAAGATATGGACTATATGGTCAGGATGGCTATGGCCATAAAGAGAGAGATAGAAGATGCACGGAGCATCCAAGATGGGGGTGCTAGTGATAAAAGGAAGGAGGGCGCCAACTTTCTTCTAGTTCAAGAAAGAAGCTGAAGGCTTCTAATTCACAAGGGTTTCAAGGACAAGGCCATGGTATGAGACGAGGTCATATGGGCTCTTATCCGGTCGAGGCCCAGATGGCGTAGCTTCATTGCCATCATCCAGAACATGTGAGGCAGAGATTACCTGAGTAGAATCCCGGGGCTACGGGGGCACCTGCGGTCCCGGTCATCAATGGGGCGTGCATAGACGCCCAATATGTTCCTTCTTACCCAACATGGGCGGAGGAGCCGATGCCGACCTCAAAGGAGTGCGGCCACGAGGCACCTATTATGTCACGGGCCGGGCCGGAGAGGTCGGTATGGGTCGGGGTCGGGACGAGGCTCCTGTTTGGGACCCGGGACTAGGACTGCGAGCTATTGGTCGATCGATTATACAAGCTATGTTTCTATTATCTCTTCTATGGGCAAGGATATTGTTTGATTATGGTGCATCGCATTCCTTCATCTCTGCATCATGTGTGAGAGAATTAGGCTTAGAGGTTGAGACCTTCGAAAAGCTGTTGTATGTAAGCTCTCCCATAGGTACTAAGGTGAGTGTGGATATGATATGTCGGGGTTACGAGTTAGAGATCCCTAGGGTTCTACTCACTGTGGACCTGAGGGTCATGGACATGTCAAAGATTGATGTCATCCTTGGGATGGACTGGTTGACGGCACACCTAGTCGTCATTGATTGTGAATGTAGGAGAGTTACCGCCTGCACACAAGACGGTGTTCGTGTTACATTTCAAGGAGACAAGCACAATGTTTTACCCCAAATCATGTACGACTCCAGATGGCACAGGTAGTTGATGGGTTAGCTAGCAAGCCTTACCCTGGAGGACGAGGTGAGAAAGGACTTAGACCGGCCTCAGGTAGTTTGTGAGTATGAGGATGTATTTCGGATGAACTACCGGGATTACCTCCGCAGAGGGATGTAGACTTTGTCATTGAGTTACACGCTAGTACGTCACCCATTTCTATGACTCCTCATAGAATGGCACCGGTTGAGTTACAATAACTCAAGGTCTAACTGTAGGAATTGTTGGACAAGGTTTTATTATACTAGAGCACTTCTGTGAGTAGCTCTCGGTTTGTTTCCAGAAAGAAGAGACGAAGACTCTTTATTTGTGCATTGACTATCGACAGTTGAACAGGGTTACAATCGAGAATTGGTATCCATTGCTCGAGTTGATGATTTGATCGGTGAAAGGGGCAGTCTACTCAAGATAGACCTTCACCTTTGGTTATCTTGATTTGAGAAGTTAGGGTAGATATCCACCCCAAGAGCGATGTTAGGGCCGCGGTATGGGCATTTCGAGTTCCACAGTGATGCCTTTTGGATTGTCGAATGCACCAACAGCTGACATTCATGGATCTCATGCATAGGGTATTCCAACCCTATTTAGACCATTTTGTCATGGTCTTTGTGGACAACATTTTGATATACTCCCAGTCTGAGGAGGAACATGAGGATCACTTGAGGGTCGTTCTACAAATTTTGAGAGACCATCACTTGTGTCGAGTTCGGAAAATGGTACGAAACTGCGAGGTGAAATTCTTGGTAAGTGTCGTGTCGGCCGGTGTGTGCATAGACCACGAGAAGGTTGAGACTTTATGAGCTGGGATAGGCCAAGGTCAGTCTTCGAGATACGTAGTTTCTTGGGATTGGCGAGGTACTACAGTAGGTTCATTAAGGATTTCTCCCTACTTGCAGCACCTATGACAAGATTGACCTGGAAGGAGGTCAAGTTCGAGTGGAATGACTTGTGTGAGAGGGCATTCTTGGAATTGAAAAGGACGCTTACTTCAGCTCCTATTCTGATAGTTCCAAAAAGGGGACAGAGGTACACAGTGTATTGTGATGCCTCGAAGGACGGACTGGGATGTGTTTTCATGCAGTCGAGGAGGGTAGTAGCTTATGGTTCTCGGTAGTTAAAGAATCATGATCGGAATTACCTCACGCACGACATGGAGTTGGCGGCCATAATCTTTGCCTTGAAGATTTGGCGCCACTACCTATATGGTGAGCAGTTTGAAGTATTTTCTGACCACAAGAATTTGAAGTATATTTTCACACATCGGGATCTCAACATGAGGCAATATAGGTGGATGGAGTTTTTGGACAATTATGACTTCACTTTGAATTACCATCCTGGTAAGGCAAACCGTGGTGGTTGTTCACTTGGTGCGAAGTCACGAGGGAGTAGCTAGTGCAGCTTCCGGGAGTAAAGCGAGATACTGAATTGTGGGGCCAGTTTGACTCTGATGCGGTGTCGGGCTCAGTGCGTTGGGGTTTCAGCGGCTTCCCTGCGAAGCGGTGATTGAGTCCCCCAGGGCGGAATACGAGAGATGTGAGTCGCCCGGGGGCCGGGTATAGTCAGGTATGGGTGACGAAGGCTAGGCCATCCACACAGATGGTGGTCTTCGATATAGGGGATGGGTTATGGTTCCCTAGTTGACAGATTTGAGATAGGAGATCCTTAAGGAGTTCCATTGCTCTCGATTTGTTGTGCATCTAGGTGGCACGAAGATGTATCGTGATCTTCATCGCCAATATTACTGGAGCGAGATGAAGCGACACGTTGCAAATTTTGTTCGAAAATGTCTCACGTGTCAACAGGTAAAGGCTGAGCACCAGAAGCCAACAAAGCTACTTCAACCTTTGGAAGTAGCAGAGTAGAAGTGGGAGCACGTCACGATAGACTTTGTGACCCACCTGCCATGGACACCACAGAAGCATGATGCGGTATGGGTGATAATGGACCGGGCTTTCGCTAAGTCGACACATTTTCTAGTGAATCTGAAATGACCACCTTGGAGGAATTGTAGGTTGTATATTCGAGATTGTCAGGCTACATGGGTACGGTGTCCTGTATCGGATAGAGATCCTAGATTTACGGTAAACTTTTGGAAGAGTTTCCAAAAGGCCATAGGGACACAGTTGATGATAAGCACCGCTTTTTATCCACAAACAGATGGTAAGTCGGAGAGGACCATACAGGTTTTAGAGGACATGCTATAAAACCCTAGAAAATTCTAATTTTCTGAAAAAGAGTAAAATAGTAATTTCGGTCAAAATCCAGAATTTTTCTAGATCTTGGATGATGAAACATACTTCACCGTTGGAATCGTCTCGCAAAATCTAGCTACCACGTCAAATTTCATCAAATTATGAGACAGTCATAATTTCACGTTTTTCGAGGCACTGAGTAGTACGAGACACTTGGCATGAGATGAGTGGCTCACAGTGTGTCAGATGTCAGTTGAAATTCGAGCAGTAAGTTGAATGGGACCCATGAAGATATGTGTGGCATCGTATCGATGGTGAAATCCATGGTAGATGGATAAGAGGATAAGGTGTAATCCTAAGGGCCACTAAAAATGTGACATGTGGCAAGTGAGGGGACAAGTTCTCTTTACCCATCTTAACCAAATTGGTTGGAAGAAGAGAAGGGGAGAGAGAAAGAGCAAACGGTCACAGGGAGAGGGAGAGTGAACTTTAGAGTGATTAGCTCTCACTTATCTCTAGATTTCCTAGTGATCGGTCCATCGAATCCTGGCGAGACAAGAGGCAAAGTTGATCCCCACTACAAAGAAATACGTGTGGAATTTTTTGTATTGTGGAGTTTAAATGACTCAGGGAGGTAGGGGTCTTCTTGCTTGGATATTCTTTGTGTCCTAAAAAGCCATGAAAATGGATTTGGGTGTTAATGGTAGGAAATGGCCATGGATTTCGGTTGAAAAAGTGGAACAAGCTGCTTATTGAGGCGTCAACGAGGCATTACAGTTGTAAAAATAGTCTGGATTGCTTGTTGGACAAAATGTCAATGTGAGTGCAGCATGTGATTCCCTTATAGCGCAAGAGGGCCCATGGTTGAAAAGACCTTGGAGGGATAGGCTGCTCCTTCTTCACTGAATCTGAATGGCTGAAGTATTGCATGAAACGTTGCTGACTATTCCGTACTAGTGGATGTATGCCAGTGTTTTTGAATCTGAAACCTGTTATTCTTTGACCATTGGACCAGATTATAGTCTAATATTGCGATTACTATTGCGACATAACGGTGGTGCTGGATTCGGACATGGTTAAATTCTGCAACATGACCAAGTGTATAGGTTGTTTTGTTGGGACTCCATCTGATAAGGGCTGTCTGTGACTCAATCGCGCGATGATAACTAGTTCAGACCTGTGTTGGGCGAGACGGGAAGGGAGTCGTTAATCCTCGGGTGAAAAACGAGAACTTGGGTGTGGGGCTTTGCGGAGTATAGCTCAAGTGTCCTTCCCATATGAGACCCGGGTGTTATCGAGACATTTTGTTAGGGTGTAAGAGACCTAGAATTATGGCGAAAGATTAATTTTAGAAAACGCAGCTTGGATCATATTGTCTCTTGAACTAGTTGGGAGCGTTTGAGATGGGATCGACTCAGGATTGACACCCGATGAAAGAACACAAATTTACGGGTTTATGTGTGGTAGGCAAGGCTGGTATCTCGTTATAATTTGGTATCAGAGTGATGATTGCACTACTTGGCATAGGCATGTGTGAGGGAGTCGGTGAGTGACTCGGGGTATGGTCAACGAACACATTTCATGCATGATAAAAATCATTCCATGTATGAATTGTAAATTGTATGGAATATGGATGTTGTGATGTGCCATTGCATGTGCATTTTAGGTGGGAGTAGCCCTCGTAGGAATTGACTCTGGGCATTGCTCGCCCGATCATTAGGATCCCCCCTTTGATTCTGAGGAAGTATTTAGGAAGGCAGCTCATAGAAATTTGTTTGGAAGTTTGTGACTACATAGTTATATTACTGGCGTGTGGCTCATTCTGATGATACATGTTGCTGCCAGGTGAATAACTCTTGAGCTATATATTATGTTGGACTTTGACGACATTGGGTTCTTTTATGGGCCAGCGTGGCCATGTTGCTCATGTTTGAGTCTCAGTAGAGAGAAACTCATTTGTGGCGTGGGACGCCTCAGGCAGCCATGTCCAGGTTGTGGTTGTCGACGGACCCCGAGTTTGGGGCGTCACATCTTCTGAGCATGTGTCTGGAGTAAGGAGTGGCCAGGAGGAGCACTTACCCTTGAGTGGGTCGCCTACAAACCGCGGTTATCGGCGAGCATGCAGTGGGACCCTATGAGGCTTTGTATGGGAGGCCATATTGATCTTCAATTTGTTGGACAGAGGTGGGAGAGAGGTTAAATCCCGGTCGGTTGATTAAGGGGCCTTTATGAGGAAGGTGGGTTTGATCTGGAAACATCTTCTCACATTTCGGGTAGATAGAGCTACTCAGATGAAGCCCAATTGTCAACCTCTAGGTTTAAGGTGGGTGATCACGTCTTCTTGAGGTGATGCCTAAGAGAGGAGTAGTCGGGTTGTGAGTGAGGGAAGCTTCTCGCCGATGTATATCGAGCCGCCCGAGATACTCGAGAGGGTGGAGGCATAATTCGTAACAGTTGGCATTCTGCGTGAGTTTGCTCGTTGCAGGGACAGCTTTGTCTCCGCTTTGCTCGAAGTATACTCGGATCTAACTCATGCTGAAGCAGATTTAGGATTGTTGTTGTCTGAGATGAGACCTTAGAGGAGGGGCCAGGTGTATCATGGATAAGGCCCAGGATCGGGTTTTGCGGCCTGAGACCATGAGGCTAGTGAAGTGTTGTGCAACAGAAGTGGAGGAGGCAACATGGGAACACGAGGACATGATGCGTGCCACTTATCCTTTCTTGTTTAAGGATGAAGGTACGTAGTTTAGTCGTTTGGTGATTAAATGACTAGTTTATATGCATGTGATTCAATGTGTATGTGTGAAATTTTGGGACAAAATTATGTTAAGGGGGGAAGAATGTAAAATATGAGAAAAATTCAATTTTTTTGAAAAGGGTAAAACGATAATTTCGGTGAGAGCCTGGAATTTTCTAGATCTCGGATAATGGCAGAGACTTCAGTTGGAATTGTATCATGAAATCTAGTTACCTAGTGAGACTTTAGTCGAATTGATCCAGGTTGGAATTTGGCGTTTTAATGTTTAGGGGTTTTCAAAGTTGAAATTTTCCACATTTTAAATGATGATGACCACATGGCGAAACATTAGGGGTTATTGCATAATTATGATGTGAAATTACATGTTAGTATGTCATGTGACATGACCACGTGGTGTAAGGAAAGATTCATGGCTCGTATTAAACAATGTCAAATGGAGAGAGAATGATCAAACTAAAAAGGAAGTGAGGAATTGTTAGCTATTGATGACTCCTTTTATCAGTGTTAACAAACCACCAGAGGAGCATAAGAATAGATCTAGGCATTTGAAAAACTTGATACAAACCAAAAATACATTTTCTTATATCTTGAAAGGACTTTATCCTCAGTTCAACAAGGCCACTACTTTTGATCCCAGAGCTGCCAGCCACTTGAACATTGATGAGTGGACACACGAACAGGATATGGACTTATGAGAGATTGAAAAGAATTTAAACCGACTACGACACTGGATTCCACTTTTCTTAAATCTAGTTTATGAATGGAAATTGTGTTTAATAGATTTAAATCCCACTAGAATCCTATATTTGATATAAAGGGAAAAATTTAAACCCTAAATGCAAACCGGACTGAACCAAATTATTGCTGGAACTAAACATTGGGATTTCAATGCTGTGAAATTGTCAATTCCTGCATCCTATTCTCATTCTATTTTCCTTGTGGAATTCAGATTAGTTTGCTGGAGGATGACACAGGTGGATTCTCTGCAACCACTAATGACAGGGACTCCTTTCTTATTCTTAGGCTGAATTGATCATTTTTACAAGAATTCTGCTAAGGTTTAGGTGTTTTAACTTCCAATGCCAACTACAGCTTCTTGCTGTTCTGATTTCTGCTTCCAGATGGCTGTGATTCTGAAGTTTCACCTTGCAAGACAAATTAATCTCATCTTAAGATCCTGAAAGAGTTTTCTCTTTCCTTGATTAGATCTCATGCTAACCTTTGGATCAAGATCATTCTTCGGACAGGTGATCTCTAATTGATTAAATTGATTTATCCTCAACTCATTCTCAAACCATGAAACAGAATGAGATTTATCTAAGTAACCTTTCAGGATTCTTTGGTTCAATATGATCCTTTTTCTATTCTTGAGCCCAATCTAGGGATCTGTCTGGCATAAAGTGTTTCTTTGGATAGAGCTGCTGACAGTGGACTTTGGTGGAGAAGTATATTCACAGGCAGACACAGAACAATATCGAGAAGAACACCATTCAAATAAACTCAAAATTCAACTCGAAATTTTCTTCTCATTTTTGCAGAAAAGGCCGTAACAACATTAGATCTTTCGATGGAAGTTGTATTGTTCTCGAAAAGCTGGATTACAACATACATTGAAATCTTGATCGGGGAAAATTCACTTTACTGTTTTACGACTCTATTCAAGAAGCGATTTCAGAAACATTTGCTGGGTTATTCGCATTCAGATAATAATAATCAGATCTCTATGACAGACTAAACTTCAAAACTTTTAAACAAATTGCATTTTAGGATCGGTAATGAATCAAAATATCATGCTAACAATCTCGAAAAAATGAAAAATAAGGAAAATAAAAATAAAGAAAAATCTGGCTTCCCGAAGAAGTCTTCAGCTCCACGGAATTTTTGGACCAATCTTTGCCGTGTTAACGCTTCGCGGAAGAGCCTCTTCTGGGCTTCAAAGGTTAAGACCTAGCTTTGCCTTCTTTTGGATCACGAATGTGGGCTGGACCCATCTTATAGTAACAACCTGAGGTTGCTGTCGGCGCCGGCGGAGTTATTATCGTGCGGGTCTTTGTTGGAAAGGACCTGCGTACGCCATTATGACTTGATCAATACGTTGCATGATTAAACCCATGTACGTTGACAATACTCACCTTGATCACTGGACTAACCTACATGCGCGACAAAGTTTCTTTATGCGTGTGTGTCTGTACTGTTCTCGAACCGGATTGCCATGGCCTCGAATCTTCCTGCATGGCGGGGTTTGAACGACTACGGATGAGGTATAACGGCTGAGGATTAACATTCTTGCGGGTTGCATTGGCGGTGTTTATTGGATTTGACGGTGATCTTTGAGGCTATTACCGAGTGTTGGCCTGGACACCATCTTTTGCTCGGAAGCTGCTGTTTCGTGTTTATTAAACGCTATCACGTATTAATATCGCCGGTGCATTCAAAGTATTGCAACGATTATAACTCTTAACTGTTTTATTGTTATGACTTCACTTTTGATGTTGCAACCTAGACTTCTGTGTTGGGGATGTTTGCGTAGCCATAACGTTATTTCTGTTAAACGCTTACGCGCCGCATCATATTTTCTATCGCGACGCTGATTTTAATTAGTGACATAACTTCTTGCCCAACCGGCTGTTGATTAGTGCTCAAGTGCTATTTTTGAACCACTGTTTATTTAAGGTTTTGAGCACTTTTTATGTACTGAATGGCATGTCAACTTGGTACATATTGAACCATACCAACTATGCGAGTCGCATTTTATGGCTAATTTTTGCTGGTTTTACAACTGTATAGAGGGGCGATGGATCTAACACTACAAGATCGAATGACTTATCTTTGGAGTAGGAATCAAGAAGAAGGGCTGAAAGCTAAAAGGCTGGGCTCAAGCAAAGGCACAGTTGAGCTTTGTGCATCTGCGAGCATTATTCGTACCTCAGACCAGCCAGCTGTTCATCCTGGCCACTATTCACCTTTTTGGCTGACTTTGATGTTTTATTTATAATTTTTGTTTCTTCTAAATTTGTCCTTATATTAGCTTTTAGTTTTGGTTTTATGAACTTTTCTTGGCCATTGCCCTGGGCTTCATGATGGGGAAACCATGGAGACCAGTCATGATGGTAAAATTGGCGGGGAGGCTTTGAAATCACCTCACCCACAGCTCTGGACTATAATTTTCTATCTTTTCTGGATATACTAACACCTAGGATGACAACTGGAGGATGATTTAGCTAGTCTTCTCTGTGAGAAGCTAAACAGGTTTGGGATAACTTTTAACAGTTACTCTGTTTTGGCTGCAGTATAGTTGTTTATGTGTTATCTGTCAGGTTCTAAATCTCCCCCAATATTGATTCTTTGCTGTGTTTGGAAGCTTTTAGGGTTAGGTGGACATGCCACTGATCTGTTGGAACTGCGATGTTACTCTGTGATTACCGGGTGATTGCACTGAGTACCACTCTTCAGAAGGGCACGACATTGACACTCACGTAAATCTTTGTTTTTCAAAAGGGAAAATTTTTGGGTCTAGTTTTAAAAGATAAATGAAGATCCAGTTTAAGGAAGAAAGTGGCTACAGAATATCTCCCAACAAATGAGCAGGAGACCTGGGTGCACTGGATTTCATTACTTCTTGGGCTGCTTGAGGAGTTCTTTTTCTTATTTTTCTTCATTTAATTTCAATGCGCACACCATCGACCTCCCTTTGTTTTACCAAAATCCCTTTGTTTTTATCACCACCTTAAAATCCAAACCAAATTCACTATTTTGGACTTGGCTGCCGTCGTTTATCTGAAGAAAATATCGGCGTTTGCGACGCCGAAACGACCTGCTGCGTGGATTACGCTCTGGCGATGGGATTTAGGATATAAATTTGTTGATTAGATGCACCTCGTAGCCACGAATCACTGTTGTCTTCGTGTCATGACCCTTGTTCGTAGCCGGGACATGACTTTTACGTGTTCAAGCGATTTTGTGTCTCGACACGAGAGAGATATCGTTTTTGCTGGCGGTGTCAAAACCTTTTAAGCTTGAAATATAACCAGACTTTGTGAAACTATCGCAGTGGCGGCGGTCGATTCATCCATTAAGCACCCTTTGAACAATTTATGGGCTAAACTTCTTCTCCAGGCACATCTTACATACTGGCTGGCTTTTTCATGTGGGAAGTCGGTGTGACTCATCAAAGGGTTCTGTGTGACGGATATTTTTGCGCTGGATTCTTTACCACGAACATGAGCGCTTTAACTATCTTTGATATTCTGAACGCTCTTTCACGTATGTTTTCATTCTGATCATGACTTGTCTATTGTCGGCCATCGGATTATGGTATTGACTAGGGACAACCAAACTGAGGAAACCTGGTTCATCGGTGGTGGCAGGTTTGTGACATTTGGGGACTGTTTGTTTTTCTTTATCAGGCTTCTTTTTGCAGACTAACATTCTCTTCTTTCTTCTTGGAAATCTCTCATTTTGAATAACTCTTTTGACTTTAAAGTTTGTAAATATTCCATAGTTTGGCATTAAAGAGCTGCGAAAATGCGAAAACAAGCCCGAGGAAAAATGGATTAAAAATAGATGAGTATATGATTAGTACGAATAGTCTTATTTTTAAGCCACATTTATAGCGGGTTTAAGCACTTTTTGTGTCTTGTCAGTTTAATAATTCGATTGATACATTGAGGTCGAAGCATCTGATCTTGTTTTCAATGTGTTATGTTTGGAACATTTACCTCATTATCACTAATCTGAATTTAAATACGATGAATTGGCCGGTCGAAGATGCATGAGTAGTCAGACAGAGAAATTTGGAGCAAAAATGTTGAAACGGGAAGAGCGGAGAATTTGCGGGTTACGAAGTTGCAACACACCAAATTTAAGCCAGATTCTTAATTTTCTCAACTTCACCGGAATTTTATGGATTGAAATTTATGGCTTTCTGTAACACTACATTAGTGCGACGCATTTGCGTGTGGTTTTACCCAGGTTTTCCCTTGTTCATAATTTTGGTTCATTTGCACATTTGGCTTTCTGCCTCTTATTTCTCTGGAGCGGGACGAAGGAATATTCGAGTCATATTGATAATCAGGAGGCGAGCGAAACTTCCTCTCTATGGGCCGTTTGGTTTTGCTCTGCATACAACTGTTTTTCTGCATTTCTGCTAGTAGCGACACGCCCGACAGTGACAAATCGGGGATGGCATTAAACTCATCACTTGAAGGAAATGATAGGTGTTAGTTTTAGTAAATTTGCATGTTCTCATCTTTTCATGTTAATATTTAAGGTATTTATTATTACATGTATTTACTTAGACTAAATCTACCAGGCCTTACTACTAAGAATATTATTTGGAAAGCTTTTGGTTAGATGGACAACATGTGAGATCTTGAACCCCAGACTAATTATCTGTGATTCTTTGAGGGCGGATTTGGGAGGTTTTAACAAAAATTTGGGACTTTGCTATCATTGACTACCGCTGTTTGGAAGAAGAAAAACACCCAGGGTTTAGGTTTGAGTTGAAACTGAGTTCGTTGAGCTTCACATATATCGCCTTCCCAGTCTACGAGGGAAAGGGCAGAGGGACATGTCGGTTGGCTCAACCTAAGCCAGGTGGCTAACGAGAATTCTCTCTTAACTTTTTACTTCAAGTTATTTCAGAGTTTTCAACCATTCACCCACCAGCATTTTTTAAAACCTAAAGATCCACTTGAGAAAACACAATTTTCAAGACATAATCGCATGAACTTTCTACTCCACAGAAGAAGAAAGCATCGAAAACATTAGACCTTATGACGCTTTATCTTTTGGAAGCATTTCATGGTTGTGAGTCTGGATAGGTTTTTGGCAGTTCATTTCTTTGCAAGCAGATCAAATGGCGTCGACCTTTGAAGGGATGATTTTTGAAGGAAGTAGTAAACTTGATCGAATCCACAGTGATGTGTTGAACCTCTTCTTTTGCTGTTTCATTTGGATTCATAGGGGTTTGAAAGCTACTAACATTTGAAGCTGTTTTCCCTGTTTTGATTTCAGCTAATATCAGCTTTGAGTAGTCTGTTTTTGTGTTTCTTTGGCCTTTACTGTTACTGTTCTGATGGTGAAAGCTGCTACGACGAGTGAAAGACTTAGTACTCAGGTTAAACAAGGGTGCTGAGAACAGGGTTCCATATATCAGTTGGGGGCGTTTGAGTGAGTAACTGGGAGGGACCAGGGAACGATACTAGGTCAGTGGGGATCTTTTACAGGTGATACCTCATCACCATGTACCACAGAGGATGCGGTGAGGCCTTATGCAGTTCTCTTGCTCCCGAGCTTTTTCATGGTATGGAAAATGAAATCCATACACACACATCCAGGGATTTTGAAGTTTGCACAACTTTTCAAGAAGGTCTGTGGAAATATGGAATCTTGAAGTTAGAAAGCTTTCCCTTTGACCCTCGAAACCGAATCAATTTGGCTTAATTAAACTGAGCCCGAGGACCATCGGGGGCGGGAAGCGATGGCGACTGAAGGAGGTTCTTGGTGCCGCTGGAACAACTTTGGCTGAAGAGAGAATTGCCCTTTTTGGCTCCTTGCGAGTGAGAGATTTTATCGATCTTTGGGAAAGATATCTTGAAACTAACTCGGTCGTACCCTCGCCATGGCTTTTGACACATGGATGCTATTAAACCCACTTCTACGATGGAATGTCACGCCGTAAACGACTTTGGAGACCGTGTGGAGGACTTCCTCGATAAGCATCCGGACGAGCCGTGGACTTCCTGACTATGTTCTTTGAAACCTCGAAAGCTTGGGATGAACCAAATCCCAGGGAAACTGATAGACATAGGCCACCAGTAAATAAAAGGGGAGGCATATATTCACTGTCAGAGGATGTGGAAATGGAAGCCAAGCTATCTTCTTTGACTAGAAGGTTGGAACAGCTAGAAATGCGAAATCAGCATGAAGTGCAGTGATAGTGAAACACACAGCCTCCTGACCATGTTTGATTGCGATCCACTTAGTCACCCGAGGAGATCCTTTGTTCAATTGCTCCTCGATAAGGAATTTGATGTGAAGCGAGGCGAACATAGTGGGTGTAGGCCGCAGCCAAGCGCTCGATTAGAGACACCTCTGATCAAATTGAAGGAATCCGCCTGTCCCGATATGGGCATACGAAAGTCCGGCTTATGTTCCCTCGAGTGCTGCGGCTGACCTTGGTATGTGTCCACCTCTGTGGCGGCTGACCTGACCTCATCCTGTGGAGCAAGCCATTGTGACTTTGAGTAAGGTTGTGGGTAACTTTGTGGAAGAACAGAAGACAGTGAATGTTCAGACCACTCAGAAGATCGTAACATTGGAAGGCACTCTCAACAAAAAAATAGATGATGCGATTACTGAGTTTCCAGTAACTAACCGGCGACGAGGTCACGAAAAGGAAAATTTCCCTCTCGACGACCAAACCCGGGATTGCATGAAGTGGGCTCCTCCGGTGATGAAATCGGAATAAATGAGGTCGACGATCGTCACATTGAGGAGTGCGAAGAGCTTACGGCGCACCGACCCGATAGACCCGGAAGCGGAAGCCGTAGGGGCGGAACGAGGAGGAGGAAGTGATCAGCGTTTGTTGAGAAAATAAGGACAAAATAAGGACAAAAATAGGCATAAATTGAATTTTCGTAAATTAAATGCGAAAATATAGAAACTTAGAAACCCGGAAATTGTACAAGTTATAAGGACAAAAGTGTAATTTGTAAAAAGGGGCATAAAAGTCATAATTTGTTGATAAGGTATAGGACCAGTAGAAATAATAGGAATTGTAGTGTAATTACTAGAAGGATGGAGGGGACTAAGGCAATACAAAGAAAACTTTAATTATAAAAGGGGAGGAGACAAAAAATAGCATTTTAGGTCTCAAGCAAAGAAAGAAAAAGCAGGAAGAAGAAGAAGAGTAAGAAGAGAGTGATCAAGCAAAGGTATGGATACATGACTTTTGTATGAATTTTTGGAGTTTGAGTATGGAATTGTATTGATTTTTGTACATAAACTACTTGGGTATGGATTGCTAGGGTTTTCCTTGGAGATTAAATTGGTTCCCTTTTTAGGGTTTTGTTAGGAATACATTCTAACTCTAAATTTAAGGGAAGTTGCGTTGAAAATTCCTAGTGGATAATACTTAGATATGGAATCCTTCACAATTCCAAGGTTTTGTAGAGTTGGGTGAACTTAGGTATGAATCCTAGGATTCATTGGCTAATTAAAAGTATTGGTGGAGTTGTTGTAAGCGATTTCATGTTAGTTTTTGATGAAAGATGTAATAGAAGTGATTTATGGAAGAAAAAAGTATGAAAATTGCGAAACTGGCCATTTCGGCAGATTCGAAACCGGTACGGTGAGCCTTTGGAGCGTACGGCATTCGCTAATGCGCAAGAGGCAAACGGTACCGATACCGCTCTAAATCGCAGAGACCGCACACCCTCCAATCGACCGTATCGTACTTAATCGAGAGGTACCGGTATCGATGGCTCCTACGTACTGCTTTTTGTTATTTTTGTGTATTTAAGCTAAAATTCGCATACCGAAAGTATAGAAAATGATGAAATTAAGTGAAAAATGTACCACCGCCTCGGCGAAGCGAGTTCGATGGGAGCAAAGTTCATGCCCCAATAATAAGATAGGAAGTTTCTGAATATATATAATCATAGGAATGCCTAAGACCCAGTATTAAATGACACGACACTTCTGTCACGACGTGGGCAGGCACGTCTCTGATTAGTACTTCGGTACTCATAATTAGTGCTACGACACTCTTGATCAAGATTTCTAAGATCCCGCGATAAGTGCTACGTACACTCCCGATGAGTACTTCTAAGATTTCCGATAAGTGCCACGACACTCCCGGAACAAGACTTCCTATTCCGACAAGTGCTACTAAGATCTTCGATTAGTACTGCGTTCTAATAAGTGCTACGCACTCGGACAGCAATTTCTGCTCCCGATTAGGCGCTACTAAGACTCCCCGATTAGTACTCGCATTTCGACTGCGGCTACGACACTCCCCGCTCGCTGTTCACCTCCCCCGCTTGCGGCTACAAGACTTTTGCATCAGATAGTATCTTCGGATACTTCTTGTGTTGTGTCTTACTTATGTATTAGCACTGGTCTAGGTATTCCCATAGTTATATGTAAATAACCTGAATGATGAATAAGAGTAAACAAATGTCTATCGTTCTGATCTGTAATACCTACGGGTATTTCTGAATAAGAATAATCTCTGTAACTCCTAAGGGAGATCCGAATAAGTATAAGCCTGTTATAAGCATAAGTACTTGTATAAGTCCATTATATGAATGCATGGAAATTCTTATATCCATTATTGTTATATGCTGAATATAAATGTGAATATGCATATTATCTATGTTTCCCACTAAGCGTAAAGCTTAGCACGGGTTTTCAATCCGTGTAGGTACAGAAGAAGGAGATAGTGATCTTCCACATTCCGCCGGGCCAGCACACGATTAGGGGTTCATCATTTTAGGTTCCGCGCTCTAATCATGTAATTGTAATGCATTGTTTTTGGATATGTAAATGGGACTCATGACTATATGTATATGACACTGTAAATACCACTACGATGGTAGTTTTATTTTGTAATTTTGTATATGATATTTTGATTATGTTATAAGACTAACCAATTAATGTCCGAAAAGTAAGTAAAGAGTCCCAAAGATATAGTCTCGCGCACTCAACTCGCTCGCATCCCCCACGGCCTGACCGAATCTGGTGACACCTTCTCAGTGGATTCCCTTAAACACTAAAAGAAAGACGGTAAATTAACAACAAAAACTGCGAAACCTCTCGAGATGTATACTTTCGGCTTTCCTATGAGATCCAAACGACGTTTGAAGATTGAACAGATCCATAACTTCAAAACCTAAATAAAACAACTCCACAAACTACCAAAAATAAAAAAGTCGTCCTATCAAAACGAAACAACAAAGACAGATCCATAATCGGCACTTGATCGCCGGACTCAGAGCGAACAGACTCTCTCTCTCTAAAGATTAGATATGAAATTAACAATAAAAAAATGAAACAAATGCAACAATAGATTACAATCAGACCGTAAAAATGATGATTCTAAGAGATCAAAGACAATATTCGAGATCCATTAGAATTGTTACCTTCAGAGAGATAGCAGTCACAAATTCCATATGTCCCTGTAAAGAGAAGATAAACCCAAAAGAGGTGAGATGGCCTTCATCATGCATGAGAAAATCAGGTCGAGGTACATCAGCCAATAGCTAGCTTGTTGGAGGGGATTTTTAGAAAGAAACTCTCTAATATAGCTAAGGGGATGACTTTGTGGAGGCTCTTGGAGATGCTCTTAGCTGTCCTGCAAAAACATGAAAGAGGATGATGTTGACAACTTAGTTTATTTCATCTACTCCATTAATAATAATTTTTAATTATGAAGTCACGTAGTCACCGTATCTCACAAACTTAATAAAGATCTCTCGCATTCAGATTTTCACCATCTCTACCTCTTCCACTTCCAGATCCACCCGCCTCTCCTCCTCCTACTCCCAATGGCCGAACTTTCATACATCAACATTGCCGATAAGCTTCTCGAAGGCCACCCTCGACCAAGTCTCTTCTTGCATCGGTGTCTCAATGATCCTAAGATCTCGCGACACCTTATCCGCCGTCAAAGTCGTGGCTCGATTGCCGAGGAGCAAGAACTCAACAACCATCAGCTCACCGATTGGCTTCGGGAAGCTCATAATTGTTTTTATGATGTCGAGATGTGCTTCATGAATTCCGGGTACACCTCCGTCTTGAGGTGCTGGAATGAGGGAGACTTTAGAGAAAGGTACGCCATTTCTTTTCCACCTCGAACTTTCCTCGCATTCCGCTTTAAAATGGGCAAAGAAGACTGCGGGGATTAGAGATATCGATAAGATTGCTACCGATGCCGATAAATTTAATCTCAAGAAAATAATGGGTGTGCCTGCTCGTGATCGCCCCTATAGCAGTGGAAAAGACCTACCTCAGGCGTGCTTCCCCGATGTCATTGGAAGGGATGGTGATAAAGACAAGATCATAAAATTTCTGATGATGCAATCAAGCAATGATGATCAGGAAAATATGTCGGTTCTTCCCTTGGTGGGAATTGGGGGCCTTGGCAAGACTACTCTTGCTAAATTAGTGTATAACGATGCGAGAGTCGACGAACATTTTAAGAAGAGAATGTGGGTTTGTGTTTTAGATGAGTTTGATGTTACAAGATTAATAAAAGAAATCATTACTTCTACCACCCATAATAGATGTGATGATTCACCAATTGATGAGTTGCAACTTCGTCTTAGGGATGAATTAAATGATAATAAATTATTACTCGTCTTAGATGATGTGTGGAGTAAGAATCGAGATAAATGGCTTGAGTTGAAAGCCTTGGTAGATGTGGGCGCTAAGGGAAGTAAGATAATTGTCACCACCCATGACAGGACCCGACCCGGATACCTTCCCAGGATTCCCCGGGTGGTCTCGCCTAGTGAAGCCCCACTGTACAATCCCTAGGGAATATCCAATGGAACCCCACTTTAAGAAAGAAAGTAAACACATGCATTAATATAATACCTCAAATATATAAAAAGATCCACAAATACCAAAACCACAAACCGACCTATCTTATTGTAGGTCATAACCACAAACACACATAATAAAGACTCATATGAGTTCAATACTAAGATCAGAGCATTCTAAGAGTGTTTACGAATTTAGGGGTACAAATGAAAATAAATAAGTCTAATAAAATAAGTACAGATATATAAGATAGAGTACTGCAGATGTCCCAGAAGAGTGATGTAAAAGCTGGCACGAGGTAGGTCTCTACGGACTGTCTGGACCTAGAGAACGAATTTAAAACAATAAAACGTGAGATAATAAATCTTAGTGAGTGACATAATTTACAAGGAAAATAATATTTTTATTTTCGAAAATTCCTTCTCTCAAGACCTCACGTCCACTCTTTTGCAAGGTTCCCCGTTTATAATCATTTCATAAAACCCAAACTTATACCCAAGTCAACAATATGGAATTCATGCTTAAAAAATTTAACCGAAATTATTATTAAGAAAATTATAACGTGAATTTATTCATAACATAAAATTGAGCATAAAATATATAACCATCATGTCGTAAAAATAATCATGAAAATACAATAACCATAAATATTGAAATGGTTATAGCTTACTCAGAAACCAACAATGTACCGCACTCATATACCCATCATAAATCGTTGGATACCTCACCACGGCACTCAACATTGAAAGGTGTCAGGTAATAATGATAATAATAAACTGTTTGCAAACCCGACCACACCGTGAAATAATATATAACTGTTGGATGAAACCAACCTAACGACACCGTGGCAAACTAATAAACCGTCGGGTAACCCGACCTCATGGTTGTGGAAATAATATTTAACCGTTGGATGAAACCAACCTCACGACACTGTGGCAAACCCAAAGACACCGTAATATAACACCGAACCCGACCTCCGGGTACTATATGGTACATCAACTTATAACAACCAACACAACTCTTTACTCACATATACCTTCCAACGATACTCAGATATAATCATTTCACAAAATCTCAAACTTACTTAAATCAATAAATTTTCAAAGTGGTTTAAACCTCAATCCATCTACTAAAATGTTTAAATACCTCACAAATTTATCCATGAACTCCAAGAAAATTTCCAAATATTTAAAATGTTGACAAATTCACATGTGAAATGATAAACTGCGATATAAAAAGATAATTATATTTTTATGCATAACCAACCATTCGATCAACAATATATATATAAAATAATTTTACCACCATTTTATATCATAATAATACCCCAAAGCATTTAAAACATATAAACCACTCACCGACTACGCATGCTCACCCTCAAGCCCCTACAGACTGCCTCCAAAGTTAAGCTGAGTGCCTGTAATATAATAAAAATACCGTTTAGGCTCCATTAACTAAACCAAAGACATTGGAACGTCCCAAATGTCTTAGAATAATTTTTAGAACTATGAAACTATCAAAATTGGACTCCGACAGTCCACTATACAGCTGTGCCCTACAACCAAAGAGATCCAAAATTGGGGCTTTTACCCGAGGCTAATTTTGAAATTGAACCCCTCTAATAAATCATAAAAATATCCAATTTCACTAATCCATCTTCAATTTTGCCTAATTTGACCAGTTGGTGCCCAATTTCAATCCAAACTTTTTTGGTAATTACCCTAAATGACCTAAAAATGGAAAACTAACCAAACGACGTCCAAAATGTACAAACTTTATATCAACGGAAAGCCCAAGAGACCAGAAACACAGCACTTTTTACCTTGGTCCAAAAGTTGTCAGTGGTGGCTTAAAACTCGATCCAACCATCGACCAAACTTGTTTTCGTCATATCTTTCAAACGGTGAGAGGAATCAAGAAAAGGACCAATATGTAGTCGAGTTCGAGGGTCCAAAAATGGGGGGAGGAAAGGGCTCACCTCGGAAATGGCCGTGAAAACGAAGAAACCGGCGATCTCCAATCGTATACTGCCGCTGTCACGGTCCCGATCCGGGCTCGTTCGATGGCGGTTGGCCATGAAATTTGGCGCCAAGGTCACGCCTCGCGTGCTCCTCCGGGCCGGCGCTGGGTGCAAGGGTGGCTACCGGAATAGTCTTCCCACAAATTAAACCCAATTGGCCCTGAACAAGCCGAAACGACCCAGCCGGTTCACTTCGGCCCTGGGGAGTTTTTTCTAGGGTTTCGAGTTGAAATGAGTGTTTTGGGGTTAGGGTTCTATTTGGCACGCAAAACTAGGGTTATATAGAGCCTAGGGTTGTTTTCGTGTAAAACTGAGACATTCTTGGACACCGTTAAAACATCATTGCTTGAACTCCTGGGGCTATAACTTTATCCGTAAGTCGGATTTTGACGTTCAACCCGTATATGAAATCGTATCGATGAGGTCTACAAAATGGTGTCTTAGTCAACCCAAAATTATTCATCCTTGAAAAAGTTAACTTGGGCCCACATACTAATTGTTGGTCAAACTTGGTCAAACTTAGTCAAACTTGGTCAAATGTGTTAAAAACTTGTATTATCTGGGTACTGGTTGTTACAACTCACCCTTAAAGAAAATTTCATTCCACTGAATTGCACTGTGTCATGGAAGAGATGAGGGTACTGGCTCCGCATTTGGTCCTCCCGCTCCCAAGTCGCCTCCTCGACTAGGTGGTTTCTCCAAAGGACCTTCACTAAGGATATTGTCTCATATGGCTCCTTCTCTCTCTACCCAGATCCGCACCGTCGCTCCTCATAGATATCATCCCTCAAATTTCTAATCTCCGTGTTCCAACACATGTGAGGGATCCGAGATATACTTACTTAGCATGGGATGTGGAAACATTATGGACTCGGGAAAGCCCTCCAAGAAGTCTAATCTATAAGCCACTGGACCTATCCTCTCAACAATCTCAAAAGGTCTAATGTAGCGAGGACTTAGCTTCCCTCGCTTCCTAAAGCGTACCATGCCCTTCCAAGGAGAAGCTTTAAGAATACTCGATCTTCAACCTCAAACTCAAGATCCTTTCTACGCTTGTCCGCATAGCTCTTTTGCCTATCCTGAGCTGCTTTCAACCTGGCACGTATAACATTAACCTTGTCCACTGTCGTTTGTACAATCTCAGGACCTAGTAATTTCCTTTCGCCAGTCTCATTCCAACATAATGGAGTGCGACATTGTTTCCCATACAATGCCTCATAAGGTGACATCTCAATGCTTGAGTGATAAACAAGCCATATAAGAACTCAAGTAAAGGTAGATATTCATTCCAATGTCCTTTGAATTGCAGTACGCATGACCTCAACATATCCTCTAAGGTCTGAATAGTCCTCTCAGATTGTCCATCGGTCTGAGGGTGAAAAGCGGTACTCAAATTCAACTTGACACCCTATTTCTTCATCAATCCCTTCCAAACCTCCTCAAGTGAATCGTGGATCTCTATCAACAAGATACATGTGATACTGCACCCTATGCAAATCAATATAAGGACTATAAAGAGTTCATGAAGCCGAGGAGAAACTTCACAAATAGGTAGGAAATGCGCGATTCTGGTGAGTCGATCAACTACTACCCAAATGCCGTCATGTCTCTGAACTGTGGGAGGGAGTTTGAATACAAAACTTACCAATACCTCTCATTTCCATTCGATCGGGTAAGGGCCGCAGGTCCAAAAGGCTTTGTCTCTCCTCGCTCACTTGTTGATAGATGAAGCACTTGGATACATACTCGGCAACTTCTCTTTTCATCCCTGACCACCAATAATATTCCTTCAGTGTACAGTACATCTTGGTACTACCGGGGTGCATAGCATAAGCAGAACTATGGGCTTCCTCCAATATTTGCCTTTTTAACTCTTCAGTTGCTGGAACACAAAGCCTAGAACCAATCACCAAGGCTCCATCGCCTCTAATAGCAAAATCCGATTGTTCCCCTTCCTCGACTTTCTTTCTCATGCTCATCAAATAGGGATCTTCCAGTTGTGCCTCGAGAATACAATCTACAAGTATCACGAGTCGGGAAATTAGCAAAAAGTGCCCTCGGCACGATCCTCAACTCAACACCCAACTCTCGTAACTCGACCATCAATGGAAGTTGTATTGTCTACATATAAGCCAAAGAGCCTATAGACTTCCTGCTCAAGGCATCCGCCACTACATTTGCCTTACTTGGATGGTAGTCGATAGTGCAATCATAACTTTAATTCCATCCACCTCCTTGCCTTAAGTTTAACTCCTTCGGGTAAAACAACATTTAAGGCTCTTATGGTCGGTAAACATCTGACAAGTTGTTCCATACAAGTAATGCTCCAGTTTCTCAATGCGAAAATTATCATGAAGAAGTTCCAAGTCATGAGAGGATAATTCAGCCTCGTGGTTTCCTTCAACTCGTCCTAAGCATACGCCACAACTCTCTTATGTCAGATCAACACCCAACCTAAACCTCAAAGCGTGAAGCATTATCGCTGAACCTCGAACCCCTCAAGGTTCTCCGGTAATGTCAAACAGAGCTGATTTAAACTTTTCCTTTAGTGTTTGAAGCTTCACACTGTCACCACTCAAATTTAACTCCTTTCCTAGTCAAACAATGAAGCGGTCCTTCTATCTTTGAGAACCTCATGAATCCACGTAGACACCTCGCTAATCCTAGAAATCCCGTACTTCGTCACCTGTGAGTTGGTTGTCTCTAATTTGCCACCGTCTACTTTCCGAGGATCCACATAAATGCCATCAACAAACCACATGTCCGAAATCCCACTCCTAGCCAACCAAATTCATGTATTTGGTCGAACTTGGTATAACCTGTACACTCTTAAAGTCTCGCAACACCAAACCTGGGCCTCTCATGCTCCAAATCCCCGCTTCAAGTACACCAAGATATCGCCGATGAAGACAATGACAAACCGATCTAAATATGGACTAAGACCCGGCTCATCAAATCCATGAAAGTCATTTCTGTGGCATCGGGTGAGTCCCAAAGACATCACTAGAAACTCATAATGCCCATATCTCGTCCCGACGTCGCCTCTGAATGTCCGATTCTCCCAATCCTTAACTCGATGGCAACCCAACTCAAGTCAATCTTGAGAACACTTTGCACCCCGGAGCTGACTGGGGCCAGGATCATCAATCCGAGGCAAAGGATATCGGGTTACATGGTGACCTGCCCAACTCCGTCTCGTAGTCTATACACAACCTCCAAATATCATCCTTCTTCTTCACAAATAACACCTACTCCCAAGGTGAAATAATCGCCCACAAATCCCCTATCCACCAAATTTCAGCCGAGTCTTCAACTCTTTCAACTCACCTGCCATTCTATAAGGTGGTAAAGAACAGAGTTGTACCAGACTAAATCAATGGAAAATCTATTTCTCGTTTCGAGGCAAACCCGAAGATCGCCGTGAACCACATCCAAAGTCCCTCACTACTAGTACATCCCTCTAATCTCACTTCGCAACTACGAGTGTCAACTACATGAGCCAGATACCCTTAAGGCAACCTTTTTGAAGTAAACATCTGTGCGTAAATGGCGTAAATCAAACTCCGAAGGTGCTCGCCTCCGCTCTCCATAAGACTACTACTCGGGTGAACCTACCGCCTAAATATCACCTCCTTGTGGAAATAATCCATTGAAGCATAGTTTGAAGCAAGCCAATCCATCCCAAGAATCACATCTAACCTCTTGAGATCTATTAATATCAAATCTGCTTCCATAACTTGGCCCTCAATAGAAAACAAGCTACCCTTAAGCATCTGAGTAGGCCATAGAGACTCTCCTGGCGTGGCACTTCCAAACCACATCCCAAAGAACTGAGTCATCCCCACTCAGGCAACATACTCACGTGAAATAAAAGAGTGTGGAGCCCTGGTCAATGAGTACACGTACATTGTCACCAAAAATAGATAATGCATCACTACAACGTCGGGGCGGCCTCAGGCTTCCCGGGGCCTGTCATAGCATAACCTCGCCTAGCAAAGGTCGTCCTCTCGGTCCCCCGCCTAGGCCGCTGGTGCGCATCGCTGTCTCGTGCTAAAGGAACCGCCCGAGGTCTGCCCTGTCTGTGTATCCAGTCCTCCATGCCCACTAGCCCGCTGGAACTGAGCACCGATCCACTCGGTGACTCTAGTCCTGGCCTGATCCCCGATAAAGGGGCCCTCTTGAAATGTCCCGTCACCAAGACCGAAGTACATTATCCACCGGGCATGGTCCATCATGAATCTTGCTGCAAACGCCACAAGTTGAACGGAAACCGCCCCAGCCCGCGATCTCTAAAATGCCACGCCATTACCTCACCAATCGAAATCCGTAACCCCCGGTATGTCCACCTCTCAAACATACCGCTGGCACCACGTCATTCCCACTGATCCTCTGGCCGTCAAGATCCGTGAGTCAAACTACCCCTCTTAGATGATCCCTGACTGGGGCTCCCCGAAGACAATCCATCGTATGATCAACGCCAGTAATGGGCGCATCGTGTGGTCTGTCTTTACCTCTGGGAAAGGCCACTTCATCGACCGGGACACGTGGGATGATCTGGAACTGAGAGACTCAACGCCATCACCACTCCAATCCATCGAGAAACCTCCTCTTCCTACTGACCTCATCCGCAACCAAATTGGGACAAAAATCCGATAGCTCTCTGAACCTACGCTCGTACTCAGAAACTGTCATGCTACCCTGAGTGAGCGTCTCAAACTCTAGCCTCTACCTAAACAAAGGTTAGGGGCAAACCACAGGAAAAGGCCTTTGAACTCCGTGCCTGCGTGATCGCTTCCTAACCTCTCATACCCACCACTTCCTTGCACTACCCCAGCAAACCAGCTATCCCGAGACTTATCCTCATCCCGACACCGTGACACCTCTCGTCTAAAATCTTCTCTCGGTGGTCATCTAGCCAGATAAAGCCACCATGGGATCCATGGAGCCATCAAACCCACTCGCCCAAGTCTACGAGACCGATCAACAAAGAACACCAAGAAACCCACTTTCCGAGTGATCGAGCCGCGCCTCGACAAGATTCTCCCCTCATAAGTAAGACCAACTTTCCACCGAAGACTGCTAGAACCTACGTCTACCTCTGTGCGCCATCAGGAAGAAGAACTGTTTCCAAGAATAAATTAAACAGTATCAATTTCAAGGATAAGGTTAGGAAGGTATACAAAACACTGATGCTGTACAGCCAAGGTACAACCCCAAGGAATTAAGAAACCAGAGCTCATACTAAGTCGACAGACCTACCAGATACCTTCAGATTCCCGGTGGAAACCCGCCAGTGAAGTCCCACCGTACAATCCCTAGGGAATATCCAATGGAACCCCCACTTTAAGAAGAAAGTAGACACATGCATTAATATATTCTCAAATATATAAAAGATTCACAACAAATAAACCACAATCCACTTTATCTTATCAGAGGTCATAACCAAACACACATAATAAAGACTCATAAGGGAGTTCAATACTAAGATCGTATATTCTAAGATTGTTTGCAAATTAGGGTACAAATGAAAATAAATGTCCAATAAAATAAGGACAAATAGATAAGATAGAGTAATCAGAAGAAGTCGTTAAGAGTGATGTAGAAGCCGGCGAGGTGTCTCTACTGACCGCCCGACCTAGAGAACGGTAATTTAAAACAATAAAACGTGAGATAATAAATCTCAGTGAGTGGCATAATCTACAAGGAAAATAATGTTTTTATTTTCGAAAATTCCTTCTCTCAAGACCTCACGTCCACTCTTTTGCAAGGTTCCCCGTTTATAATCATTTCATAAAACCCAAACTTATACCCAAGTCAACAATATGGAATTCATGCTCAAAAAATTTAACCAAATTATTATTAAGAAAATTATAACCTGAATTTATTCACAACATAAAATTGAGCATAAAATATATAACCATCATGTCATAAAAATAATCATGAAAATACAATAACCATAAATATTGAAATGGTTATAGCTTACTCAGAAACCAACAATGTACCGTACCATATACCCATCATAAACCGTGGGATACCCCACCTCATGACCCTCAACATTGAAAGGTGCAGTGGTAATAAAGATAATAATAAACCGTCAGGTAAACCCAACCTCACGGCCGTGGAAATAATATATAACCGTTGGATGAAACCAACCTCACGACACCGTGGCAAACTAATAAACCATCGGGTAACCCGACCTCACGGCCATGGAAATAATATATAACCGTTGGATGAAACCAACCTCACGACACCGTGGCAAACCCAGTACAATGTAATATAAATACTGAATCGAACCTCTGGTACTATATGGTGTGACGCCCCAAAACCCGGGGGTCCGTTGACTACCCGTCAACCTCACGGACACTGCGGAATGCCTGCAACACATTTTTCACGAAACTCTGGGTAGAGCCCCTTGTAATGAGGAGCTTCCACCTAAATACAAAACATGTATATAACCTGTCCTTAAACATCAATATCAAGGAGTACAAAACAAATTTCTCGGGGCCCAATACAACACTACTCATCAATATATATATCCAACTATATCCAATAGTTTCCAGAGTTCAATTGTTTTTATTCTTATACAACATATATTAAAATTAAAACAATTCTAATACATGTAGAACCATCAAAGCCACATTCCGACTATCTTCTAAAACTCAGTTTCTAGGACGAGCCGTCTCCTCGCACGCTCCCTGTACTTGTAAAATAGTATCCCTCGACAGGGTGAGCTAATGTCAGTAATGGAATCACTCTAAGTGGGCTACTCTCCACCTAAGTGCATATGCAATGCTCCAAAGTAAACACATCGTTCAAGAAATGCATGGATCCCTACTTTGAACGTCTAATCGACTCCATCCTTCATACCCCAAGTCCTCATCGACTTCACACTCGCCTAAGCCTCGTATGAGAATTATTATGTTTATTTGTGGACAAACTCCGCGATGTATATATATATATATATATATATATATATATATATATATATATATATATATATATATATATATATATATATATATATAATACCTGGGTCGTTTCCGCGATTGATATTATTTATGGACTAATTCCGATGAATAACAATCGGGGCCATCTCCCGACCATCGATATTTTTGCATGGACTACCCTCCTATAATTATCATTTTTTTTTTTAGACAACCCTCCAAACTTATTTTCAGGACTCATCTCATGCACTCACTCCTATCAGCCCTAGGGTGTCCTAAAGGCATATGGAATGCATGATGCCAATTCCATTACGTTTATAACACCCAGAAATATATAAACACGCATATTCACATAAAAATTAAATCACACAATCATGTTATGTACTCTTGCATTTCATCACATCAAAATTAGCTTACATGGGCTAATGATCAAAACACAAGCAAATTTACTTGAATTACTCAATTAAAAACATTAATTCACAAAATTTATTTTGTGATTTCATTCCTGAATAGTGAAACCCTCCGTTACTATTCCCTAAAAATCACAATCACCTGGCTCACTTACTGAACTGACAAAACGGCCATTTCCGGCCTCATTCCAATCAAGACATGATTTATCACATAATTGCACCAATTAATGACCCAAATCAGCCCTCACGACTACTGACGCAAAAATTGGTTTAATAAATTCAACAATTCTGGCCCCAAGTTTTCGATCAACAAACGGTCATTCAAGGCCTCAAACCAACCGAAACATTGTAAAGTACTTAAATGAAGTGTAAAATCCAAGTAGGGAGAAACCCCTACCTCAAGGAGTTTGTCAAAACTCCTCAAAACCGGAGCCCACGCTACAGCTCCCGCCGCGTAGAGCAAACCTTTCTCCTTCTTGTCCCACGAATTCGACTATCGGATTTCCCAGGCAATCCTAGAGAGAAGTGGACATTCTCTCACTAAAACTCACCATTTTCGCTAATGAAGTCATGCACATTTTTCTTTCATTTATCAAGAGATGACACTATTGAGGTTTTTTGTCCTTTCCTCATTTAATCAAATTCCAAAATGACCATTTTGTCCTTTCTTCTCCCAGGTTTGACATTCGGCACTATCTCGGCTATCCATTTCCATCATTTCTCTACCCATGCCACTTATGGCACATGAGTATGTGTTATATGTAACTTTCGTCGCATCGAAATCTTTACTACACCCGTATCAAGAATGCCTCGAAAACGTAAATTCGAATCGGCCTCTAATTCGACGAAATTTGATTTGCTAGCTAGATTTCGCGATAAGATTCCAACAGTGAAATCTGTTTCATCATCCGAGATCTAGAGAATAAATTTTTGATTTTTAACCAAATTACACTCTTTTAATCGAAATTACTTTATTGGCTCTTTTTCCAAAAAATTGGAATTTCTGCCCATTTTCCTTTCCTTTAAAAGGAATTTCATCCCGAAATTCTAGACAATCGAAATCACTCACATGCATATGCAACGTGCACTCTATCATGCATGTAAACAACCATTTAAATCTCAAACGACTAAACTACGTACCTTCATCCCTAAACAAGAAGGGATAGGTGGCCCGCATCATGTCCTCACACTCCCACGTTGGCTTCTCCACTCCATAGTGTCGCCATAGCACTCTCACTAGCCTCACGGTCTTGCATCGCAAACCATCACTGGGCTATCCGTAATACATACCATCCCTCCTCAAAGTGTCCCACTGTCAATATCAATCGGGTCCCCAATCCAATTACATGGAGCCTGGATCTATATACTTCCCGAGCATGGAGATCGTTGAAATACCGTGGACACTTGACATGCTAGGACTCAGAACGCCAACCGGGCACGCAATGAAGGCCTACCCCTCTCGAGCATCCCGAAAGGTCCAATAAACCCTAGCGATAGCTTCCCGCGCCGCGAACCCGACCAATTTTTATAAGATCACCTTAGTTAAGACATGATCTCCAACCTCGAACTCTAAGGGTCGACGCTGCACACCGTGATAACTTTCTCTCGCGCCCCGAGCCAGAAGACACCGCCAGATAAAGCCTCACCTTCTCGTGGCGCTGCCTTAATCGCAGCGTGACCGTTGATGGAGCCTCTCCCACCTCGGTCCAACATAATGGTGACCTGCATATTCTGCTACAATGCTCATATGTTATCTCGTATATCGCCGATAACTCGTTGTCAGAGTGCGACTCCACTAAGGGCAATTGCTCCTCCCAGCCTAATTCTTATCATCCTGTGACGATGCTCGTAGCATGTCCTCTAATAATTGTGATAAATTCTCTCGGGATCGACCATCTGGCTCGAGGGGCACCGCCAGACTCATCGTCACCAAGCAGGCCCAGCCTCAAAACTCTTCCAAAAGTGCGCCGTAAACCTCAAGTCCTTATCCACACTCATGGATACCGGTACCCATGTAGCCCGACTATCTCTCGAACGATAACCGCGTAATCTCCGCGCGGGCGTCATCCGCACCCATTTTAAATGTGCCGACTTCAAGGAAATGGCCCACTATCACCCATACCACGTCATGCTTCGCCGCCTGCGGGCAAGCTGGTCACAAAGTCCATCGTGACATGCTCCCACTTCCACTTAGCCACTTCCAATGGTTGAAGTAGCCCTGCTGGCTTCTGGTGCTCAGCCTTAACCTGCTGACACGTGAGACATCGTCTAACAAAGTCCCCTACGTGTCTCTTCATCCCACTCCAATAATACCGGGCGACTAAGATCCCGGGTACATCTTCGTACACCTGCGCACGGAAAATCGAGCAATGAAACTCCCCGAGAATCTCCTCTCAAATTCCACACAACTCGGGGGAACCACTACCCATCCCTAATATCGAAGACTACCATCTCGTGTGAACGGTCCAGCCTCGCCACCCGTACCGAACAGACTCTGGCCCCCGATGGACACTATTCCCGCGCCCCGCCACTATGACCTCCAACCACTCAAGCCAACGTGAGACGGCAGAGTCACTAAACTCCCTTAAGGTACCCCGAGTCCGCTTCACAGATCAGAGCCCAAACCGGTCCCACAGTCTCGAGCATCCGCCACTCCCGAGAAGCTATACTAGCTAACGCTCCTCGTGATCAACCGAGTATCAGCCACGGCACGGCCTTACCAAGATGGTAATGCAAAGTGAAGTCATAATCCTCTAGGAATTCCATCTATCTCGCGGCCTCATATCAGGTCCCGTCGTGAAAAAACATACTCTGTGACTTTTACGGTCCGAGTACACCTCAACTCTTCGCCGTATAAGTAGTGGCGCTAAATATTCAAGGCGAAGACCACGTCGCTAACTCCATGTCGTGTGTGGGGTAATTCGCCTACGATTCTTCAATCAAGGGAACCATAAGCTACTACCTCCTGACCGCATCAAACACATCCCAGCCCTGGTCTCGAGGCATCACAATACACTGTGTTCCCTATCCTCGTCGTGGACTATCGTATAGGAGCTGAAGTGTCTCCTTCAACTCTTGGAATGCCTTCAGACGGCCATCCCACTCAACTCGACCTCCTTCCAGTCAACCTAGTCATAGCCGCTATCCCGAGAAATCCTCAATGAATCTCCTATAATACCCAACAATCCTAAGAAAACCACGATTCAAGACTAACTTCGCCTCTCCCAATCTCCATCATTGCCTCGACCTTCTCACCCATCGACACTCGATGTCGACCCCACGCGGTCCCAAAAATCTCACCTCAAAGTAGTTTAACTCGTGACTTACTCAACTTAGCGTGATACCGATGGTCTCTCAACAACCGTAAAACGATCCTCAAGTGATACTCATGCTCCCACTCTGACTGAGTAGATCAAATGTCATCCACGAAGACTACGATAAACTGATTTAAATAGGGTTGGAATATCCTATGCATGAGATCCAGTGAATACTGGCGCATTCACAACCGAAGGGCATCACCAGAACTCAAAGTGCCCATAACGCGTCTTCAACCGCCTTGGGTGGATATCCGCCTCCCTAACCTCACCGATGGTAACCAAAGTGGTCTATCTTGGAGTAGACTCGCCCTCTCAACCGATCAAACAAGTCGTTAATCCTGTGAATGGGTAATGATTCTCGATCGTAACCCCCCGTTCAACTGTTCGCAGTTAATGCACAAACAAGGGTCTTGTCCTTCTTCTTTGCAAAACAACCTGAGCGCCCATGGTGAAGTGCTCCTTGGCCTAATGAACCCTTTTTCCAATAACCCTCAGAATCGGACTCGAGTTCCTACAACTCAACCGGTCCCTATGTGGAGTCATAGAGACGGGTGAAGTACTGTGGTGTAACTCGACACCGAAATCTTCAACCCCCATGGAGGCACCCAGAAGCCGATTCATAGAAAAACATCCACATACTCGCACACTACTCGAGGTAGATCTAAGTTTGGTCTCTCCTCGTCCTCTAGGGTAAGGCTCGCTAGCCAACCCGCTTAATCACCCTCGACATTCCGTGGACTTCATATACTATCTGGGGCAAAATATCATGCTTGTCCCCTTGAAATACTACATGAGTACCGTCCTGCGTGTAGGCGGTAACCCTCCTACGCTCATAATCGATAACGACCCTGTAAGCTGTCAACCAATCCATCCCTGATGACGCTCGAACTCCCTACATGTCCATGATCCCCGTGTCTACCGTGGAGTAGAGTCCCCGAGATCTCCAACTCGCATCCACGACATATAATCCCTATTCTCGCCCTAATTCCTAGGGGAGAACTCATATACAACGGCTCCTCCAAGGTCTCAACCAAAAAGCCCAACTCTCTCTCTATGGTCAGGGTCGTCCCAACCATGGAGTCCATATCCTGTAGGCGAAGTCCCTATAACCCGCCGAATGGACAACTTCTCCCATTCCTCGATCTCTCACCTCGGGCCATGTATGTGGCCACGCAATCCTCAAAGAAAGCCGGGCTAACTCGTGAACCTAGCCAAATAATCCATCACAGGCATCGCCTCCTGCTTCAACTCTAGAACCCCACTTTGCATGCCTCATACTGGAGCACACCATGGAAATGTTCCAAACCATGTTATCGCCTAGATCTTAGAGGTCCTCGCCATTTCCCCACTCTGGCACTGGGTTCCTCACCTCCCAGTCAAACGCAGCCTAGTCTAATCCGAGTCGCACGTAGGTAATCTCCATAGCCTCTAACACCTTTCGATCTGCATGAACCAATGGTCCGCCGCACTCACCGATCTCTCCTCCCGGCGGAATGCCTGAGGATGATGCGCCCTAAACTTCCTGAGGTTACTAGGATCTCCGTCTACTCCGCTATACCAACCCCGTGCGATAGCAAATTGTAATACCTATAGCCTCAAGAAAAGTCACTTGACAACATCAGTGGTGCCCGACCGCACTCAGACGCCCTCTACATCCTCGGTCCTCGACTAGCCATCTATACAATCTAATGGCAAGTTAAATCTTCAATACGCATTCTAAGGCATAAACACGTACTCGAGACAATTAATCATATACACATAAATCGTAAGTATACATTGTCCTCGCATTTACAGAAATGCAAGGCAACTAATTTTGCATTTAAATATATTTTTTTCAACAAAAAATTTTTTTTTTTTTCGTAAAATTTCATTTTTCAAAATTAATTTGGTCTAATTTGATTTGATTTGATTTGATTTTTTATTTAATTCTAATAAAAAATTTTGAACTTTTTTGTGATGAACAAAGGTCCAAAAAATTGACTTAGAACAAAAACATTCAAACTCAAGTTAAAGTCAGCTGAGGTAATTGCATACTGACAGCTTCAAGAAGACGCCCAAAGTCGCTACTAACGCTTGTGCCCCGCGCCGCTCGCCCGCTCACATGGGCCGGGTCATGTTTCTCAGGTTTCTGCGTCATTGGCATACGATCGTCAAGGGTCTGCCAATACCAGACGCTGTGAATGCCAGGAAGTGGCTGTGATGCAGGCGCCCCGCCTATGTCCTTGCCTAGTCACACATGCTGAATCAGATGGCGATAATCCCGGCAGCCTTGGTTCCCACCCCTGGTCACGATACAATCCATTGTATTGTAGACATGTTTCACCATTCCAAACATATCACAATAGTTGTATTAAAAATAAAATTTTTCCAACCAACTACACTTGCTTACAACACAATTTCCATCTTGGTAAATACAATTTTCCTCCCTATGCTAATACAATCTACACACCTCCCGCAATACACTTTCTTCCCAACTAACTACACACCCTTGCAATACAATCAGATGGTAATACAATTTGGGCAAAGAGCTAAATTCCAAATTTGCACCAAATCTAATTAAAATTTTTTTTTCGTTCTTTTTTTTTTCCTATTTTCCATAATACTCAAATAAATTTAAAAATTCATTTTCTTCACTTTTCTTCAGTTTTACACCAGAAATTCCAAAAATATTTTCTTTCACTCCTAAACCAAATAAATTTATAAATTTTATTTTCTTTACTTTCTTTTCTAGTTTTTCACTGTAGTAATTTCTCCACCCTATATATATATATATATATATTTTCATTTAATTCTCGAAAGGAGTCTAGGAATTTCAAAGCCTCCTTATATAACACTAACCCTAGTGTTCAACCTCAAATTTATTAAAATTTGATTTCCTTATCCAATAACAAAATAAAGTGATTACAATTTATTTCCTCTCCAGTTTACACACTATAAACTCCTAAGTTTTGTTTTCCTATGTGTTAATCACTAAGCACACAAATCATACACAATACATGATCACACATCATTCATGTTATGAATATTTTTCACACAACAAATTTATCAAATCACACAAAACACATCAAACACATGCATGCCGTGTCCTAGTTTTGTCCCAGACTCAGGTAATCACACTAAACCTAACATCGAACCACACCTAGTGGTGATGTTCTTACACGACTATGGCCTAAGCCCAAATCCCCTCAAGCCCTAGGTAGTCATATACCTAAGCTCTGATACCAAGCTGTGACGCCCCAAAACCCGGGGGTCCGTTGACTACCCGTCAACCCGTGAATACATGAATGCTCGTAACCCGACATTTTTCACGAAACGAGCGTAGCCCCTTGTACGGAGCTCTACCCAAATACAAAACCCAGATATAACCTGTCCCAAACATCAATATCATGAGTACAAACACCATTGGGCCCAATACAACACTACTTATCATATATATATCCAACTATATCCAATAGTTTCAGAGTTCAATTGTTTTACTTTATACAACATATATTAAAATTAAAACAATTTAATACAAGGAACCATCAAAGCCACATTCCGCCTCTTCTAAACCCGCCTCTAAGACAAGCCGTCTCTCGCACGCTCCCGTACCGTAAAATAGTATCCCCTACAGTGAGCTAATGCCCGCAGGTGGAATTCACCCTAAGTGGGCTACTCTCCACCTAAGTGCATATACAATGCTCCAAAGTAAACACACATTCAAGCAAATGCATGATCCTACTTGAATGTCTAACTGACCATCTCGTACCCCGAGTCCTCACCGACTTCCTCACACTCGCCTAAGCCTTGTATGAGAATTACTATGTTTATTTGTGGACAACCTCCATGTATATAAAGATCAATCTGGGCCGCCTCCGAACATTGATATTATTTATGGACTACCCTCCGATGTATATCCATTGGGCTGTCTCCGACGATTGATATTTTTGGTATGGACTACTTTCCGATAATTATCATTTTTAGACAACCCTCCGAAACCATTTTCTCTATACTCATCTCATGCACTCACTTCTATCGTCCTAGGGTGTCCCAGTGCATATGGAATTCATAATGCCAATTCCATTACAGTCTATAACACCTGCAAATATATAAACACGCATATATTCACATAAAAATTAAATCACACAATCATGCTATGTACTGCATTTCATCAAGCATCAAAATTAGTCACATGGCTATCGATCAAACACGAGCAATTCTACTTGAATTACTCGTTCAAACACATTAATTCACAAAATTTATTTGTGAACACTATTCTGAATAGTGAACCTCTACATTATTCTCGAAAATCATCAATCATCTGGCCCACTTAGTGAACCCGATTTCACGGCCATTTCCAGCCTCATTCAATCAAGACATGATTTATCACAATTGCACCACCACGACCCAAATCAGCCCCTCACGAACTACGGACTGCACAAATTGGTTTTAATAAATTCAAACACTTCGGTCCTAAGTTTTGGGACCGATCAAATCGGCCATTCAAGGCCTCAAACCAACCGAAACATTGTAAAGTATTTAAATGAAGTGTAAACCCAAGTAGGGAGAAACTGATACATCATGAGTTTGTCAAACTCCTCAAACCCGAGCCCACGCTGTGCCTCGCCGAAGTAGAGCCTTTCCTTCTGTCCCAACGACCGACTATCCGATTTCCTACAATCCTAGAGAGAAGGTGGACATTCTCTCACTAAAACTCACCATTTTTTGCTACTGGAAGTCATGCACGTTTTTCTCCTTTTGATTATTTGAAGAGATGACACTATTGAGGTTTTTTGTCTTTTCCTCATTTAATCAAATTCCAAACGACCATTCATTCCTTCTTCTCCTGTGTTTGACATTCTAAGACTATCTCGCTTATCCATTTCCATCATTTACCATGCCACTTATGGCACATGAGTATGTGTTATATGTGACTTTCGTCGTGATCGAAAATCGCTTTACGACACTTCCCTGCACCACGATGCCTCGAAACGTGTAAATTCGACGCCTCACCAACGAAATTTGACGTGCTAGCTAGATTTCGCGATACGATTCCAACGATGAAATCCGCCATCATCCGACATCTAAAGAATAAATTGATTTTTAACCAAATTACGATTTCGCCTCTTTTTCCAAAATTTCAAACTCAAATTCTGCCCACATATGGTACATCAACCTATAACAACCAACACATTCTCTTTACTCACATTTACCTTTCCAACGATACTGTATTATAATCATTTCACAAAATCTCAAAATTCATTTCTTAAATCAATAAATTTTCAAAGTGGTTTAAAACCTCAATCCATGTACCAAAATGTTTAAATACCACAAATTTATCCATGAACTCAGTAAAATTTCCAAATATTTAAAATGTTGACAAAATTCACATGAAATGATAACTTGTTTATATAAAATGTATAATTATATTTATGCATAACCAACCATTCGATCAAATAATATATATATATATATATATATATATATATATATATATATATATATATATATATGTATATATATATATATATATATATATATATATATATATATATATATATATATATATATAAAATAATTTTACCACCATTTTATATCATAATAATACTCCCAAATCATTTAAAACATATAAACTAATTCACTGACTACGTATGCCCACCCCGCTCCCCGCAGGATCGCTCTGTGTTCGGGCCATGGAGTGCCTGTAATATAATAAAATACCGCTTACGCTCCATTATCTAAAACCAAAGACATCGGGACGTCCCAAATGTCTTAAAATAATTTTTAATATGAAATCCACTATCTAAATTGACTACAGTCCAATTATATAGTGTGCCCTATAGACCCGATATCCAAAAATGGGGCTTTTTACCGGCAGGCTAATTTTTCGAAATTGAACCCTCCAATAAATCAGATAAATATCCAATTTCATTAATCCATCTTCAATTTTGCCTAATTTGACCAGTTGGTGCCCAATTTTCACCAAACCTTTATAATTACCCTAAATGAACCAAAAATGGAAAACTAATCAAATGACGTCCAAAATGTACAAACTTTATATCAACGGAAAGCCCAAGAGACCAGGAACACAGCAGTACCCTTACCTTGGTCCAAAAGTTTATGTGGTGGCCGAAAAACTCGATCCAACAGTTTGCCAAACTTGTTTTCACAGATCTTCAAACGGTGAGGAATTCAAGGCGCATCACTGGAATGAGTTCGTGAGGGTCCAAAATGGGGGATGGAGGTACGTCTACTGAATGACCAAAAAGAAACCGGCGACCTATCGCGGTGCGACCGCCACCGCGCTCACCGGCCTAACTACGGTCCGCCGACTGGGCCAAGAAATCTCGCTGGCAAGGTCAGCCTCACGTGCCCTCCGGTCGGCGTTGCAGCAAGTGGGTGGTGGCCTAATCGCCCCACTCGCCAAAACCCGAATGGCTTAAAAACTATAAAACGACCCAATTCGGGTTCATGGGTCTGGAGTTTTCTAGGTTTTGGAGTTGAAAATGAGTGTTTTGGGGCTAGGGTTCTATTTGGCACGTAAAACTAGGTTTATATAGAGCCTAGGGTCGTTTTCATTTTAAAAACTGAGGATAGCCTTAGACACTGCTAAAATACTGCTGTTTGAACTCCCAAGGGCCATAACTTTTTATCCGTAAGGCGGATTTTGATTGCTCAACTGGCTTCATGAACTCAGACGACGAGGCTCACAATGGTAAGGTCTTTAGTCAACCCAAAATTATTCATCCTGAAAAGTCAACTTAACACGACCAATTGTCACAAACTTAACAACTTCTAGTTAAACTTAATAAATGTGTTAAAAACTTGTACATTTGTAATGGTTGTTACAACCCATGATAAATTAAGGTTAATCGTTATGGGTGTACCATCCGATGTACGAACTAAAGGGTCTTTCATGATATGTTATCTGATTGGTTGATATGCGTTTCAAGGATGGTGAAGATAAACAAAACTAAGGCTTGTTAGGATTGGAAAGGATATCGGCTGTGTAATGCTAAGGCTTCCCTTTGCGTTAAGAACTTTGGGAGGCTTGCTTTATTTAAAGACAAACGAAAATGATTGTGAGGGTGCGAGATAGTGAATGTTGGCAATTGGAGCAAAAGAAAGATGATATTTTGCCTGCATTGAAACTAAGTTACGATGACCTATCATTTGATGTAAAACAATGTTTTGCATTTTGTTCTCTTTTTCCTAAAGATTTTGATTTCTTTAATATTCAATTGATTCAAATGTGGATGGGGCAAGGCTTGATTCAACCATTACAACAAAAGGAAGAGATGGAAGATATTGGCAATCGATGTTTAGATGAATTATTACAAATATCATTCTTTCATGATGTTGAGGAGAAATTAGAACATGTGATCCGCTACTTCAAAATGCATGATCTTGTACATGATCTTGCATTATTGGTGGCAAGACCATCAGTAGCACAATAATTTTGATTATAAAATAGTTCTCACAAAAGTTCGGCATGTTTCAAATGTTAGAAGTTGATTGGGTTTAAAAGGAAGAAGAAAAGTTTCAAGATTTTGGAGAAACTAAACAACAATATAAGAACCATTTCATTCCCATATTGTCAGGCCAGTTAGCGAATCATTCAGGGGTTCTTGCATCTTAAGATTTAAATACATATGAGTGTTGGACTTACAAGAATCGAGCTTCGAGGCACTACCAAATTCCATTTGTAATCTCAAGCTCCTCAGATATTTAAACCTACGCCACAATAGACACATCAAGAGACTCCCGAATTCTATTTACAAATTGCACCACTTGCAAACATTGATCCTAGAAGGATGTGAGTCACTTGAAGAATTGCCAAGACATATTGGGACGATGATGAGTTTGAGGCTTTTGATTGTGAAGACACAATAAATTGCTTTGCCTCCTTAGGCTTTGGGCAAGAGAGAGGTAAAGGTAGGGAGGAGATGCTTCAACTCTCTTCGCTTTTTGGGTCTTGTAGAATGTGATTCTTTGGAATCTCTTATGGAATGGATGGGAACCTTCACTGCTCTTAGAACATTGATAATTGCGGATTTTCCATGTCTATCGTCCTTACCGAAAAACCTACCTGCATTAGATACCTTGGCAATTATGAGTTGCGAAAGCCTTGATTTAGGGTTGGGGAATAGGAACGGGGTAAAGGAAGACGACATTCGAGGGTTTGGAAGGCTGCGGATTTTGATACTTTATGAGATTCCAAAGTTGGAGATTTTACCCAGGTGGCTTATTCAAGGACCTACTTCTAACACTCTGCTTAGCTTATACATTGAGAGTTGTGACAACTTTAGAGCATTATGGGAGGAGGAGGAGGAGTCCCCAAATCTCAGTTCCTCAATTTTGCCAGAGGGAACAGATCACCTCATTGCCCTAAGGCAACTGAAGATTCAATATTGCCCTCGATTATCAGCTTTGCCAAAAAAGATGGGAAACCTATCTGCCCTAACACACTTGACCATTGAAGGCTGTCCCAAATTGGCTAATAAATGCAAACAAGGAACAGGTGAGTATTGGAACAAGATTGCTCATGTCCTGGATTTATATATTAGTGACTGCAGTTAGATTCAAAATACAAAGATACCATTATCGATCAATGAAAACCTCTTCTTCTTCTTCTTTGTTTTTTTCTGGATTTTTACCATATGTCAAAATTAATCTCTCTCCATGTTTCGTGATTCATAAAAACCCGATGCTCTGATGAGGAAAGTGGTCCCATTTTGGTTTAAGCAAAGCCAGGAACCAGGAAGAGGTGGAGGAATAGAGCTTTTTCCAACTCTGCAAATCGCACTGTTTAAGGGTGGAAGCATGCACCGCTCAGCAAATTTTAATATCGAGGCATTGAAGTTTGTTGATCTATTCTGAAGCAGCTTTCTATGCTTGATGTATTCTGTATATATCTTCAAAGTACTTGACTCGTCCATTTGCAGAGCCTTCTTCTTTCTTTTGATTTTGCTTCGTTGATTTTAATTTGTGTTCAATATATTTACTAAGATGCACATGTGTGAAAGGTTTGGTTGTGTTTATGTATATAAGGAAGATGAAGTTTAGTTGAGCCATGATGAAGTTCAATTGAGACTTAGTTGGAAATTAAAACATAAGAAAGATAAGGTTTTGCTTTTAGCTATGATGAATTACCATTTTCTTTAATTATTAGATCAATGTTTTGCATGTTGTTAACTTTTTCCTAAATATTTTCAATTCAGCAACATTGAATTGATTGTAATGTGAATGGGCCAAGGTTTTGATTCAATCAATAAAATCATGTATTGAGGAGATATTCCAAGATTTCTGTATTCTTTCAAAATTGCATGGCAAAACTTGAGTATAACATGCTGAATTTTCATAGTGAAAGTTGAGACATATTTCAATCCGATTTTGGAAGCTCGTTGGGTGGAGAAAGAAGAGAAAGCCTCAAAATTTTGTGGAAAACTAAACGACATAAGAAAACAAACCATCTCCCTCCCCCCCTCCCATTGCCAATTACTGACGTTGGGTCCAAAAGGAATAGTTTGTTTGTCACTACTTGTAATCTTAAGAGTTAAGTACTCTTTGTCAAAGGATTAAATGAAGCAGGTGAGATCAATACACAGTTTGGGTAACGCCTCGTCCCGAGAGAGTGTACGGTAAATGTAACTGTAGGGGCGCATATGTGCATCAAGTGCCATTGTAATATTTTTGGGAGTTGTTATTAAGAATGAAATATGTGAAATGATAAATTTATGAACTCGGAATGTTGTACTAGAACAAGGGTAAATTAGTAAATTGCCAAAAAGATATGAAAATCATAATTTGAGAAGATGTGAGGCCATTATGAAAATAACAAAAGTTGAATTGCAATATTAAAGTGATTAAGGACTAAATTGCAATTAAGGGAAATATGAGGCTATAAATAGGGGATGAGATACAAAAATCTCATTTGGTCTCTCAAAAAGCTAGGGCTTCACGTTTGGTGAGAAGAAAAGAAGAGAAAAGAAGAGGAAGAAGAGGGAGAAGACCAAACCAAGGTATGTTTTCATCTTGAAATCATGGGTATTTTGGATTCCTAAGGTTTTGGTTTGAGATTAGTTGTTTCTCGTTTAGCTCTTGTGGGTAAACCCTAGTTGATGAAAATTAAACATGGAATCCTCCTATTTATAGTGTTTTAGAAGAATTGGTGGACCTTAGGTTGAATTCTTGGGATTTTTACCTAGGGTTTGATTATTGAGGTTCCAAACCACCAATACAAGTGTTATGGAGGAAGCCTGGATGAATCTATGTTGATTTTGAGGTATTATGGAATGGAGAAGTTGTATGAAGAGAATTGGTACCAAAAGATGTAAAATTAGCATTTCGGGCAGTGGTTCGAGGCTAGATCTAAGATTAAACAGGGTGGTACCGGTACCACCCAATAGAAGCCAATCGTACCGTACCGATATTGCCGGCACTTGCATTCACCTATGCACGTGTTCCTAGACGCAGATCAGCCGTAGACTGCATCGAATGTAGTGGTAATTCTGCATTCACACTTCCCAAAATGCCCAGATTTTCGTAATTTCATATAATTAAGCCCAAATTCGTACACCGTTAGTATAGGAACCTTAATAAATGATTAAGAGAGGTTCAAAGAAGATTGGAACTCAATGAAAACGTAGGGACACCAACGTTTCTACGAAGATTCGTCATTTCTACGATATTCTTTGAGTGTGAATATTGCATATGAAATACGTTAAGTTTATGCTATACGTAGGCGATTAATGTTTTCGCCATATTCGTTTGAGTGTGTAGGCTAAAAGCAAAGGCGGGAAAATTATAGAGTCGTGCTCAAGTGTAGGGAAACAAAAAGGTGAGTGTTCTAAACCTATTTTTCAAATACTAGTGTATTATTATAAACTGTTTTACGCTGGTATTTAAATGGTTTTGATTATAAACCATGTTTGAAAAGCAAGCAACGAGTTTAGCAAGCAAGTAAATGGTTTTGATTTTAAACCATATGTGAAAAGCAAATAAGCAATGGTTTTGAATTATCAAACCATATTCAAACAAGCAATGGTTTTGAATTATTAAACCATGTTTCAAGCAAGCAAGCAAGCAAGCAAAAAGAATATTTTTCGAAAATAGGCCTAACTAAAATCCCTAGTTTAAGCAAGCATACCGGTCAGAGGTATTCCATACGTGCACGGTGGTGTTAGGATATCATTCATGCATTTTAGATTTTGCCTGGTTGGCAAACTTAGTTCATGCATCATGCATTTAAAGGAGACTGTGGCACGTACTGGAGTATATAGAGTTAACGCGTTAGCTAAATTATGGTGATGGAGACCCAGGTCAATTCCACCATATTTACCGGAAAAGGTGGAGTGAAGTGTGCCCAGGCCCTTCCACCTAGGTGAGCGGACCTGTGTCCAGCCACCGCACGGCCGATGCCTGTGCCCCGTGTTCGCCAGTGTACAAAGAAGCAGAAAGGCTCCAATGGTCGACATAATTTATAAGCATGTTATACGCTTTGAAAAAATCAACCACTAAAGCACGACAGCCCGTGACCTCGTGTTTGTTTTAAGCAAATCCAAGTAGCTTCCATGCTCCCGCTTTATTTAAAACGAGCGCAGCTGAGCCCAGCTCCCCGCGGGTGATTTTGGGCAAACGGTTGAGCCTAGGCTCCCGCTTTATTTCAGCATGCGTTGAGCCCAGTTCCTTTGTTTATAAAAAGTTTTAGAAACTTTTAAAGCAAGAGATTGAGAAAAGGTTTATAAACTTTTAAAGCAAGCAAGGTAAAGCAAGCAAGCAAGAGATTTGAGAAAAGTTTTATAGACTTTTAAAGCAAAGTGTGTAAAGCAAGCTTGTGTTAGCAGATTCAGAAAAGCTTTTAAACTTTTAAAGCAAAGCAAAGTAAGCAAGGGGTTTCGAAAATATCTTCAGAAAAGAGAGTTACAGCTTTAGATATTTTCTCAAAAGCAAACATTTTATAAAGTATACACTCACTTAAGCTCGTTAGTCTATTATTTTCGTGTTTTAAAAACTATTTTCCGTACAGTAATCTCACGCTTGGAGCGTATTAGGATTCTCCCGACTTTTGTATCAATGTTGTAATTACACATTGTATGAAATACTTTGAATTTGTATAATGGAGCATATGTATGTACATAGTGTAGTTGTGAATATGTATTGAGCCTGAGGCTCTTTTGAAAGGATATTACTGGTTGCCATATTTGGAAAAATGTAAGTTGTGTATACAAGATTTGGAATTATCCTATATGCAGTCATCATGCTGCCGAGGTTTTACCGTTGCCAAGATTTTACAAAATCACAAGTTAGAAAATTAAAAAACTTTATACGAGGTTTAAGAAAGCAATACGGCTTCGCTTCACAAGATTTTCTAGTCGTTAGAGGTAACGGCCGGGATTTCTCAAGGAGTGGCGCCCAAGACACCCGCGCTAGTAGGGTGGGGGTGTGTCAATTTGAACCATTCAATTTACTGATGAATTGTTCCTCAACCTCTGAAAAATAACAAAAGAACATTTTGAGGATATATTTTATTAACAAAGGAAATTAATCTTTGTCACTTTGATGTCTTTGGAGTTTATATTAATCGATTCACATAAAGGAATTTCGTAAAAAGAAAAGAAATGGGGCCACTCAAGCTCGCCATATTTGGCAAGATAAAAATCAGGTATATACATGGTTTTAGATATCCGTGGCCCTGAATTTGGTCCTATTGTCACATGACGAGAAGAAACCAGTTAAGATTGGGAAGCTCTCAAAGTGCATGTGGGAGGTTGATGATTCTCTCTCTCCCGACAGCGGGATTCATCCGGGCTATCACGCCAAACCAAAATACAGGTTATATATAGTTGATGAAAAACAATCAATCCTACTACATTTAGAAAAAGAGAGAAAACAAATATTTTGAACTAATTAACAATGAAACATGATAGATTTAAACGCAAGTAGATGATGTTCAAAGCAAGTTTTCATCTGGTTACCAATAGATTGACTACATAATTAAGGCACTAATTTAAGTTGCTGCCTTTGTTGGACAAGACATATGCACAATCTCCTACACTAATTGTCTTGCTCTTCCAAAGTAGACCTACAAAAATCATTGAACATATTATCAGGTATCACCACCATGGATTTTGCATGGTACTAAGGTGGCGTTTGTCTTTCAAATTTTAACGTTAATGTGATTTTACTTTAACTTTTTTCCAACTTATTACTTATTTAAAAATATTATTGAATTAAAAAAGCCAAAATATTTTATTTTTTGCTTAATACAAAAAATAATTTTTCGAACAAATAAAACATAACTCAACACGCCCTTCAATCTATTAATATTTAATACTTAATGTAAATAAAATAATGAAAAGTAAACAACTTAAGTTCTATTTAAATGTAAGTGAAATGAACAAAAAAAATAAACACCAATTCTCACCCTTCCCTGTTGTTTTTCATTAGGACGCAAGACTTTATCCGATCAAACTTCCTTAAGGGTTTCATTAGGGTCGAAGCCCGCAATCCCATTTCTTGATTTCTTGTGGGTATGTACCTAGAAATCATTAAGAAAGTTATTACAAACATCATTAGAAAACAATTATTATATTCAAATTATACGAAGTCAGGTAACTATAAAATGATAATATGAGGATTTAGATCATGTGTGGAAATCAATACACAAAAACTTTAGATAAATTATCATAAATTCCTTTTTTTTATGAATAGTAGATAACCTTATTCACATGGAGCACGTGTTACAAATAAAAACTGAAAACTGAAAAGACAAATAGAACCCACGAGAGGGAGGAACTTGGGTAAACTATATATGAAATTTACGGTCTTAGGGGATTATTGGTAGCACAAATGAAAACAGTTTCTTGAGAAAATAATTATATGTTTGTGATTGTGCCATTTTCATTTTTCTTGCTTCCAAAATTCGAAAATAGAATTTGGCCATTTAGAGGAGAAATTAAAAAAAAAAAAAAAAAATCATGCCCATCGGAAAACATAATTTTGAATCCAAGAGCATATTTAGGATCCACAGCCCTAGTTTCTGACACTGCATGAAAACAAATGTCAAATTACTTCACATTTTCTTCTACGTCTTGGAAACCAAGACTGGGATTAAACTAAAGAGTTAGAAAGTAACAAGAAAACATAATTGAAACAGAAATGTCAATTTTAATTTTCCTTTCATAAATTTACCTGCCACTATGTGTTACTGTTAAATAACTAATTTTTCTAAAAACTCAAACTTGTAGGATTTTTGTTAAATATGAATATTATGTTTTTAACACCCTATCCTCATATGTGCACGTGGAAAGGCAAACGAATCCAACTCAAACCCATGTCCTTCCATGAAACCAAGTTCTACTACCATGTTAACTACCAATTTCCCTAAAAGTTGAAGCTGGTAAAATTTGCCTTTAATATGAACTGCTTGCTTTTTAATAGTTACCCTGTTAAGAAAGGTTTTCAAATTTGAACAATCATCGTATGACATTATTAGAGCCACCAAATAGTAGACTGGGACCCCAAGGTAGTGCACCAACAATTCTTTTCTAATTATATGACAAGTTTATTAATCGAATGTAGAATGGAATCATAGAAACTATAGTAATTGCCAAAATATAATAATATCATATTTCTTTTAGGCAATTTCACCACCTTGCTTTTACAAAGAACATTAATTGGTGTTATCATAAATTAAGGTATAAGGCGAGCGTTAGAAGCTTTATATATACCTTTCCTTTATCTTTCCAATTGTTTTTATGTAGAAGAGAAGTAAACATCATTTCATTCCATTCTTCAAAGACATGTTTTTTACTAATTGAAAATGGAACCAGAGGGCTTTATGATTAAGCATTAAGCCGACATATTTAATAGTACAAGCTATATTGTTCGACAATTCAATTGATTGTTCAAAACGAATTTTTATTGAAACCATGTTTGATTATTTAAATTTTGAAGAAAAATATGAATTGAAAATTAAAGAAAAAGTTAAAATCAAAATAGATATAAAATTGAAAGCATTGGTAGATGATGTGGGCACTAAGGGGAGTAAGATAATTATCACCACTCGTGATAAGTTGGTTACCGATGTTGTGGGTACTCATCCGATGTACAAACTAAAGGGTCTTTTGTTTGATGAGGAGTGTTTGTTTGTATTTATTAGATGTGCTTTCAAGGATGGTGAAGATAAACGATATCCAAGGCTTGTTGTGATTGGGAACGATATCATCAAAAAATGAAAAAAGGCCTCCCTTTGGCAGTAAGAAATTTGGGAGGTTTGCTTCATTTAAATACAAACGAAAACGAATGGGTGAAGGTGCGAGATAGTGAATTTGGCAATTCGAGCAAAGGAAAGATGATATTTTACCCGCATTGAAACTAGTTAAGTTACAATGACTTAACATTTGATGTAATACAATGTTTTGAATCTTGTTCACTTTTTCCTAAAGATTTTAAATTCAATTACCTTCAATTGATCCAAATGTGGATGGGCCTAGGTTTGATTCAACCATCAAAACATAAGGAAGAGGAAGGTATTGGCCATCAGTATATAGATGAGTTATTACAAATGTCATTCTTTCAAAATACTGACCAACATAATGTAAGATTTTTTCCCTATTTAAAAATGCATGATCTTGTACATGATCTTGCATTATTGGTGGCAAGGCCTAAATATAGCATGTTAAATTTTGATGGTAAAAATATTTCTACAAGAGTTAGTCATGTTTCGATTTTGGAAGCTAATTGACTAGAAAAGGAAGAAGAAAAGGTTTCAAGATTTTTTGGGAAACTAAACAATAATATAAGAACCATTTCATTCTTAGGTATTCATGGAGTTTGGGCTGGAAGTAATTCATTTGTGGCTACTTGCATCTTAAGATTAAAATGCATTCGAGTGCTGAACTTACAAAAATTGAGCTTCAAGGCTAAACATTCCATGTACAATCTCAAGCTCCTAAAATATTTAAACATAAATGGCAATGTAAACATCAAGAGACTCCTCGATTCGCTTTGCAAATTGCACCACTTGCAAACATTGGCAATGGGTGGATGTGACTCACTTGAGGAATTGCCAAGAAATATTGGGAAGATGATAAGTTTGAGGTACTTGATTGTGTCAACTCACCAAATGGCTTTGTTGCCCCATAAAGAGAGAGAGGTACGTAGGAGATGCTTCAACTCTCTTCGCTTTTTGTTAATTATAGAATGTGATTGTTTGGAATCTCTTGTGGAAGGGATGTCAAGTCTTAAAACATTGATAATTGTGAATTGTCCACGTCTATCATCCTTGCCGAAACACCTACTTGCATTACAGACCTTGGTGATTATGAATTGTGAAAGCCTTGAATTTGATTTAGGGAATAGGAATAGTAATGGGGAAAGAGAAGGCAAAGAAGAAGATGGCACTCGAGGGTTTAAAAGCCTACAACTTTTAATATTTATTGAGTGACCAAAGTTGAAGATTTTTCCTAGGTGGCTACTTCTAGGACCTACTACTTCTAACACTACTCTGGTTAGCTTATTCATTTCCGAATGTGACAACTTTAGAGCATTGTGGGAGGAGGAAGAGTCCCTAAGTCTCACATCCCTTAACACTCTTGAGATTGAAGATTGCCTGCATAGTTTCTCGCCCGCTTAGAGGAATGGACTCACCTCACCCAGCTCTTAGGCGACTGAAGATCACAAATTGCCCTCAATTATCAACTTTGCCAGAAAAGATGACCCACCTTTCTGCCCTAACACACTTGACCATTCGAGGCTGTCCCGAGTTGGCTAAAAGATGCAAACGAGGAACAGGTCAAGACTAGTACAAGATTGCTCATGTTCAACATTTAGTTCTTGGTGACTAGTGATTTAGGTAACATATAGAAAAGATACTTCTTCCTCTTTTTTCGCACCATCTTAAATTCTATTTTTCTTTTAATTTGTTTGCGTATATATTTTCCTACTGATCTTAATTTACTTGCCTCATTGCTTCTACTATTAATCATCGTGTTTATTTCCTTTGTCTTCAATGAAATCCTGTTTTTTTTTTCTTCTTTTTGTTTGGTTAATTCAATTTCAATAGCTATTCTTTCTAGACTTATACAATATGTCAAATCTCTCTCCACGCGTGCTTTCGTGGATACATAACAACCGATGCTCTCAGAGGAAAGTGTCTATGAACCGGGCTTGAAGGAATGAGTGAAGAAGAGTAGACATTGAAAGATTGTCCATAATGGCGAAACTCAAACTCATCCTAATGTAATATGTATCTGTTATTTTCCCCTTTTCTTTTTCTTTCTTCTCTGACTAACATACACAATGGTGAGTGGTTGACTTTTATAGGTTGTTTTTCCCATAAGACGACCATATGAATGTTTTAAATTTCAAATTTCAAACCACTTCCATCAAGTGGTACATCCCAATAAACCAATTTATTTAAACCTTTAATAAAAATATTTATTAAATCTTACAATTTTATAACGTGAGTCACATAAGAAAATAAATCTTACAACACCTTTATTCCTTAACAAACTTAGGCTTCATTTGAAATCCGGAAAGTACTAAAGAAAAAAATATTAGTTAAAAATTCGATTTTCTCATTTTCGCTTCTTCACTATGAAAAAATATGGAAGAAAATCAAAATTCCTCAAAATTTACATGTTTTTAAATTTTTTAGTCCTTATATAATTATAAAATGGGTTTATATAAACATATAAAATTAATTCATTAAATTTAAACCTATTTTTATTTTCCTCTAAATTTTTTTTCCTTCCACTTTTCCTCTCTGTTTTCTTTCCTTAGTACTTTCCAAGTACTAAAACGGCCATAATGATCAAGGTCATCGCAAATTGTAGCGTAAACCCATCGGGTTTTTATTCGTTTACTGCTTTCAAGAAACCGAATAGATGCTACCACTCATTAGCCGTGAAACTACTTTTTATTCTATCAAAGATGCACAAAACATAATAGATTTAAAACACAAGTAGATGAATTTCAAAGCAAGTTTTCATCTTATTACAACAAATTCGCATAATATATTTTCGGTCGAGTCCAAAAGATATTATGGAAAAGTTTAAGCTGCTGCCTCTACTGGAGAAGAGGCCTTGCTGAAGACATATACACAATCTCCCACACTAATTGTTTTTCCCTTCCCTTTAGTAAGAGATTCTTGACATACCAAATTCTGTCCAAAGTAGACCGGAAAAAATTCATTCAACCTATTATTATTTTGTGTATCATTCACGATGGATGATATGTAACGACCCGTCCAACCTTGTAAATATTGTCTGCTTTGAGTCCAAGAGCCCTTAATGCTTTAAAACGCATCCACTAGATTGAGAGGAATCCAAACTTATATAATGATAGAGACTTTGGTACTAAGGTCATTTGTTATTTAAATTTAACATTCAATGCAATTTACTTTCAAACTTTGGATTACTTATTCTTAACTCTTTTTTTTTCAACTTATTACTTAAAAAAATAAAATTGATTGAAAAAAAGAAGTCGAAATATTTGACTTTTTGCTCAATACTAAAAACAACTTTTTGAAAGAAATAAAACACAATCTCAACAAAACCTTCACTCCGTTAATACTTAATACTTAATAGAAATAAACAATAAAAAAATAAATTAAATTAAGTTCTATTTAGACTTAGTGAAATTAAAGAAAATGAATAAATACCACATGAGTCTCACTTTTCCCCTCGCTTGTTTTTATTAGGACGCAAGACTTTATCTGGTCGAAATTCCTTAAGGGTTTCATTAGGTTTAGAGCCGGCAATCCCATTCTCTTGATTGATTGTGGGTACCTGAAAACCATTAAGAAAGTTAACACAAATATCATTAGAAAACAATCAAATACACAATGATCATTTGGTGAAGATAATTTTGAGAAAAAGAAACCTTGTTTACTGTTTTTGAAAACTGTTTTCTATTCTCAAAAACAATGAAAACATGTTTGGTTTCCAGTTTGTTTTTTTTTTTAAAACATAAAAACACACAAAAACACTAAATTTAAAGAACAAAGAAGAGTTTCCAAAGAACACTTTTTTAGTGTTCAAAAACAGGAACCAAACTGGCCCTTGGTTTTCAAATGAAAGCCTGACTCGTCATTGTAAGCAGGCACGACTCATCGTTGTAAGCGGGCATGAAATTTCCAGGGATGATTATATCTTACCTTACACCGGGAGCATAGCTTGACACCCTGGAATTTGAACATGTTTATTCTGAGCTCCTTCCATAAGTCCTTAGAAAATGGTTTGCAACCCTTTACAAGAATGCTGCAAATTTTAAAGTGACAAAGTTAAAAAAAAAAAAAAAAGAAAAGCAAGTGATAGAATTACTAAATACTTTTAAATAAGATAAAAAGATATTGTGTGAGTCGATATGGTTACTTGGGTCTAAATCCAAGCACTGGTAATGTGTCTCTTGAGAAGCTCATTTAATGCATCCAATGATCCCTGAAAAAAAAAAAGATATTTTAATGAAATCCATATTAGATTTTCTATCCAAAACCAAGGGATACAACGCAATTTTTTTTTTTTTTTTTATCATCTAAGCAAGAGAATGTATTAAAAAAGGGGAACCCAAGTATACATGAAGCGTCGACAAGCCTAAAAAAGCCCGAAAAGACATAAAGCAAAAGAGAGAGTAGAAGCTTATATTTGACAATAGGCATCTAGTGTATGAATCCCATGTCATAACCATGTTGTGTCTACTTCATATGTTAAATGCACTAACACTTAAAAGACTCGAGCATACAGGAAGCATAATGAGCAGGGCCCAAAAGCCCCAAAATCATAAAGCAAAAGAGAAAGCAGATCTTATATTTGACAGTAGGCCGTGTATGAATCCCATGTCATAACCATGTCGTGTCTACTTCATATGTTAAACGACCAACTCTCCTAAAAGACCCGCACATGGAGAGTCAAACAAACCAAACAAAGTCCTCCATCGACTTTCAAATCAACAAATGGCGAATAAATTGCAGAGAAATGTCTCAAGCCCAAGACTATCTACCAAACTAAGATCTGATACCATGTTAAACGACCAATTCCTCCAAGTCTCAAGCCAGGAGGAGATTGATTTAACATGGCATGCCTTTAACATCATATTTTCATGAAACATAGCCTGCATAGACTTTGACTAACCCGAGATATCGCAGGGATCGGGTAACTAGCTTAAAAACATAACTTTGAATCCAGGAGCAAATTTAGGATCCACAGCCCTAGTTTCTGACACTGCATGAAAAATGTTAAGGATTAGACTCTAACTTTAGTCTCCTAGTTAGACTCTAACTTTGTTTTCTTTTTGCCCTATTACTAGAGTATATATATATATATATATATGTATGTATTTTTCCTCCTTTGTAAATTAATGAGAATACAAAATTCAATTTCTCTTAACAAAAACATATGTCAAATTACTTCACATTTTCTTCTACGTCAATAGCCTTCACCATCAAAATCATTTTGTTAAGGTCCGATTGGAAATTTTGAAATTTGAAAAACGACGAGAGGCTCTCCTTTAGCCTCGAAATCATTTCTTAAACACAGTTTCCAAGGTGACACTTTAAGAGTATTAGTTATGTGCTTCTAGCTCATCGAGCTGAACAGAAATGGTTGGAACAACTTGAACGACAATATTTCAAGAAAATAAATTCTACTAGATAATACAAAATGACAGGCAGAAAATAACTCATAAGACAAGTTTTATAAGCATCTTCTGGATCTAAAAGCGGTTATAACAAGTAATAAGAGTTGTCTGTCATGGAATAATTTCAGTTGAAAATGAAGCTTAATGAAGTTGGGTTCAGTTTAATAGACATAAGATAAGAATATCACTTCTAAACACCATAAATTATTTATTCGAGTTACTCGGCACCAACCAAAGAATTTGTATTTTCGGGATGCATTAAGTCAAGCTCTCTACCTGCATTAAAGCGTACCAGCCGACTGGGTTTCCCTAGATAAGTTGAGAACCATTTTGACGCTTCGTCTCCTTCATCCAGCGCAGAGCCAGACCACTCCCATACGGAGACTCCATCTGCCTTTGCACATTGTTTACCCAAACAACATTTAATTATCCATTCCGAGGCTCACCATTGCAAGACACAATTTAATGATTTGATTATAATATTTTTTTTTATCAGTAAAAAGCAATATATTGATAAAAAAAGTATACAAAGAGTATACAAGAGAGGCCCTAAGAGCCAACAAAAAGGGCAAAAGAAAAAGAAAGCGGCATATAAACCAACCCAAAAAAAAAACACCTAAGCATAACCATAAAATCTATACAAAAGCAGCCTAACAAAAGAGATATCCGCGTTTGGAATACAACCAGCCCAAGAAAAGAGAGAGCGGATAATGCAAAGTTTCAACTGCAGTAGAAAGCAAAGATCTCGAAACAAAGTATAATAATATCAAGACTGAGATCTCAAACAAAGCATATGTACCACAAAAGAGACCGCGAATTTCTTAATAACATAATACCTGAGCCTAAGACAAAATCACCAACCAAGAGGTTAGCTTCTTCAAGTAAGTTATCGTGAGCCTATTAACAGATTTAGACACTGATATTTGAATAAACTATGCTTCCCATAATACATACTTGTAAGCACAAAAGCTTTAGCTAAATGCAAAACTGTAAATGCCTTGACAACTTTGATTTCGTGAGCTACCCCATCAAGTTGACTTGCATTATGTTTGATCGAATTTCCCAAGAAAAAAAAATCCTATGTCCTTGTGTTTTTTCTATTCCTATAGACCATGTTCACCTAAAATTTGAAAAGAAAATGCAGGAAAGAGAATGGAGAGGGAAAACTAGAAGGCAAAAATGCATAAGTTTCAATTAATTTTTCTATATTTGATTTTATTTCATATTTTCCATGGTACAACCAAACACAATAAAATAATTTTTCTCAGCAATTTTTTATTTCCTAAATACTTTCTAAGAACAAACATAACCATAGAAATCATCAGCATCTATGGCTGATACATAAGATAGGCAAGTGAAAACATAGTTTCAAGCTAAACCTAAAAAAGATCCACATAAATGAAAAGCATTTCACATACATTCAAACAAAACTCGTCGAATAATGTATAAATAAAGTATTGTTTTACCCAAATATGAGCCTTTGCTCTGCCTCAACCCTCTGTAAATGCATCCTTGGAAGCTCCACCTCAACTAGAGTTACAGTTTTCGATTCCACCCTCCGTGTATGCCCTTCCCCTTGAATTCACTAATAGCCATTGTCCGTCCCATCATAAACCCGAGATACTGCTTTTAAAGAAATTTAAATAATTCAAAAAGAATCTTATCTCCGCCTAAAATTTTTACTATCTCCTTGTATAAAATGTTGAGAAGTGATGTCTCACCTTCATCTCTAAAAGTGATTCCAATTTTACATAAAATATTTCAAACATTTTACATACTCATTCTCCATTGTCATTAGCAGGTTATGGAGTTGTGTTTTCAAGCCCGAAAATATAAACTAACAGCTATATTGCTTGTTTCACTATAAATTCCCTCGTGATTATTCTTAATCTACCCAAAAATGATACTTTGTAAATAGGTTTCCTTTATGTGCACACAATATTATCTCACTCATATCTTCATTCTATTTTCTCCGGGTGGAAAGAAAAAAAAATGGATAATTTCCGCAAAGAAACGGTTACCGTATGCCAAGATTTGAGATTACATGAGTCTAATACCTAGACACGGTGTTATATCCAAGTCCAGAAAAGGTTATCATTTTTGTCTGTGTTCACATGACAAGATATCAGAAAACCATGCAACAGAGGAAAATAGAAATCAAAAACCAGTAGCCAGAATTCAGCCAAAGGTGGAAAATATGCTTCTGCTTCTTCTTTTTTTGTTCATATTCTGGTCAAATCAAGAAAAAACATATAATTATTGTTATTATTTTATTTCTCAAGCCTTACTAGATTTCAATGTTTTAGTAGTAGCCTTCAATTCTGTAGGTTAAATCCTATTTTCAGTTATATTTTGAATGAAAAAATTAAAAATTTTAGGTATGGATTTCTATATACTCATATACTTCAGAGAGAATGGATGAAGACCGATAAGGAATCAGCCTGCAGTCCCCCATGAAACACACTCAACATGTGATGCTCAACAATACAGAAGGGTCCAAACATTGATCAAAGGTTATACCCAGAAAAAATAAATTAAAAAAAAAAAAAAACCCATCACCATAAACATCAGACTCTTAAAATTTGAGTCTTGGATCAGCCAAGAAACAATTTCAGCATCTGGGTGAATGAAACAAACTTGAAAATTCTAACATGCAAATAAACCAAAAATGAAAAAACAAAGAATACCCGGAAATATACGGTTTAAGAAATAAGTGGGTGAGACAAAAGCTGACGAAATTAATTCAATAAATTAAAAACCATGAAAAAAAAAGGAGGAAGGGAAGAAATGGGTCAGTGAGAGAGTTACCAGTAAGTGAGATGGGGGCTTGAGAAACAGAAATCCCACGACATGATTTTATGGGATAGATGAAGATTGAAGAGATTTTTGCCGTAGGCGGCTCTTCGGATGATTACACTTTATCCATTTTCTCCCCTGATTCTCTCTCTCTCAAATGGATTCAGGTATGTTTGTAAGATACTCACAGTGATATTTCTTTTATACTCAAAAATTGGATCTTTGTCCCAAAATAATAATTTTAAAAAAATAATAATAATAAATGTTTCAAAATAATCATCAATGCGTATTCGGGTGATTATTGTTTTAAATTTTTAAATATAGCTAAAACTATATTTGATGACTATAGTTTTACACTTAAAAATTAAAATCCTGGTTGAAGATTACGGTTTTAAAAAAAAATTAAAATATTAAAATTGTGGTTAGTGACCATGGTTTTGAAAAAAATTTAAATTAATTAAAACCGTAGTCACCAATCACACAATTTTAATTTTAAAGTTAAAATTGTAGTCTCCAACCATGATTTTAATTTTAAGTCTAAAATCATAATCACCAACTACGATTTTAATTTTAAGCCTAAAACTATAGTCATCAACTACCCTTTTAATTTTAAGCTTAAAAACATAATCACCAACCATGATTTTAATTTTAAAGTTAAAATCGTAGTTACTAACCATAATTTTAATGTTAAGCTTAAAAACGTAATCACCAATTATGGTTTTAACTATTTTTAAAAATTTAAAAGCGTAATCGCTAATTATGGTTTTGATGATATGACAAAAATACACTAATTTGGATATTATTTTGAAATATGCATTACTTTGATTTTTTATTTTTTTTTTTAAAAACATTATTTTGGTACGAAGCTCCAAAATTTGTCTGATGCCCAAGATGGGCTTCAGCTGCAAGTATCTTTATTTTTCAAGGAAAATAAAATCAATCATTTAAAAAGATAAAATGATACCTGTAAAAAGATTTTGTTCCTTCAGTGGATTTTTAAGTAAAACAATTAAAATGTTTTTGTTTAGTAAATAATTTATTTTTACACTGTAAATGGTTTTAACCCAGCTAAAGAGAAGAAACAAGGTTTTTTTTTTAAAGTTAATGTGAAAATTTTAAAAAATAATTCAAAATTGTTAAAGAGAGAGAATAAATTTGAAAATATATGGAATTTAATAAAATGTTAATATAAACAAATAAAATCGTTTATTTCACATGTTTATTTCCTTACCAACATTTTTTAATTACACGTAATATATTTCTATTATTGAATTTTCAAAATAAACATATTTAAAAAATGCATTGGTAAATTTATATGATAAAGGTAAAGGTCCATTTTTGGAGGACCTATGAACTCAACACTATCGATACCTGATAGTTCCTCAAGTCCAATCGAAGAGTCCAATTCAAAAGATGAGTCCTGATAGTAGAAGTGTGACGCCCCAAAACCCGGGGGTCCGTTGACTACTCGTCAACCCGCGGAATACAAGTGGATGTCGGGTTACCCGACGCCACTTCGTAAATCGGCGTAGTCTCCCTTTGTACCTGAGAGCTCTACCCAAAACAAGACTTGCATATACCCTCGTCCCAAACACCCAATATAATCCCAACATGAGTAAAACACCTCTCGGGGCCCATAATACAATACTATCACAATATACCCAAACTATGACCAATAGTTTCAAGAGTTAATAAACTACTTCTTATACAACATATATTAAAAATAATTCGAAAAGCATTCTATCATGTATAATGTGACACCAGTACATCCCGACTTTCTTCTAAAATGTACCTCAAGGGACAACCCGCCTCCTCGCACACCCTCTGCACTGCAGTGCGGATCCCACGACGGTGGTGAGCCAAAGCCCGCAGGAGAACTCGCCCTGCCGGGCCACCACCACCTAAGTGCAAGTAATGTTCCAGCAAACACACATTCAAGCAAACGACGATCCTACTAATGCCTACACACCAACCTCCGATCCCGAGTCCCTCACCGACTTCCCACACTCCGCCAAGCCTTGTATGAGAATTCATTGTTTTATTAGTGGACAACCCTCCGATGTATATATATCAATTGGGTCGCTCCGACGATTGATATATTAATTGTTCCTCATTGACTACCCTCTCGATGAATATCAATTTGGTCGCTTCTCCGATGATTGATATATTAATTATTTCCATGATCATCTTCGATGAATATCAATTGGGCCGCCCGACGATTGATATTTTTAGTTTGTGGACTACCCTCCGATAATTAATATTTTGTACTACCCTCCGAACCGCTTTCTCTAGGACTCATCTCATGCACTAACTCCCTTATACCCTAGACGCTCCAAAGGCATATAATGCATGTGCCAATTCCAATACAGCCTAATTCATATGTAAATATATAAATACATGAGATATATTTACATAAAGCATCTAATCTACACAATCATGTCATGTAAATTCTCATTCATTCATCAAAATTAGCCCACCAAGCATCGATCAAACACTTGTTAAATTTAATTTAAATCAATTTAATTAAACACATATTTTCACAGAGCACATATTTTTGTGAACACTATTCCTAGGAACAGTAAAACCCTAGGGTTTACGATCCCCACACTCAACAAGTCATCGGTTCACCTTGTGAACCCGCATCTCACGGCCATTTCCGGCCTCATCCAAATCAATCCATGATTTGTAACATAATTTATGCTATTAAAGACCCAATGTCTCCTGCCTGCTACGGCTGCTCATCAGTCTAATAAATCAAATCAATTCGGTCCCAAGCTTTGGGACCGATCAAACGACTGTTCAAGGCCTCAATCAACCGAAACATTTACAAAGTGCTTAAAAGATAGTCTGCATCCAAGTAGGGAGTAAACCCCTACCTCTAGGAGTTTGAAGAAATTCCTAACCGTACCTTACACGAAGCCCCTTCCAGATGAGCAAGTCTTTCATTCCGAAGACCGCAACTACTGATTCGCTGCGGTATTTCTGCAGAGAAGTTCCCTTCTCTCTCTAAAACCCTCTCAAAATGGCTACTATAAGAAAATTCGTATCTCACGTTTTGGCTTGTGTCTTAAGGAGTGGAGATGCACTATTCCCTATTTCTCGGCTTTATTCTCATTAAACAAACTCTAAATGACCATTATGTCCTCTCTTTTTTACTGGGACCGATATTTCTATGACTACCTCGGTCAGTCCATTTTCATCATTTCATTTCATACCACTTACAGACATTTAAAGATGAGATGTGCCTTTCACATCGAAAATCAGGATTTACGCATCTCGAAATCCATGATGCCCTCAAAAACGTGCCAACACCGAATTATCTCTAATATTATGAAATTCTTATTTGCTAATTCAGGATTTCATGAGACGATTCCAACAAAGGTAACTGTTTGTCATCCTAGATCTAGAGAATTAATTACGGATTTTTAACCGAAATTACAATTTTGTAATCAAAATTACGATTTTGCCCTTTTTCCATAAATTGGAATTTCTCGGGTCTTACAAGAAGAACCTCCCAAGCTTAAGTACCACAAAACACTTTTATGCGGGAACTCGATGTAGACGTGATTACCCATACCTTTTGAGAATCCGGACGTCCATGACAAGATTCACTTTAAAGTAAGCTTACACTCGGATAGCATTCACTCGACCCACCTGAAGACGAGTGCCTCTCTCTTCAGTAACCCTTCCTAGGTAGCATCTCTCGCTACATACCGTCTTTCAATAAAAGCATCAATGATAAGGTCTCAAGCCTAATCGGAGAGCCCAACTCAAAAGACACCCACAGCTGGGAGAATCTTCTGCTGTTTAAGCATTCACTCCATACTTCGCATTTAATCGATACGATCGTATCATTCCATACCCTTTGAGAATCCGGACATCCACAGACGGACCACTCTGGGGGTGGCTCACACCTAGATGAAGATTCACTCGACTCCACCTCGTAAGATCGGGTAGCCCCTCTCCCACTACATAACCGCCTCAATAAGATCAAATGATATGATCTCACAATAAAACTACTATTCAAATTCCAATCCAAGATTTTGACCAATATAAGAGAACCCTCTCTAAATTAACAATTCCTCATTAACTTTATAAAGAAATCCTAGGCAGATCAGACAATACCTTTTCTGAAGATGTATCCAATGTAGTGCCAAAATCGAGAAGTACAGGTAGGAAACCAAAGCCCGAAAAATGTTTATCACACTCTACTACCAAGCAAATTATGATTCCACATTTGGGGCCTAGTGCTTTCAATTTTCGCATCCATGCATTTGGGCATGTTTTTGTGTACAATTCAAAACTCCACGTGACTAGTAGGTGATAAAGACACAATATGAATGAAATTATCGATTTGTAGTAAAAATACATTCTTTATAAAATAAAAGAAAAAATGGTATTTATCATGGATATATAATCATATACGAAGTGCTATTCTTAAAATATTATAAGTAATTTAAAATAACGCAAATTCTATATATTTTAAAAAGGGTATATCCTAAAGATCTGTAAAACCCAAAGATCTTTCTTTATAATCATTCCTCAAAGGGATTATTTATTTCATGAAAATACTATAAAGCAATTTCTTGAGAAATCTATTTTAAATTTCTTATAATCTGTTTAGATTTTTTATAATTTCTTTGGATTTTTTATACATTAAAAAGAAAATCTCTTTAGTTTTTCATAATCTCTTTGGATTCTTTATACTCTCATGTTTATTTTTTACTTATAATATAACTTTTGTTCTAAATAATATTTTGTAGGATTAAGTATATAATTGTTTGTGTCCTAACTCATGTGGTATAAGACTCAATGTTACAAAAATACCTACTATAGGAAGGGATCCTGAGTTCAAACCTAATGTTATAATTTATTACAAGCATCGTAACTAAAAAAACTATAAAAAGGGATTTAGTTGTTTGTTTTTTATTAAAAAAAATCAAAATTTCAATTTTTATCACAATTTTGGAGAAAAGATGTTTTAAAATAAAAGTTTAAAAATATTTATACTTTTATTTAATTAGTATGAAATGGATCATGAGAGTTTCAATCGGGATCATAAAGATATGATTTTCATATTTGAATATATAGTTTTTTCCTAATATAAAAATATTATAAAAACATTTAGAAAAAGCTAAAAATAAAAATATTTTAATTTTTTTCTATTTAATCAAAAATTAAAAAATATATCAATAAGTCATAAAAAAGTAAAAAAAAAAATAATAAGTACCACCAGTTTAATAATGATAAAGGGACAGGAAAAAAATTTGAAGGTTTTTCAAAGTACTTTTAAACAAAGTGATTGTTTTGCCTTTTTTATTTCCCTCAAATAAGTAAAAACCGATATTTTTAAAAAACTTTTCTTTCATCATATCCCAAACACTTTTAACCTTAAAGGTAGAAATAAGGAGGTAGTCCCAATTCGGCTCTTAAGTCTTAATGTGAGATTCTTCAGCGAGGTCAGACATCACGTCAGATTATAAAATGAATAAATGTCAAAAAAAAGTTAAAAGAGAAAAAAATGATTTTTGTTTTTAAAAACTATTTTATGTTCTAAAGATGTTATAATAATATACACTGGTACTATCAAGTATTTCATGTTTTTATTGTTCAGAAAAACACAAAAAAAAAACATTAAATCAAAAATAAGAATGTTCTGGTAATACCAAAATAAGAGATTCTTCGGCTTTAAAAACTATTTGAAAACTTGTAATACAAAGTCAATAAATGTAAAAAAAAAGAGTTTTAAATTGTTTTAAAACTGAAGTTAAAGAGATGCCAAAAAAATAGTTAAAGAGAAAAAAAATGAAGGGTTTGTTTGATTTCTATTTTTGAAAATTATTTTAAATTCTCAAAACCAAGAAAAATAGGGAAAATACATTTGGTTTTCAGTTTTTTGCTATTTAAAAAAACATAAAACACTACATCAAAAAAACAATAATAATTTTCAAAGAACATTAAAATTTAAAAAAATCATTCTCAAGAACAATTTTCAAAAATATAAACCCAACATACCAAGGCCATCGAAAATATTCTTGCCCCCAGGGCTCTTGAGGCCTCACATGATATTAAGACTTAAGCCCAATATTTAATTATTTATTTTTGTCTTTCATAATTTTAGGAGTGAGTGGGAAAGGAGGAGGTGGACCGTGGGATAGTGAGATCCCATTTATTGTGAGGATCTCCAAACTACTCTCCAACTGTAATAACTACCAATGTCCTATAACTGTCACCATCTCCTCTCTCCTCTTCCTTCTTCACACTCTCCTCCTCCCACTTCCAGAACCCCGCCAAAACCCACATCCCAACCGCCCTCATGGGTGGACGCCCTCCGCTCCAGAACGCGATCAAACCATTTCCGCGAAGCCATTTCCACTTACATCGAAATGACCGTGTCGGGAATTCGATCCGACCACTTCGCCTTCCCGACGGCTCTGAAGGCGGCGGCGGGGCTCCGGGACTTGGACACCGGGGAGCAGATTCACGCGGTCGCTGTGAAATTTGGATACGGGAAGTGCGGTCGTATCGGGGATGCGCACAAGGTGTTCGATAGAATTACTGACAGAGACCAAGTGTCGTGGAACTCTTATATCGCCGCGTTGTGTCGGTTTGAGATGTGGGAGCAGGCGTTGGAGGAGTTCGGAAGCATTCCTGAAATTTTGAGGATATGGAGCTGCCAAGTTCATTTACTATGGTGAGCGTAGCGCTTGCCTGCTCGAATTTAGGGGTAATTCATGGTTTTCGGCTCGGGAAACAGCTTCATTGGTATAGTTTGAGAATGGGTGATCAGAAAACGTTTACAAATAATGCATTGATGGCAATGTATGCGAAACTGGGAAGAATTGATGAGTCGAGAGCTGTGCTTTGAATCAGCCTTGTGGACCGCGAGACGCCCCTGCGGAACACCATGATCAGCTTGTTCTGAGAGTGATCGAAGGTTCTGGAGGCACAGGCTTTGTTCCGTTTTATGGTTCTTGAAGGGGTTGAGCTTGATAGCGTCACAATCGCTAGTGTTCCTCCTGCTTGTTCCCATTTGGAGAGGTTACATTTTGGAAAGGAAATTCATGCCTATGTCTTGAGAAACAGTGGTTTGATTGAGAATTCTTTCATGGGCAGCGCCCTTGTCGACATGTACTGCAACTGCCACGACGTTGAGAGTGGCTGGAGAGTTTTTGACCGTAACTCAGGCCGGCAAATCGAGCTCTGGAATGCCATGATTTCAGGTTATACGCGAAATGGGTTTGTTGAAAGGCCTTGATTCTCTTCATTGAGATGATTGAGGTAGCTGGGCTTCTCCCCAGCACCACCGCAATGGCAAGTGTTATGCCAGCTTGTGTGCAGTGTGAAGCATTCTCTAGTAAGGAAAGCATCCATGGATACGTGGTAAAGCTCGATTTCGAGGAGAACAGGTATATCCAGAATGCGCTTATGGACATGTACTCAATGACGGGGAAGATTGATATTTCAGTGAACATATTCGACAGCGTGGTCACGGGTTACATTCTCTCTGGACGCCATAGCGATGCGCTTGTTCTGTTACATGAGATGCAGAGGGTGGAGAATAACAAGACCAGGAGGAAAAATCATGACGATGAGGACGAAAATGGAGGTTTCTATAAACCAAATTCCATCACACTCATGACATTTCTTCCTGGTTGTGCAGCCCTGGCAGCTCTAGCAAAGGGGAAAGAGATTCATGCTTACACCATTCGAAATGCACTAGCATTGACGTCACAGTGGGAAGCGCATTGGTCGATATGTACGCGAAATCCGGCTGCTTGAACCTATCCAGAAGGGTGTTCGACGAAATGCCCAACAGAAATGTGATCACATGGAATGTCCTCATCATGGCTTATGGAATGCACGGAAAAGGAGGAAGCTTTAGAACTATTCAAAAAGATGGAAGCAGAACCTAATGAAGCTATATTGTTTCATTTTGCAGCATGCAGTGATTCTGGGCTGATAAATGAAGGCCTAACCTTGTTCGACAGAATGGAAAATAATCCTGGAATCGAACCGAAATCAGATCATTACGCTTGTGTCCTAGACTTACTTGGTCGAGCAGGTTGACCGGAGGAAGCTTATGAACTTGTTAATACAATGCCTGCCGAGCTTGACAAAGTTTTCGCATGGAGTAGCTTGCTTGGTGCCTGTCGAATTCACCAGAATCTCGAACTGGGGGAAGTTGCAGCCAAGAATCGGCTCATCTGAACCAACAAGTTGCAAGCCACAATCTCGACATCTACTCCTCTGCTGGGCTCTGGAACAAAGCCACCGAAGTGCGGAAGATCATGAGGCAAATGGGAGTGAAGAAAGAACCAGGGACGTAGTACACAATTAAGTTCATGGCTGGGTACGTAGCTCACCCACAAACCGAGCAGCTTCATGCTTTCCTAGAGACATTATCAGATAAAATGAGAAAGAAAGGGTACGTACCTGATACTTCTTGTGTTCTTCATGATGTTGATGAAGATGAGAAGGGGAATCTACTATGCGGGCATAGCGAAAGATTGGCTATAGCATTTGGTATTCTGAACCCCGCTCCTGGAACTACCATTCGAGTGGCGAAGAACCTTAAGAGTTTGCAATGACTGCCATGTCGCTACAAAGTATATCTTAAAAATCATGGAGAGGGAGATAATTGTCGGGATGTTAGGGAGGTCTCATAATTTTGCAGGAGGGAACCTTTGTTTCAGGATTATCAGAGCGTTGTTTTAAAAACCGAATCGAATCGGTCGGTCTGATCGGTCGGACTGTGGACCAGTGACCTTTTCGGTCTTGATTTAATCCGGTTCGACTGTGGTTTGATAATTGGTTTCGCCCAAACTCGAATTCCAGAATTTTTCTGCTCAATCATTGATCCATTTTAAACATTGTTAAATAAGCCATGTCTCGATTCTTTTGAAGTCCAATACCTAATAAACCAGATAGTGAGGAAGCATTCAAACCCGCCATGTCCGATTCTTTTGAAGTCCAAATACCTAATAAAACTATAATCTCCCATGTGTATGCATCCATAAGTTACCATTATTTATTAGAAAATTAATTAGAAGTGAAATGGGAGTTGCATATCTATTCATTATCATACACTTCGTGAACTTTTTTATAAGAATTAAGATTCAACCTTTCAAGATTTACAACGGACATATCATATTGAGATAGATTGTCCATGAGAAGATCCAAATTTGAAGGACTTTTATAGGATTAAACCCATGAAAATTTAAATTTGAATTTTTCGTATAAAAGTGGGGCAAAATCAGAGTTTACCTGAATAGTCCAGTTAAAATGTGGATTTTTCTGCATCTCGACGGCGTAAACGGATTGCGCCGTTGGAATCGTCTCACGAAATCTGGGCCATTACCCAAATATCGTCAATCGGCAGATAGTCACTCTTAATGCATTTCGAGAAACTAAGAGCGGGGCATACATGGCGAGCTATGGTGACACATGGCGAAAGCCAGGGTGACACATGGCGAAATATGTGTCACAATGCATGGCAAAGGCATTTACGCGCTGACACATGGCAAAGTCATGTGTGTGGACACACGGCATGCCATGTGTCACCATGCATGGCCTTAAAGCCTATATATATGGGGTCTCAAAATCGCCTGGGAAGCGTTAAGAAGCAAATCCGTGGAGCAAAGAAGGGAGAAAGTGAGGATTTAAGGGAAAAGAGGAAGGGAGGAAAGGAGAAGAGAAAGGGAGGAAAGGAAAGGAGAAAGGGAGGAAAATGGAGGAAAAAGGGGGAAAAGGAAAGAAGAAAAGAGAAGAAGAAAGGGGAGGAAGAGAGGAAAAAGAAAGAGGAAAATGAAGGAGTGTTGCGCAGTGAGTAGACCCGGACGGCAAAGAACCCGGAATTGCGCTACAAGAGGTAGGTTTCCTCCTACACCTGCACTCCACGCCTGGGGGGGTCGTAATGGCCTACGGGTTTCGTCTGGTTTTTTGGGCGAATTTTGTATGTCAGGTGGTTCGTTTGCATCATAGCTACTTAAGCCTCAAAGCATCAGCTTTTACTGGGTTTCGGATCAGCCCGAGACCTAACATCGTGGTCTCCGGGTGTGACGCCCCAAACTCGCACCCGCTGACTACCCGTCAACCTATGGAATACTCGTGGAATGCTCGTGACCCGACATTTTTCATTTAAAAATCGGGCAGTAGTCTCCTTTGTACGAGGAGCTCTACCTAAATACAACACTGTGATAAACCCGTCCCAAACATCCAATATATCGCCATGATTAAACGCCACTGGGCCCATAAACCAATATTCATAACAATGTATATATATCCAACTATCCAACCATAGTTCAAGAGTTCAAATTTTTATTTCTTTTATACAACATATATTAAAATTAAAACAATTTAATACATGTAATATTTATAACCCAAAGCCACAATCCCGCTTTCTAAACCTCCGCCCCTGGGGGACGAGCCGGGTCCCCCGCACGCCCCCGTACCCGTAACAAGATTCCTCGGTGGGGCTACCGAGCCAATGCCTGGGTGAGCGGAATCACTCCTGCTTCGGCCGCCCACCTAGCGTAGTAACGCCTCCAAAATAAACACACATCCAAGCAAATGCAATGATCCTACTCAACGTTTAACTCGATCATTTAGCACCCGAGTCCTCATTACTCAACTCCCTCACACTCACTTCTGCCCTCGTGATGAGAATTCATATTATATTTATTTGTCTGCGGACAACCCGACGCGTATATGTCACTCAAGGCCTCCGACTCCGCTGGATATTATTTATAATTACCCTCCGATGTATATCAATCGGGGCCGTCTCTCGACCATTATTGATATTTTTAGTACTCGACCACCCTCCGAAACCATTTCTAAACCTACCCCATGCACTCACTCCTACCGGGCCCTAGTAAGGTGTCCCAAAGGCATATGGAATGCATGATGTCAATTCTATTACAGTCTATAACACATGAAAATATATAAACACGCATATATTCACATAAAAATTAAATAACACAATCATGTTATGTAATTTCTCATTTCATCACATCAAAATTAGCTCACGTGGGCTAATGATCAAACACGAGCAATTCTACTTGAATTACTCGACCAAACATATTAATTCAAAAAAAATTAATTTGAGAACACTATTTCAGGAATAGTGAAACTCTCGGTTACTATTCCCAGAAAATCACAAATCATCGGTTCACTTAGTGCAAATCCCACAAGGTCTCACTGGCCATTACCGGCCTTATACATACCAAAGCACCATTTAATCCATAAATCAACACACAATTAACCTAAATTAAAATTTCTACCCACGGATTGTGTAGAAACAGCCTAAAAAAATTACAATAATTCGGTCCCAAGTTTTGGGACCGATCAAACGGCCGTTCAAGGCCTCAATTCAACCGGGAACATTGAAACACCTAAATAAAGCTAGAAACTCCAAGAAGCGAGTAAACCCTACCCCACGTAAGCCTTGTCTAACTCCTAAATCCTGCATCTACGCCGTAGGATTCTCCGCGCAGAGAAGCTTTCCTTCTCGTCCCAAGATTTGCCGACGGTCGGATTGGGTTCGATATTCTAGAGAGAAGGAACACCTCTCTCTAAACTCAAAACCCCATAGCCACGCATTCTCATCAATAAATTTCCAAATGACCATTTTATCCTTCTTTCCCAAGCTACATTCTAAGACTATCTCTACTGGCCCATTTTCATCATTTCTTTACTCATACCACTTATGGAACATGAGTACTTGTTATATGTGACTTATGTCGCATCGAAAATCGTTTTATGGCACCCGAAATGCGATGCCTTGAAAAAACGCGGTCAACTTCGACCGCTCTCACCCTACGAAATTTACGTATAGCTAGATTTTTACGAGACAATTCCAATCCGTGAAACTGCTTCGCCATCCGAGATCCGTAGGAATAATTTCGATTTTTTACTAAAATTACAATTTTGTAACCAAATTACGATTTTGCCATTTTTCCTGTAATCGGGAACCCTCGTCTTACATTCTCCTTCTAAATGAATTTCGTCCCTAAATTCTATTAACTATAGACCCACTACATGATACGTTAACGCACTCTACACGTACGTAAATGTAAATATTTAAATCTTAAACGACTAAACCACGACCTTCATCCATAAATAAGAAGTGATGTGTGGCCCGCATCGTGTCCTCCGCTCTCCCACGTTGACCTCCACCCATAGTGTCGTCATACACTCCTCATTAGCCTCACGTGTCTTGGCGTCGCAAAACCCACCACACGGCTATCCAAAATACATACTGGTCCCTCCTCAAAGGTCCCATCAGTGTCAATCTCTATCTGTCCCCAATCCACTACATGGGCTGGATCTGGAGTATACTTCCGGAGCATGGAGACGTGAAACACCTCGTGGACACTTGCCATGCCGGGCAGAAGCTAATCGGACATCGATGTGAGTGCCTAAAACACTCCTATCTTACACTCAAGGCCGGTTCGTCATTTTTCACATTTATTTTATAATAATTTTATAGTTTTTTGTGGCTAGACTCTCGATTTTAGGTCTCGTGTGGTTGTTGTGTTCATTTGAGCTGCAAAGAATGCCTTTTTGGAAGCGCTTTTTGGAACAACAGGAGTGTGCAAGGAAGTGATCGCCACGTAGCGACGCCACTACGCCATGACGCGCCACCACGCCGCGACGCCACCACGTCAGCGACGCGCCACCACGCCGCCACGCTACCACGCCGCCAACACGTCACCATGTCGCGACGTCACCACGTCGCGACGTCACCACGTCGCGACGTCACCACGTCGCGACGCCGTACCGAAAAATCCGCACCTCCCATCATTTAAAGTACGAATGGCTCGTAAATTAGGGTATCGAGACGTGACGGAAAAGGCACCTGTAATTCCAGAGCGCATCATAGTGAGACTTGGAGGAAGTGTTTCAGATTTGACCGCTTTCTCATAGTTAGATATTATTTCGATAATATATGATGATGTTTTTAATACTAGACAATTGGATCTTTTCTCCGATGATGTTCTAGGATCTTTTCTAGGTTACATCAAACCCTCGTCACATACAATGGATTAAAACTTGATCTTTCATGTGTTATTCGCTTGTTATTAATTTGTCACATCTACTCTATACCGCATTTCAATTATATGATAATGTCCGTCAATGTTAGCAGCACCCACTTGAGATCCGAAAGATCTGAGAGATGAGGGTATTCAGTGGATCCTGGGCAGAGTAGCCTTTAGCCGATTCAAGTTAATAGAGATATCTCAACCCTCAAGGTGGCATTTTGGGGCTAGAACATTTAAGCATTTCGGAATACCGAGTCGAGATAGAGATATAATTAATTCTATTCATTTAGATAGCGATATACCTCGAGAGAGTGATATCTCGTGAGGGCAAGATCACTCCTATTGACATATTACAAATATATTGAGTAACACTATCTTTAGGAAAGTAATCCATTGAACGTGATAGGGGGCGATTTAACCCTAGGCACCAACACCATTAATTCACTAGAATCAACAGCTTAGTTGCAGTTTCCCTACTTACTTTTTAATTCCTAGAATCATTTATTCATATTGTCCGAAAAAGGCACCTCCTCGTAGTCGACCACCTTCCCCGTGGATCGATATCCGTACTTTTAAGTACACTATATTACTGGCTACGCTGCGTACTTGCACATAGGCATTCATTTTACACACCGCTACCATTGCTTTTTGCCGCCAATACGGAAAGGTTTAAATTGATATGTAGAAGTGAGCACATAGATAGTATCTCTGAATTTTTCAAGTATTTTTGTTATTTTTACAAGTGTCGGTAATTTGTTTGCTAGTTCGTGTGTTATTGCAAGATAGGTTTCAAAGTGGAGTACATGCGACAAAGAAATCGAATTAATCAACACCCGTGTGGATCTCGAGCCGTAAAAAGACTTCTCGCACGTGATTGGCGCGAACAGAACGTAATTGTATTAGAATTCCAATAGTCATGTGGAAAACATCAAGAACAAGATTTTCGCGTTGAACAAATCGAATCCACCTGAGAAGCCGAAATGGAATCGCTGGAAGGAATCAAGCGCCTGTGCCATTTATACAAATGCACGATCCTTACATGCTATTAGATGAGTTCGCTTTTACCACCTCAAATGCTTGTTCGTGACAGCGATCGACCTACCACCGATTCAAGCAAACAATTCGACCAGTCGCCACAAAGACAGATGCTTCATAACATCTTGTTCCATGGACTACCCCATGAGAATCCGAATATGCATTTGACATTAACTTCCTCGAAGCTCATGAGTACCACTATGTCAACCCGAGTTAACGGGTTAAGCTCTAAGATTACGGTTGTTCCCACTTTCACTGGGATAGAGCCAAACATTGGCTAACCATCACCACCGATTCCATTAATATATGGAACGACGAGACAAAAGTTTCACCAAGTTCTTTTTCCACTTCGAAAATTGCACAACTCGTGCAAGAGATCAACACGCTCGGGACAATTAGAAGCGGAGAACCTGAAGCGTAAGCATGGGACGTGGATTTCATGAATTATCGCTGAAGTGTCCCCACCAATCGACCAACCGTGATGGACGCAAGTCCACAATTCCTTCTACACCTGGCCGAGAAATGCAACCCGAACAATGATGATAGCCCGTCGGGAGGAGCACTAATGAAGAAAAACCACAAGACTAAGCCTATGAGATCTGTGAAGACGCCGCAACCAACACAACCGCGGGCCTAGAGAGAAGGCTACACCAGTGAGTGTGGTAAGTGGCACAGATAATGAGGTCCTTAACAACCTGGTGAATCATGTGGCACAACTAACTAAGCAGTTGAATAGACAGCAAGGAACCGCGAACGCCATACAAACTAATCCATGGGAGTTGTGTGAATTTTGTGGGAGGATGCAACAAATACGGACGTCAACAAGAACCCCGCAAGAGAGCAAGCAAGCCCGCATGTCGAATGAAGATTCGTAATTAATTGACAGCAGATCGTATGGCAAGAATACCACTTGTAATTGGGGACAAGTGGTGAAGAATAATCGTAACCAAAGATAATCAAAATTACTCAGTGGTATGATGATAATAATGTAATATTATTTCGCTAACAACCCGAGCGAATGAACCCAACTGTAATTGATGGCAGCTCACAGGATTCGGGATCACACGCCACATGAGACTGGGCGCGTAACATGCAACAAAGAAGCAACTCCAATTAAACAATCAAGCAGCACAACTGAGAAGCTTGGAGGCACAAATGGGCCAAATGGCAAACTTGTTGACGTAAAGGCAAATGGGTGGTTCGCTACCAAGAAATCGTATAAACCCTAGAGGAGGCGGAAAGAGTACTGCAGTTATCACTCTAAGGAGTGGAAAAGAGTTGGAAATCCCGGCCGCCACTAGCAAAGAAGAGAATTGGAAAATTAAGGAGCAAGACCAGCATCCCAAAGGACTGTATGCAAGATGAGCAACCCCAAAGATACGAGAGCAAAGCCAAACACAATAAAGTCGTGGAAGGAACAATCGAAAATGCATAAAACAAAGGAACCTTCACTATACTAATTCCGGGGATCCTCGTGAGGTTGAAGAAAGGCAAGCTGGGAGAAGCACTTCAGAAGTTTCTTTGATATATAGTGTGGGTATCTTCAAGAAGCTATTAATATATCTTTTGGAGGCATTGAGAACATGCTAAGTTACGTAAAATTCATGAAAAGATCTGCGAGTAAGAAGAAGTCGAGGAATATGGGACCATCGCTGAATCGAGGAATGCAAAGTACATCCCGCAAAAGAAGTTTCAAAACTTCAAGATCCCGTAGCTTTGCTATACCGGCTCTCTATAGGACTGGAAGTATCCGGAAAGCCCCTCACAGGTGATTCTCACGTGGTTTCATCAACTGATGCCACTTTCGATGTTTAAAAGGTTAAAGCCGAGAGAACCAAACTCCACTACAACTCACTGCAACTCTGCATAGTCCCACTAACATCCCTCGGCATACTAGAAAACGTCCTAGTAAAGTGGTAAATTGGCCCTCCCAAATTCGACTTTGTCATTCTGGACATGGAAGAAGACGACTCAGTTCCCATTATACTTGGCAGACCCTTCCTGGCTACGGGAAAGGCTCAAATCAATGTGCAAGAGGGTGAGCTCAAATTGAGAGTCCAAGGAGACGAAATTACTTTCCATGTATTTCAACCCATGAAGCATCCGGACAACGATCCAAATGAAGATATCTCGAACTTCGCACACGCAGATTTTGGCGAGGCGATGAGAAAATTTCAGGATAAACCGCTTTTATTGCACAAAAGACACCGAAGTGGCAAGGGCATGTACGTAAGAGTATTTCATCCTCCCTGAAAGTATCGGGTGTGAGCACTATAAAGATGCGCATAAGCATTTCTCGGTTTATCCTAAGTGTCTTGCACAATGAGATTCAGGGTCGTCGAGCTAACGACATTAAACATAGCGCTTCTTGGGAGGCAACCCAAGTGTTCTTAAACTTATTTTTTTTCTTAGTCCAAGTTCTATTGTTTATTTTCTGCGATTTTAGGTTTCTGGCTTTAGTCAGATCGGGTATTTCGCTTGTTTGTTTACTTTCTCAGATGCGCTGATGCAGTCGTGGGAGGATTCGCTCCAACCACGCATTACAAGCCTGATAGAGTCACAAGTACGAGAGGGGTTCAAGTGTTCATGACATCTTCAATATGCCTCGATTCTTTTCGTTGCCACGTCACGACGTGTATTTTCACTGACGCCAAATTAACACCCTCACACGTCAGCGACGTACTTTCACGCCGCGACGCCAAATTAACACCCTCACACGCCGAGACGCGGTACTTTCACGCGCCGCGACGTCAAATTAACACCCCTCTGTCACGTCGCGACGTGTATTTTCACGTCGCGACGTGGATTTGCACAAGTCTCTGTCACGTCGCGACGTGGGATTTCACGTCGCGACGTCATTTTTTGTTGTCTCTCGCCACGTCGCACGTGATTCCAACGCCGCCACGCGGATTAAATCCATTCAATATCGGCCAGCGACGTGACCCGCACGCCGCGACACGCCACCCCGTTTTAAGCCCAAGATCGCTCATTTCGCTTTTCAACGCACACACTCCAAATTCAAAACCCCAGTTTCCCGCCAGGCACCGGGCCAATCGGACTTGTCGGAGCCCTTGTTTCCACCGGCTCCAGGCCTTCCATTGTTCCTCCGACACCCATTGTGCTCCTACGAGCCACCCTCTCCCCGGGTTCCGGTCATCGCGGGCATTTCCCCACCGTGCTCTAGCTCTAACTCGTGGGTCACATTCTGAGCACCTTGTACCTGCAGTTTGCAATAATAAGTGTTCATTAGAGTATTTTTAGGTCTAGAGTAGGTCTTGAGTCTTGAGTTAGGAAATGAGTCTTGAGTCTTAGTTAGTTTTCTAGCACATTAGGTGTTCTGTGGTTCATTCAAGTCATTGGTACCCACTTCGTGGCCACTACCACGTGTTATGATCAATATGTCCGCAAGAGGCAAAATTGCCCGATTAGCTGAGTCGGGCTGAGGACCCGACCCGATATCTCACATGTCTCGCGGTTTGTAAATGCGAAGCCACGACGGCTGGCACCATTTGCAAAACCGGGCTGCTCATTAAGTGAGAAGGGGTTTCACCACCCCGATGACTTCTTCCGCAAGACACCGCGCTAAGGAATGGCGTGCCTTGTGCCAACCACCTCATCCAAATGGGCGATGAGTGTGGTGCGAAGTTCTACGCCAATCTCGTGATCCCATGTTATGAAAGGTCGTGGTGCGGCATATTCGCGACTTCAAGCAAGTGAGCGATCGATAGTTATTACGGGGGCCTTCGAGCAATGTCCCTCTCGGGGCCGCCCGATCGGCCCGTGAGTTATCCCGAATTACCCCGAGATCATACGCGCATGACCAAATGGCTCGGTGGAGCTGAGAATCACCACGGCCATGCTTAAGCCAATTTCAAGGCCAAGCATTCGGGCCTTCATTCCCAAGGTATAGCACCACTTCATCACATCGCCTCATCCCGACGACGACGTGTGAAGTGACCGCCTACGCCGCAAGGCTCACCACGCATCTTGGCTGCGGTATACCTTCGATGTCGCGTTATCGAGGATGCCATATCCTCCTGCAACTAAGATGCTAAGATGAACCTAGACACCCCCTCTTTCTGATCTGTTTGTGCAAATGTCAGGTGCCTCTCGACGACAATGAGGCCGGCTTCCATCCGATTAAGGCAATATTCGCTGCTGACACACTGTGTCCCGCAACCCGAGGGGGCCACGATTCGTAGTCACGAGCCCTCACGAGGACGGCGATGGAGTATCGGGCTCGTTATGGATCCCTGGGCGATCCCCAGGGAGACATTGGCCAGCCCTCGTCCCAGGCACCTCCACCACCACACTCAAGAGCTGCAAGTAGCCTCCTCCGGGCCCTTCCCGCACCTTGAGGACCCTGCCTCTCTCACCGAGAGCTTTGACGCTCGGATGAGACCCGTGAGCACCGTCCCGTCCCGATAGGATTTGGAGGCCCTCCGTGCTGATATGCATTGTCCCCCGCCAACTGTGCCACTATCTTGCAAAGAAGAAGAGCACCTTACAGCTCGCCGCCCAAATTCTTGGCTTTCCACCATCCACCACCACCACCACCGGCAGTTGGATCACCGGGAGCACCCTTCACCTTTAATTTATCTCGCGTTGGGACACCGGCTATTTTGTTTTGGGGATGTTGATAGGGTACTATGTTTGGTTTTGTTTAGGTACTATGTTTTTCTTGTTTATTGTTGTTTTGATTTCGTAGTATGCAAATATTTTTAGTTTGTTCAAGATATTAGTCATGGTTTTGTTTTTAGTAATGCATGCTTATCGTGGTGTTTAGGTTTAGTTTAGTTTGTTTTACATCACACTTTCATGTTAATGAGTCAGTGTGTTAGTTGTTTGCGCGTGTGTTTTAGGACATTTTGCATGTAGTGATTGCATACATGTGTGCCATTTTGGATATTAAGGATCAATTTTGATTGAGTTCACTATAAATCTTGTTCAAACGATACATTTAGTGCTGATGCTCTGTGAATTAGGGGTTGAATAGTTGAAAAGGGCTAGTGAATCAATCCCGGGGTAGTCAAGAAACCAAGCCAAAAACCTTATCACACTCACACACTAGTGACTTTCGTGAAGTATGCATAAAAGCCGAACTGAACTACTAAAGTTCGATCAACCTAGAGATTCAACCATTTGAGTGATGGGACACCTAATCAAAAGAGGATTGCCATCGAGCCCAACCAAAAAGAGAAAATACAAAAACAATAGAAAAAGAGAAAAAGAAAAGAAATATGACAAAATAGGTATATGCATAGAACAAGCGATCATCCAATCGAATCCCGGCACACCCGAGGGGCCTATCAAAGCCTAATGCCCCGTTAACCGGCCGAGTCATCAATTTCCACGCCCGCATGGGATGTATGATGATCATTCACGCAACCTAGGGCCTTTGAGTTTGCTGAGGTTCGGGTGAAGTTTGAAGGGAATTGAATGCCTCGGTGCCCTTAACCAACCGTGGGGAGTCACCAATGGATCCCCGCTACGTGAACACTCCTGGCTAAACTTCGCACTAGGTCTTCTTCCATTTTGCTTTAGGCACGTAGGGAAATTTCTAAGTATGAGGACATGAATAAATGGGTGCGTTCCTATCTTTCCTAGTTAGCTTCTTCCCTAATAGCGAAGCCGAGCTTAAGTTTGGGGTAATTTTAACCTAGGCATACAAGTGGAGGTCCACTATAGCACATAGGGTTTTTGGGAAAGGCTATCAACACCATGGGATTTGATGCACTAGTCATTTCACCTATCTCAATCGAATTTAACAAAGTCAAATATCTTATGCCTTCACCGAACATCGAAAGAAAACAAAGGTGTATGTGAGTCATCCAAATTGATCCTGGCTATTTTTCAAAGATGCATCACCGTCTTAGTGTTAGTTGCATTATGTCGGGTGTGTGTCCTCGGGTTTAGAGGTCGGTTCTTGCTTCGAGGACAAGCAAGAAACTAAGTTTGGGGGGTGTGATGAGCGCCTAAAATACCATCTTACACTCGTCGCCTGGCCATTTTTCACATTTATTTTATAATAATTTTGTAGTTTTTGTGGCTGATCCCCGATTTTGTGTCCGTGTGGTTACAGTTCATCGGAGCGCAAAGAACAAATTTTTGAAGCAAAGCTTTGGAATGTCGAGGAGCGGTGCAAGGAAGTAGATCATGCCACATAGCGACGCTACCACGCGACGCCACCACGCCACACGCCACCACGTCACCACGTCACCAAAATCCGCACCTCATCATTTAAAGTACGAATGGCCTGTAAATTAGGTACCGGAGACGACGAAAAGGCACGAATTCCGTGAGCAGATCGACAGAGACTTGGAGGAAGTGCTCTGATTTGACCGTTTCTCATACAGATATTTTTGGATAATATGATGATGTTTTTAATACTAGACAATTCGATCTTTCTCCTGATGATGTTCTAGATCTCTTTTCTAGGTTACATCAAACCCCGGCTACATACAATGGATTGTAAACTTGATCTTTCATGTTATTCAGCCATATTAATTTTGTCACATCTACTCTATACCGCATTTCAATTATATGATAAATGTCTCGCCAATGTTAGCATAATCGCACTGAGATCCGAGATCTCGAGAGATGAGGGTATTCAGTGGATCTCGTAGAGTAGCCTTAAATATCTGCTAATAGAGATATTCCGAACCCAAGGTGGCATTTGGGGTTAGAACATTTTAAGCATTTCGGGAATACCGAAATGAGATGTAGGATATACTCGATTCTATTCACGAGATAAAGGATACCTCGAGAGCAGGATATTCAGAGGCAAGACACCTCACTATTGACATATTACAAATATATTGAATAACAATATCTTTAGAAAAGTAATCCATTGAACGATAGGGGCGATTAACCCTAGGCACCAACACCATTAATTCACTAGAATCAATAGCTTAGTCAGTAGCTTCTTTACTTAATTTTTGCACTTCTAGAATCATTTATCTCGTGATATCGTCTGAAAAGGTAACCTCTCAGAAATAATTCACCTTTCCCTTTGATCGAGCACATCCGCACTTTAAGCACAATTATATTACTTGGGGCTACGCTGCACTTGCATACATTCATTTTATACATCAAGGCTGGCCCGTCGACACGCAATGCTGTCTATCCTCTCAGTATCTCGAAAAGGCCCAATAAATCCCTAGCGATAATCTCCCGCGTCACGAACCCGAATTCACCTCCTTCTTAGGCCTCACCTTCAAGAAAACGTGATCCCCAACCTCCGAACTCTAAGGGTCGACGTTTACATCAACATAGCTCTTCGTCGCTTTGACGTGAGTAGCCACGATGTCGCACAAGCTCACCTTCCCTGAGGTGTCTCGACCGTATCAAGACCAATGACGAGCTCTCTCCCCACCTCGGTCCAACATAACGGTGATCTATATGGCCTCCCATAATGCCTCATGTATGTGCCATCCGTATACCGCCCGATAACTCGTTGTCAGAGGCGACCCACTCGAGGGCAAATGTCTTCATCACTCTTATGACTCCAGATCGCATGCTCGCAAATGTCCTCACACCGTGATATAATCCATTAATAACATATAACCCTACACAACCCTTACCTGGTGTGTAAACGCTGACCTTCCCAAGGTCACAATCACTACAACCACACTGGCCAACCTAGTCCATGTCATGAACGACATCCATACCAGCCCTCGCGGCCTCAACAACACCCAATGCGATTCTTTAAAGGATATCCAAATCTCGAGTCACTCCCGACCCCATCACTTCTAACTCTAAGTCTACGGATAGCCCGACCGTGTGCTTTCATCTCGACACCCTAACTCTTCGGCTCATACCAGCCTCTTACAGAACATTCCACATGCAAATTCGGGATATTCCTGCCCTTACACCCTAACTCCGTGATTCTCACTTTAGGGATTAACGACCCCCTTTGCTTTCGGGCTTCTAACACACCTAATTACTCTTCACTACCGAATCGAACTATGAGTCTTCATTAGATGTACCCTAAAGACAAACTCAACCCACACTCGCCAAGAGCTGTGAATGACCGCACGCACCCACACCCGACCAATGATGTTACCTGACACGAATCCAATGATGCTGAGTACCACACCTTAATCTCGGGTCTACCATGAGCACCCCATCTCTCACTATAATCCCAACCTAATGTCAATCCTCAATTTTTACACCTAGGGAAGAAACATCCATACTGGTTTCTCTAAAGGCCTAACCCCAAGCCCAACTAAGGCCGTGTCATGACAACCCTATTAAGGTCCCAATTTCTAACAACCTGATGGTCATTAACTCATCCATGTCAAGCCCGATACAATCAACAACCAATAGGTCTACTAAATTCTAAGGTCCACTACGCTCACAAGAACTCCGATCTGGCCCTCGACTTTGACTCATTACTTTGGCCCGTCTGCCTATTCAGAGCATTTCGAGTGCCAGATAGCATCCCGAATCAAATCGGTTCTTTCCGAATTGTACGTTGTAGGTGTAGAGGAATAAACCGATAATTTCCTGCTCTACAAATTAACCGGACTGCAGCCGTCCCAAAGCCCTGGGATCCCTGTCTCTAGGGCAATCCCATCTCACATGCCCAATCCCGCCCTAGTCCGTAAACCTCGTGAAGCGTGGTCTTCCGCCTTCCCGAACCCTCAAGAAGGCCGATCCTCCCCATCGCCAACACCCGTATCCCGAGTTTTCCGAGCATCCTCGATCTCTCTATGGTCGTGGCCAGCCCCAACCATGGAGTCCATGTCCCGTAGGCTACGAACTTACGATCCCGTCCCGAATGGACAACTTCAGCCCATTATCGAATCTCCTTGATACCACTAACTCTACAAGAAATCCACGTGATCTCGGCGATTGACATCCGGCCCTCCTAACTCATCACCGCTCTAACCTTCTCTGGTCACTACCACGCTTGATCGGTACCACGTTGTCCCAAAATCTCACCCCGCAGAAGCCAAAACTCGCACTTACCGAACTTAGCGCATGTCGACGCTGCCTCAACAACTGTAACACAATCCTCAAGTGATACTCATGCTCCCACTCTGACTGGGAGTAGATCAAGATGTCATCCACGAAGACTACGACAAACTGATCTAGATAGGGTTGGAATACCCTATGCATGAGATCCATGAATGATACGCTGGCGATTCCTCACAATCCAAAGGGCATCACCGTAAACTCAAAGTGCCCATAACACGTCCTAAACGCCGTCTTAGACATTCGTCTCTAACCCCCGCCGATGGTAACCAAAGGCGAAGGTTCATCTCGAGTAGACTCACGCTTCCTCTCTAACTGGATTAAACAAATCATCGATCCTCGACAATGGATACCGATTCTTGATCGTGAACCTTGTTCAACTCCGTCAGAATCAATACACGGCGGTTCTGTTCTTCTTTCTACAAACAACCGGAAAGGTCATGGTGAAGGCGCGGCCGAATGAACCCCTTGGTCTCAGCAACTCCCGTAGTCGGACTCAGTTCCCGCATCTCAACCGGTGCCATCCTATGGAGCTACAGAGCAAAGGCGACTGTGGTGTAATTCAATATCAAGCTCCAACCCTCCTCGTGGAAGTCACTGTAGCTCATACGGAAAACATCCACATATCTTCGCACTACCCAAGGTAGATCTAAGTCCGTTGTCTCTCCTCGTCCTTCTAGGTAAGGCTCGCTACCAACCGCTTAACCGGCCCTCGACACTGGACTCGTATACCGTCTCAGCGTAAACATCATGCCGTCCCCAAACATCACATCGAGTACCGCCTCGCTGCGGTAGCTGATTACTCTCCTACTCACAATCGATAACGACCCCCGTGCCGCCACCAATCCATCCCTGCACGACATCGAACTCGACATGTCCATGATCCTAGGTCCACCGTGGAGTAGAGTCCCCGAGATCTCCAACCTCAACCTCGACATATCATCCCTATTCTCACTCTAATCCCTGGGTGGAGAACTCCCCACATACAAAGGCACCCTGCAAGGTCCTCAAGAGGTCCTCAGCTTCGGCTTCCACCCATATATTTGTCTTCACTCTAGCCGGGAACCACAACAGTCTATCCCGTAGTGTCGAGGTAATTTCATAGCCTCTAACACCTTCTCGACCAGATGAACCCAATGGTCTCACACCACCTGATCTCCTCCCGTGAATGCTCTGAGGATGACGCGCCCAAACCTCCAAATGGGAGGTTATTAGACCTCCCCGACTACCCGTCGCACCAGCCTATGCTACAGCCGCAATACCTACAAACCCATATACCTCGCCGAACAACACTGCGGTGTCCAACAAGACTTCGTGGGCGCCCACGCCCCGTCCCGACTAGCCATCTACGATTTCCAATGGCAACAAGAATCATTTAATTTTCATTTCAGTCTAACTAGCAATGCACCTCAAGCACTACTAATAGATTCTGATGAATCATGAACTAATCTGCCTATTTCCTAAGTGGCTAAATTCCAAATCCACTCAATTTAGTTATTTCAATAAAGTTCCAAGCTTCTTGTTCATTCTCAAGATCCAAACCCAAGGTCATATAGTTCCTAACCTTAGCATTCACCCTTTTTCCTATACACATTACACCATGCACATAGTTTCCTTACGCAACAACCGCCAAGCAGAATCTGCCACTCTTAAACCCGTAGTTAAATATACAAGATTCTAAGGCATGCTAATGTTCCCCGAGACACTATTCATACACACAAATACTATATACTCAAGTCCTTGCATTCATAAGCAATGTGCAGACATAATTCATTTTTTAAACAAATAATTTTGATCAACAAAAAATTTCATTTTTGAAAATTTTATTTTCGAAAATTTTGTCTAATTTTAGTTTTTTTTTCAAAATTTTTTCCGCAATACAATTGAGCGAGTAGCCCAGCCAAGTCTGTGACAAAAAATTTTTCATTATTTTTCATTTTCTTGAACACTCAAATAAATTTATACAAATTTATTTTACCATACTCTTAATTTTACTGTATAAATCTTATAAAATTATTTTCTTCTCTCCTCCTGGCAAATAAATTTATGAAATTTATTTTCTTTACTTTTCTTTTTTCGATTTTACTGTAAACAATTTTCTCCACTTATATACATATATATACCAGTATATATATATATATATATATATATATATATATATATATATATATATATATATATATATATATATATATTTTTTTTCTCATTTCTCAATAAACCAAATAAATTGCTTAAAATTTATTTTGTTTATTATTATTATTATTTTCATTTAATTCTGGAAAATGGTCCAAAATTTCCTCAAAAATCTCCTTATATAACACTAACTAGTGTTGACCTGGAAATTATTAAAAATTTGATTTCATTATCTATAACAAAATAAATTTATTGAGGTATTTTTATTTACTCTCTTTGTTAGGTTTCGCCTTGGCAAAGCTTCCAAAGTTTCTAACACTTCATTGTTTTCCTAGGTGCTAATCACTAAGCACACAAATAATCATAACACATACAACATGGTATACACACCATTCATCCAACATTCACATGTTCACACATCATTTATCAAACAATCACCTAAAACACATGCATGCGAATTAATCCCCTAGTTTTTATCCGTGATTTCTAAGGTAATCATGCACGAACTTACATCGAACCACACTTAGTGGTGATGTTCTTACACGACTATGCCCTTGATTAGTGCCCAAAAAGTGCTATTTTGAACCCTATTTTTAATAGGTTTTGGCGCTTTGTATACTAGTATTATAATTAACCCGGTTACACATTACGGTCCTACTATTTTAATGATCACATTTTGTAGCAAAATTTTGCGATTTTTTGCGAGCTAATCATGCGGCTTGTTGAGTTGATCCAAGCACGAAGAATTCTAGTCAAACTCTGACATTTCCAAATCATAGATCAGGAGAAAGAAGAGACAGCAAAATGTGAAAAACCTGCTTGTAGGAAAGCTTCTCCCTGCGAGCGCGTACACGGCTCGACCTTTGTGCATCTGAAGCCCCAGTGTTCTCTGCATTTCACGCACTTTTTGTTTTGCTACAATTTTGGTTTCTCACCCTTTCACCCTTGTTTTATTCACTTATTGATACATCACTTATGTTTGGATTGGATGGTATTTCACTTAGTTTGTAAGGCTACATAAGCCATTTGTATACACTGTTGAAAAAAAGACGGATTTTTGCTGTAAATAAAGTTAGGGTTCCATTTTTGCTACACTCCTCTGAGGATGACAACTCAGAGGATGGTTGGCTAGGCCTCTTCCTCCTTGAAGAGGACGGCTCTTTGAACAACGGTTTTGCCAGGTAACACCGCGGTCCTCGTTTTAACGCCGCATTTTTGGTTATTTATGTTTCTATTTCTCACTCTAGGTTGGGAACTCATTTGATATGCCCAGCTTGTTGATCGGTATTTAGTAATCTTTTAGGGTTCAGTGGATGCTTTATTGCTAGATCCACTAAGATTCATTAGTTGCTTTCTATTTGTCCTTTGTGAGGTAGATCGGAGAGGCAACGATTTTCATTTAAGGAACATTAATGCTCAATAAATGTTGTTTTCAAAGGAAAATCATAGGGTTTAGTTTTAAAGCTAAAAGGAAGATCAGGTTCGAAATGACTATATGTCATGCTCCCCAGCTGAGGAAAAGACAGGGACATATGGTTGCCACTATAGAGCCTAACTTGATGTACGAGACTTCAAGAGTTCTTTCCTTATTTTTCTTCATTTCATTTTTGATTTAAACTAAAAACCTCATTGTTTTTATCCTTTAAAAATCAGGCAAATTCACCATTTTTACTTCACTTAAAATCCCAATACGAAGAAAACCCATCCACAGTGTTCGGCCCTGAAGCCGTATCTCACTGGTAGCTTGACTCTGTGGGAGGCTATAGGAATATAAATTTTTGTTGATTGGGATCACTCTGTTGTGGCACGAATCGATACTAGCCACAAATCCTAAATCTACAGGTTTTATATACCTATACTCTTGCATCAAACCACCCAGTAATGATGGATACCCAAACGAGCTCCCTCGGTATTGAATGCCTAAGCTCTGATACCAATTTGTGAGCCCCAAGCAGGGTCAGTTGACTACCATCAACCGCGGAATACTCGTGAATATCGGGTGACAAGCATTTTTCACAAAAATGGGCGAGTCTCCTTTGTGCAGGGAGCTCTACCCAAAATACAACACTATATAAAACTTATCCCGAAACGGAACAATATAACGATCTATGATTAAAATGGCCACTTAGGCCCATATTAATATTCATAACAATGTACTATATATCCGACTATCCGACCATGGTTCGAGAGTTTCAGAATTTTACTTTTATGCAACATATATTAAAATTAAAACAATTCTAATACATGTAATCTTTATAACCCAGCCACGTCGGCTTTCTTTACAAACACGATCTCTAGGCAGTTTGTCCCCTCGCAGCTCACTTGTACTGTAAAATAGTATCCCTCGACCAGGGGTGAACTAATGCTGATAGTGGAATCACCACTAAGTGAGGTACACTCTCCCACCTAAGTGTAGTCACGATCTTTCCCTGAGAAATAAAGCAGCGCATCCAATGAATCATGATCATAACTTGAATGTCTGGCCCGATCGTCACCGTGCCCAGGAGTCCTCATTTGACTCCCTCACACTACTTCCAAGCCTCGGTAATGAGAATTATTATATTTATTTGTTTGTTAAGACTGACCCTTCGATGTGTATGTATCAATTTGGTAGTCTCCAGACGATTGATGTGTTATGGACTACCCTCAGATGTATGTCGATTAGGCGAGTCTCAGACGATTGATATTTTAGTATGGACTACCCTCAGATCATTTTTAGTTTTTGAAATGACACTCAAAAACCATTTTCTCTAGACTCATCTCATGCACTCACTCCTACCGTCTAGGGTGTCCCAGTGCATATGGAATGCATGATGTCAATTCCATTGTTCACATACTTGCATACGGAAATATATACTTAACTGGCGTATATTCCACGCAAAAATTAAATAACACAATCATGTTATGTAATTTCTCATTTCATCACACATCAAAATTAGCTCACGTGGGCTAATGATCAAACACAATTCTACTTGAATTACTCGACCCGAAACGTATTAATTGAAAAAATTAATTTGAGAACACTGTTTCGGGAATAGTGAAACTCTCGGTTACTATTCCCAAAAAAAAATCCATAATCATCGGTTCACTTAGTGAGACCGGGGTTTTCACGACCATTCACAGGCCCTATACATACCAAAGCACCATTGTCATAAATCAACACGCAATTAACCCCAAACAGCCCCACCCACGGTTGTGCGACGGGCCTCGAAAAATTCTGTGGTCGGTCGAAGTTTTGGGACCCGATCGGCTTGGCCGTTGAGCCTCAGTGGCAAAGCGATGAAAAACACTTAAATAAAGTGTAAACCCAGTAAGGGGAGAAGCCCCTACCTCCACGGAGTTTGTCTAAGCTCCCACAAATCAGTACCTTAGGCCTCTTCGCGTAGAGCAGCTTTCCTTCTCGTCCCAAAAGGCTGACGGTCGGATTGCAGAATGCAGAGAGAAGGAACACCTTCTATACAAACTCAAAACCCCATAACCCTTTGCATCTCTTTTTTTTTGTTTCCCACGTTTTCCCTTTTGATGTTGAAGAAGACAAGCACTATTTAATGTTTCATCTTATTCTCATTTAATAAATTCCAAATGACCATTTTGTCATTCTTTTCCGGGTTTTGACGTTCGGCCATTTATGCCGGCGTCCATTTTCATCGTTTACCTGCTGTAAACATAACGCGTGAATGCGTATATGTGACTTTTTATTATCGAAAATCGTTTTCTGACACATCGATACCTTAAGCGTGTCAACTCGGCGCGTCACCGAGGAATTCTACGAAATTTTACGTGCTAGCTAGATTTTGCGAGATGATTCCAACGGTGAAATTCGTTTCATCATCCGAGATCCAGAGAATAAATTTTGGATTTTTTAACCGAAATTACAATTTTGTAACCAAAATTACGATTTTGCCCTTTTTCCAAAAATTGGAATTTCTCGGGTCTTACACTGGGATGGCAAAATCAGCGAATGTGACGGGGTGTGTAATTTTATACCCTTGTGAATCGACGCATCAACTTTGGACGACCATAGCTTTCCGTCAAGATTCAGGTTGCTCGTTCATGGACTCTGTTCGTTAAGTCAGAATTTAATAAAATAAAGTTCTCGAGAGAAAATGTAGGCTGAACATTGGGCTGGGTCACGGACAGTTGAGGAATGAATTAGTTCAGTTTCCCGAACTTGTTTTTTACTGGAGACAGGTTTTGTGGCAAAATCTTGGGGCGCATATGGCATGGCTTGAGGAATTGCATGTTGGATGTTTTTATTATTAGTGTTACAAAAGCGGACTTTTCTGGTTATTAAGTCCCAGTTATTCAAGGCGAAACATGGCGGGATTTATAATGGGAATGACTAATGTGTGTGCCATAAATTCAATGACATCTTGAATGTGAAATTATGTGATATATGTGTGACAAAGATGGAGTAATTATAATAAATTTGAGGCTGTATGGTGACATACTATGTCTCGGCGGGGAATATGAATTATAACGTGCTACAAGTAATAGTTGGAGTTATTTTTAATCGTGCTTGAATAATGTGTTGACATGAATAGTGAATGATATAAAGATGTAGTGCATGCTTATGTGATGTCTTGATTTGAAAATGTGGAATATTAACATAGTTGCATGTATGTTAATGTGTAAATATTGTGTGCATTAGACATGAGTGTTCATAACACACACATAGTGTACGGTGTAGAATGTCCATGTAGAGGTCTTCATACATTGGTCATGGCACAAATTGCATTGCATTGGTGTGAGGTAACACCACATTACATGAGAGTGTGTACATGGTACTGATTTGGCGTTGAATCGTGTGGGCTTGGGAATGGGACGAAGTCCAATTGAGTTCCACAGTGTTAAACGAAAATGGAAAATGAAATGTGTCGAGCGTAGAAAGTAGGGGATAGATACCCCCCTCATGTGAAAAACTTTGAAAACACGGTTGGAAGCGGCGTATCCGTTGAAAGCAGAAAAAATGTCGGAGGTGTAAAGACCATGGTGAGACCACAGAAAAGTTACATTGCCCCGAAAGACACGAAAGCGATTAAATAAATATCCGTAGACTATGGGTTGTGAGATAGAGTCGGGGCCCGACTGGTATTGATTTCCCATTAGCACTTGCATTGGGTGGTGGGTCGGAGGTTGACGATTACATGGGGGCATGTAAGTGTCGTCTCATACATGCATGTAGTTTTTTCCATGATGTCTGACATGTGCACGGATGGGTTGTTGGTTTGACTATGAAATGATCATTTGCATAATGCTGGGTGGGGAGTAGCCCTTGTAGGATTTATCTCTGCGGCGTTAGCTCACCCGTCGTGGGACCCGGCACTGGTCACGAGACGGTACGGGCGGATGGGCGCTCATGGGGGACGAGATAGTAGACGGGCCGGATGTGGCCTTGATTCTTGTTTTGTGTATATATTATAGCGACCTAGTTTTAATATATGTTTTTGTATTATGAGTGATGTAATAACTCTTAGATGCATAGAAATGTGTGGTCTTGTAGCAAATATGGGCCAGTATGTATGATGGGCTGTAAAATTAATTTTGCTCGTATGGAGTCTATTGATATGAGACACACTTTTCCACGGGTTGACGGTGGTAAGCGGGACCTCGGGTTTGGGCGTCCACCGAGCTTGATATCGAGCCTAGGTTTTATAAATACCTAGGCTTAGTGTGATAAGTTAGGTAAGCGATTACTGGGAGCTTTCGGGTTTGGGTATCCATAAGTTTAGTCACGATACCTTCACGAAGCAGTACATCGGAGCATGGGTAGGGAGTGTCAAGCGTGTTGGAGTTGGAGTTAAGCGGTTATGGGTTAAGCGGGTGGCCCGGGTGAAAAACATGTAAACGAACACGACCGTTTATTAAGCGTGTTAAGCGGGACGGCCCGGGTTTATCACCGAACGTTTAGGTCACCGCTGGCAGTTTAATCAGCGGTTAATCGTGTCGATTGTGATGTGGCGTTGAATTTTAGCCGGGCTAGTCGCGACCATTGGTAGCGACGGTAGGAAAGCGATTAAGCGGGTCATGGGTTATAAATGGGTTAGCATGTCTCACCCAAACACGACCGATTTATTAAACGTATTAAACGAGTTGACCCGTTTATCACCCGAACCGTTTAAGTCTCACCGAGCAGTTTAATCAGCGGTTAATCGTGTCCGGTTGTCGTGTCGTGTTGAACTGTGAGGCCTAAGCATAGGTACCGCAGTACTGGGGCTTGAGGACTTGGGCTTAGGCCATGGTCATTAAAGTGTAGGCATCCGCGACGAGTAGCTTAGTGTCGGGCTTGGGTTAAATTACCTAGTGCTCGAGAAATTGATATCGGTCGTAGTTTGGTATCGAGGTCGAGTGGGAGGTTACCTAGGAGTCCAGGACCGGGGACAGATCATGACATGCATTGCGTAATGCGTGATTGTGTCTGAATACGTGAATTATATACATGGTAGGATGTATATAGGAAATGCCGAATCTTGGGGTTGAAAACGTAACCTTAGGAGTTCGGAAATGAGCGGATGGTTAGGGATATTAAGTCTATTATTGAATTGACGTATGCGCTAATAGTTGGACACGAAAATGATTCCTAAACTACATTGTTTGACTTGTGTGGTAGCGAGAGTAGAGGACGGAGCGTGAAGTCGTCCGTGGGGGCGTCAGTCGATCACTTTTTGTTTTTGATCGTGGTGCTATAGAGGCCATGGGTGCTGCGATAGCCCGCAATTTGCCGCAGTGATGCGGCTAGAAGTCGGGAGGAGTGCTGCGAGCCTCCGAGGTTCAAGGCATTATCCTCAGACGTTCACGGGAGGAGGGACGATATTGCCGACCGTTGGTTCGTCAGTTGAGAGATTCTTCGGGCTATGGAGATCACCTCGATCTTTACTTTCGATTCTGTGGCTTCATTCGACTTGAGGGTGAGTCCGGATCTGAGTGGGAGTGGGTCCGCGACTCGAGGGACTTAGAGACTATGGCGTGGGATGATTTTCGCGGACTATTGTGAGAAATGCCGACCTGTAGACATGTGAAGGCTGAGTTCCTTGGCCCCAGACGGGGGCGATGACTGTACTTGACTACGTAGTCAGATTCACAGAGTTAGCACGTTTCGGGGATGATTATGTGGCCACGTCGTGAAGTTCGAGGATGGGGTTGAGTTGTCCATCCGGGCAAAGAGTGTAGGACATAACCTACAGAGATATGGATTTCGATGGTTGGTACGATATATGATTATTGAAGCGAGAGGTAGATGGCGCTCGTAGCATCGAAATGCGGGTGTTAGTGATGGAAGAGGGGAGCCAAGCTTCTTCAGCCCGGGCTCGGGAAAGCGGAGGACTTACGTTCCTGGCAGGGTTTCGGGCGGGGCGCGACCCAGCGGGGCAGGCCGGGTCAGAGTTACTAGTCGAGTGGGAAGATGGCGTGTTTCCCACTTCTGTCCAGTCGGGACACGTAGGCGGAGGCGTCACCGGATATAGAGGTTTCAAGATCGGGGGCGCCATAGTCCGTCCTTGATGGGACATGAGCGGACTGATATGTTCCTCGCGCCCCTCGGCCGCAGGCGGAGCAGGTATCGATCTCGAGGTGCAACATGAGCGTGGGTGTTTCACGAGGGCGGGCCAAGGCCGAGAGTATGGGTCGAGGTCGAGGGCGAGTGTATAGGCTAGGACCCCGGGGCTCGAGGGCCCATGCCAGGTTACTCCCCCCCGGAGCGAAGCGGATCAATCAGTGATTCGAGTCACGTTTCTACTCTTTTCGCTGTGGGCAAGGGTGTTATTTGACTTCGGTGCATCGCATTCCTTTATTGTTAATCTGTGTGAGAGTATTGAGCTTAGAGGTTGAGACCTTAGACGAACCCGCGCATGTGAGTTCTACACACGAGGACTAAAGGCGAGAATTGATCGGATATGTCGGGGATGTGAGTTAGAGATCTCGGGATTCTCAGGGGTGGACCTTGGTCGTGGACATGTCGAGTTCGAGTCATCCTCGGGATGGGCCGGATTAACGGCACATCGGGTTTTTCTATAGATTGTGGCCAAGTGAGAGTTCTGCACACACGGTGATGCACTTGTGTATCGTGTTCGAGAGGGAATAGGCATGATGTTTCACCCATCACGTATGCGATTCACGATGGCACGGGCGGTTAGCCGAGTTGGCTAGGCCTTGCCTGCGGAAGGCGGTGAGGCGAGATATTAGTGCACCTCGGGTGGTTTTGCGAGTACGGGATGTTTCGGGGCCGAATGCAGTTACCTCCCGCAGGGGATGTAGACTTCCGCATTGAGTTAAATCTGGGGCGTCGCCCATTTCTATGACTCCGCGTAGGATGGCGCGGGTTGAGTTACGAGGAGCTCGGAATGGGATCACGGGAGTTCTTGGCGAGGTTTCATTAGACCGAGCACTTCACCATAGAACTGGGTTACATTTGCGAAAGAAGAAGGATAAGACCGCCGTATGCATCGTGCAAGCAGGTTGAACAGGGTTACAATCAAGAATCGGTATCCATTACCAAGGATTGATGACTTATTTGATCGGAGAATTTGAGAGGGCGCGAGTCTACTCCAGAGATAGACCTTTACCTTTGGTTACCATCGGTTGGAGTTAGGGGCCAAAACATCCTAAGACAACGTTAAGGGCGCGGTATGTGCACTTTGAGTTCTGATGATGCCCTTTGGGTTATGAAGCATTCATGGGCTCATGAATAGGGTTAATTTCGACCTATTTAGATCAATTTGTGTTGGTCTTTGTTGATGGCGTCACGATACACTCCCGATTGGAGGTGGGCGTGAGGATCGCGAGAATCGTCTTCTGGCTTTTGAGGGATCATCGGTTGTATGCTAAGTTCGGTAAGTCACCGAGGTTTTGGCTTCTTGAGGTGGGTTTCTTGGGACACGTGGTGTCGACGAGCGATATCGGTGGACTTCGGGGAAGGTTGGTGTGATGAGTTGGGAGGCCCGAAGTCGGTCTTCGAGATCACGTAGTTTCTTGGGATTAGCGGGGGTATTCTGGGAGGTTTATAGGATTTCTCATTTGCTTGGCCCTTTATGACAAGATTGACGAAAGGAGGTGAGTTTGTATGGGATGACTCATGTGGTGGCGTTCTAGGAATTTAGAGGAGCTTGCTTTAGCTCCTATTACAATAAGTCGAGAAGAGACGAGTACCTGATGTCTTGTGATGCTTCGAAGGATGGGTAGGGTGTGTTACGTGCGGTCGGGAAGGTTGTGGCTTATGGTTCTCGGTTGAAGAATCATGAGTAGAGATTACCGACGCATGACATGGGTTAGGCTCAGTAGTCTTCGCCACTGAAAGATTTAGGCGCAGCTACTTATATGGTGGCTTGGTTCGAGGTGTTTCGGACCACAGTTTGAAATACCATCTTCACGGCGAGACCTCGACATGAGGCGTAGGTGGATGGAGTTTTGGAAGATTCACGACTTCACTTTGCATTACCATCCGATAAGGCAAATGTAATTAGCTGATGCGCTGCTTAGAAAGTCAGGATCTTGTTTAGTATAGCTTCACGGGAGTGGCGGATGCTTTCGAAGCCGATGGGCGATTGTTTGTAATGCGATGGCGGCTCGAGGGTACCTTGGGAAATATGATGGCTTCTGAGTCTCTTGGCCAGTGATAGAGTCGGTCGCGGGATCTGAGAACTAGTATCAAAAATGGGGACGAGTCTGATCGAATACATTGGACGAGAAGAAATTGGGCCATCCACACAGATGGTAGTCTTGAGTATAGGGGACGGGTTGTGGTCCCCCAGTCGACGGATTTGAGGAGGAGATCCTCGGGGAGTTCCATTGCTCCCGATTCGCGTGCATCGGTGCGCGGTGTATCATGAGCCGTGTGATATTGCTGGAAGCGGGATGAAGAACTGCGTCGGGGATTTTGTCCGGCGTGTCTCCGCGTGCCCAGCAGTCGAGCTAAGCGCGAGAGGCCGGCGGGGCTACTCGGCCGTTGGAGATGGCGAGGTGGGAGGTGGGACATCACGATGGACTTTGTGACTCACTTGTCACGGACATCGCGGAAGCATGATGCAGTGTGGGTTATAGTGGACCGACTCACCAAGTCGGCACATTTTCTGGTCTTGCAGATGACCTTCACACTAGAGGAGTGCGGGTTATATCACGGGAGATGAAATGCGGTTGCATGGAGTTCCGGTCTCCATAGTATCGGATCGAATCCTCGGTTTATGACCCGGTTACGGAAGAGTTTCTAGAAGGCCATGAGGGCCCAGCATCTGTCGATGAAGTCTGCTTTCATCCTCGGATGGATTGTCGGTCGGAAAGCGGACTATTCATATTTTTAGAGGGCATCTTTGCGAACATGCGTCTTGGATCTACCCGAGGGTAGGCCCAGGAGGAGCACTTGCCCATAGTAGAGTTACTTCTGATAACGAGTTATCGGCGGTATTCATATGGCGCCTATGAGGCTCTCTGGGAGGTCGTATCGATCCGCCGATATGTTGGGCCAGGTGGGAGAGGCTCCATCAGCCCGGTCCCGGTTGATTAGAGACACCTCGAGACGAGGTGGGTATGATCAGAAAGCGTCTCCTTCTTTGCTTTCGGAGGCGAGTCGGGGAAGAGTTGCGCTGGAGTGTGCGACGACGACCTCTCAAAGTTGAGGCGGGTGATCATGTCTTCTTGAAGGTGATGCTTAAGAGAGGAGTGCTTAGATTCGGCAAGCGAGGAAGGCATCGCAGGGTACATTAGACCCTTCGAGGTACTCGAGAGGGCAAGGCGCGATTCGCGTGTATCGGTTAGTGTTCTTGCGAGTTTGTTGCAGGCGTTCATGAGGTGTTTCAAGTCTCTATGCTTGAAGATGAAGCTGCGGATCCGGCTCATATAGTGGATTAGGAGAGCTGTTTGACGATCTTGGATAGGACCTTCGGAGGGACCGGTGCGTATCATGGATAGTAGTAGGTTTGCGTGGCAAGGCCGTGGGAGAAGCTGTAAAGGTGTTGTGGCAGCAGGTCGAAAGGGAGAGAGCGACATGGGAGCGCGAGGACACCGTCTTGCCCTTGACTATCCTTCTTGTTCGACGGGAAGGTGTGCTTTCTAGTCATTAATGTTTAAATGACTATCGCGTATGCATGTTTGATTGTGTGTATGTGTGTGTGAATTTCGGGACGAAATTCTTTTAAGGGGGGGATAGTGTAAAACCCTTGAAAATTTTAAATTTGAATTTTTGAGATAAAAAGGGGGCAAAATTGTAGTTTACCGGAATAGTCTGAAGAAAAGTTGGGATTTTTCTAGATCTCGGATCTGCATGACGGATTAGTTAGAGATCGTCTCCTGAAATCTAGCTACCTAGTCGAATTTCGTTGAATTAGAAATAGTCGAGATTTCACGTGTTGAAGCAGTGTCGAGGCGACACATGGTAAGCCACATTATGGATGACACGTAACCAAACCATGGGTGACACATGACAAGCCATGTGAGTGACACATGGAAATCCATGTGTCACAATGCATGGCAAAGGCATGCATGTGTGACACATGGCAAGCCATAATGTGTGACACGTAGCAGTGTGTCACCATGCGCCCAGCCCCTTTAAAGCCTATACATGGGGTCTCAAATCGGTTTGTGGGGAGGGGCAACGAAGCCGATCCGTGGGGCGACGAGGAGAAGGAGGAGGAGGGAAGAAGGAAGGGAGGAAAGGAGAAGGGAGGGGAAAAGGAAAGGAGAAAGGGAGGAAAAGGAGGGAAAAAGGAAAGAGAAAGAAAAAGAGAAGAAAAAGGGAGGAAGAAAGAAAAAAGAGAGGAGGGGGAAAAAGGAAGGGTGTTGCGGTGAGCGGACCAGGGCCGGCGAGAACTCGGAGCTGCGGCTTCTGAGAGGTAGGTTCCTCTACCTTTGCTGATTATTTTACGCTGGGGGCGTGTGTGGCTACGGGTTCGTCCGGTTTTAGGCGAATTTGTATGTTGTATTGGTTTTGTTTGTGATTGTGTGATGGTCGAACCGGTTTAACGAGGAGTTTGGGGTATCAGGACCAAACACGTGTTGCAGTGCGAAATCACGACGAGAATGGCAAATGGGGGTGTGCCCGAATTTAGCACACCACGTGAATCGGCCGTCAGCTTTGGGCGGCCGTAACTCTGATCCGAACTTTCAGATTTTGCTCGTTCTTGGACTCTACGGAAAGCTCGTTAAGTTTAGAATTTAATAAAATAAAGTTCTTAGCCAAAATGTAGGCTGAACATTGGGAATTTTGGAGTCACGAATGATTGAGAGATGGTCAGTTACGGTTTCAGAACTTATTTTTCGGAGCGCTGGTTTATGGCAAAAATGCTTGCGCAGGACTGCATATGGCATGAGCGAGGGAAGTACGTTTTGGGCACATTTTTGTGTGGTATTTACAAAGCGGACTTTGGACTAAGTCAGTTATTTGAGCCCGAGCATAGCGGGTTATGGCGAATGGCCCAATGTGTTATTGCCATAAATTCAATGATATCTTGAAAATGTGAAATTATGTGATATGTGTGATAAAGATGGAAATAATTATATGCATTGGGATATGTGACCCGACATGTACTATGTCTCGGCAGGGAATATGAATTATGGCATTACTTGCCCTAAGTAATGGTTGGAATTATTTTAATACGTGGCAGATAATGTGTTGACATGAATGAGCGGAATGATATAAAGATGTGTTGCATGCTTATGTGATGTACTGATTTGAAAATGTGGAATATTAACATGACTGCATGTATGTTAAATATATGAAATGTTGTGTGCATTAGACATGAGTGTTCATAACACACACAGTGTACGGTGTGGAATGTCCATGTAGAGGTCTTAATACATTGGTCATGGGCTTAAGTGCGTGGCACAAATTGCATTACGTGGTGTCTTGGTAACACCACATTACAGCAGGAAGTGTGTACATGGTGCGGTTGGCGTTGAATCGTGTGGGCTTGGGAATGGGACGAGAGTCGGTGGGTTCACGGTGTTAAGCGAAAATGGAAAATGAAATGTGTCGGCGTGCTTAGTAGAGGGGATAGATGCCCTCGGATTTAGAAAAGCCTGAAAACCTGGTTAGGCAGCGTATCCACTGGTGAAAGCCTGAAAAATGTTGGAGGGTGTAAGAGACCGCGGTGAGACCCAAAAAGTTACATTTGCCCAAAAAAAGACCTGTAAAAGCGATTAAATAAATATCACGTAGACTACAGGTTGTGAGATGGGAGTCGGGGCCGGCTTCGTGTGATTTCCCGTGGCACTTGCATTGGGTGGTGGGTAGAGGCTGACCCGGAAATTACATAGTGCATGTAGAGTGTCATCTCATACATGCATGTAGTTTTTTTAAAGATGTCTGACATGTATGCGGATGGAGTTGTTGGTTTGACATGAAATGATCATTTGCATGTGCACTAGGTGGGGAAGTAGCCCTTGTAGGATTTATCTCTCTTTGGGCATTAGCTCACCAGTCGTAGAGCCCAACTTTTCCGGTCTGGACGGTACGAGATGGGACGAGGGGCGCTCATGGGGTAGGGATAATGACGGGCCGTCTTTGTGGCTATGATCCTTATTTTGTGTATATATTATATGACCTAGTTTTAATATATGTTTTATTAGGAGTGATGTAATAACTCTTAGATCTATATAAATGTATGGTCTTATGGCAGTATGGACAGTATGTATGATGGGCCACTATTAGGTCATTTACTCATGTATGTGGTCTCATGATATGAGACACACACGGGTTCCCTTGAGGTTATTGATTGGTGGCCAGGACCCCCGGGTCTTGGGGTGTCACAAGGATACGTAAAGACCAAACAACAGTTAAAAGATATTTTAGCAAAACCTTTGAGTGGGGATTGAGGGGAAGTGTTATAGTATTGTAGAATTAGGAACTAGTTGAGAAAAGGAAATTTGTATATAGGTAGAATTAGGAAACTTAATATTCATTCGTATTTGGTTTGAGATTGTCTTATATATAAATAGGTTATTTGTGATAAATGGAAAACACAATCTTTCCTTACATTATTTAGATTACACTTTTGATAATCGATACAGGTTGTCCATATTTAGCTCTCTCTTCTCATACCCATTGAGCTTTTTCGTAGTTGCACACTGTCAAATAGCCAACCCTTCTAAAATCTCAACCTTGTAGGATTTGAGTTTAATATTAATATTGTGCTTCTTAACACCCTCTCTCATATGCATACTGCCCCATCCCCCGCATGTGGAGAGTCAAACAAACCACAAAGTCCACTATGGATTTTACGCGACACCCCAATCCAGGGTCCGTTGGCAAACCCGTCGGCCATGGAATTCTTGTGGATTTCGAGTTGACCAGATACCATTGTTTGTGTCCCATTTATCGGGAATCCATATTTTCACGAAAATCGGGCGATCTCCTTTGTTTGGGAATACACTTGACCTATAACTTGTATAATTGTATGTCCTGCTTCGCCCGAGTCTCAGCGAGTAGTGTTGACCCTTTACCGAGGGTCGAAATCTGTAATGTCACGATATCACATTGCTTTGCAAGGAGCCATTCATTCACGATTTTAATTACAAAAATATAAATAAAACACTTAATTACAGTCCATAAAAGTTTGATCATGGCTTTCTTACCATAATTACATACCATTATTTAGACAATAGTCCCCAAGGTAATTACAAGATTCTTTTATACAATCTTTTAAAGAGTAATATCAAGGCCACACATTGGCCTCCTTCATAATCACGACCGTCGGATAACTTAGTCTCATGTACACCTGTACTAAAAGGGGTCCCACGACGGTGAAGCGATACTGTAGAATTCTCTTACAGGGCTACTCGCCTAAATGCATATCTGATAGCATCACAATACATCGACACATTCACGTTCAAAAAAATGATCATATGGAATATTTCATGTCATGCATGAGATGAGACTCCTCATGCCCATAACCTTGATCTGATAAGACCCCCTCACACATGCAAATGCCAGAAGTGTGAAAACCCGATCGTGGTGTTTCACCTAATGACTTAACCGATGAATGACCCTCGATATTCATTTTAATTTATCGATCAGTGTGTTTTTTTTTTGGATCATGAATTTCAGTCTCCGCAGTAGGCTTGCACGCCATCATTACTTTGCAAACTTTCATTGCTAGATACATATGTCTAACCAAGAATAAAATTTGGGTCTTTCACCCTAGGGGGGATTTGACCTATCTTGCTTCACCCAAACACATGAAATTTATATTTATTATTGTTTTATACAACCGTGAGTCTCAATTTTGGACGTGGTCTCATTTCCGAACTCATCACACATTCACCAGAATGGTGAATAACGAGTACCATGCACCCACACTCATTTCGACTCGTGTGATCGTGCTATGAAATGCAATCATATCATTTCGAAATGCTATGTCATGCTATCTGACATTATAAATTCGGGATAATTATATTTCCTCGTATAATTTTCATTCATCATGATTTCCATGTTAATACATCATGACACAAATTAACATGATTTTTTCACATAACAACATATTATTTATTTTTCTAACAACACACACAAAATGAATTAAAACCGGTTTATAAAAAACAGAACGCCTTTCGGTCACTTCCTTCACGAGGCAGTTTTGGTTCCATTCATCATCGAATCCTTGTGATTCGAAACACTTTCAAATAAAACCGAAGATATCGGTCCGGGATCAAAACCAAATCTCAGCATAATAAGGAATTTTATCGAGGCTATTGAACTAATCTAATTTCCAATATTAGGTCCCGAAAATCTTGGGACTAAACACACGGCAGTTTAAATACAGAAACGTGATTAGTACCAAGTCTTATTTTGAGCCTTTATATCAGATAGGTTTTGAGTGCTTTGCGCGTAATCATGTCAATAATGCCAATTAAAGAATATTCGAGTCTTCTTAGTATCACTTATCTTAGTTTAGAGGTTATTTTTTGTTGTTTAGCGGGTTTTGCGTACCTTGAGAGTTCGATATCGAGATGCTTAACCATGAAGATTGAACCCCATTTATCGGCCTTAGTATGCAGATTCCAATGAAGGAATGAAGGCAAAGTGATGAAAATGGATGCATTAGAGGGAGCGTTAGGCAATGCGAGTGAAAAACCTGACAATTCGGAATTGTTCATTAAGATTGCAAAAATTTCGTGAGATTACTTGAAAATTTGCAAATCTAGCGAGAAATTGAGAAATTTATTTAGGCTTGAATTTCGTATGCCTTGTTCTAAGCGAGTACACACTTCGCTATCTCTTAAAATTTCGCTAAGCTAGCGAAATTTCGTAACTAAGCGAGAGTGCAGTGCTGCGAAATTCTCACGATTTATTATCTGCGTACGAATTCCGCTACCTAGCGAGTGTATTTCCTAAGCGAAATTTCACCTTTGTCATACTTTTGTAATTAATGCAGCAGGCCTCATTTTTGGTGTATTACCTCCTTGTCCCTTGTATTAGCCAAAATGTTGGAAACTCTCTTGTATTTTCATACATTGGGTGGCTATATAAGCCCCCACCCCCTCGAAAATTATGTAACCACTAAGCAATCGGGAAGCAATCTTTTGGCATTTTCATTTTATGTATAAATATCTCCATGACTTTCATTGAGGTTTGTTTTTCTCTCTTCTCTCTTTTCTTTCTCTCATTTTTCTTGGCTGCAGACAACTCTTGGGGATGACAACTCGAGAGATCTTAAGCCTCTTAACTGTGAAGAGGAAGGTAGCTAGCTTGGTTATTAAGGAGTAGTTGCGGAGTTGTCCCTCATGTGTTAAATGCTACAGTCTTTGTATTTATGGTTCCCATCTTCTCAAACTAGGGTTGAATGTCATTTAATGTCATTGCTTGACGATACTTACCCATGCTTTAGGATCACAGTGCACATACTTGTTACTTCGTCTGCTTGTTGATGCTTTAGATAACTACGAGCCAGAAATGATGTTGAATGTTAGGGTTTCAAGCTGAAAGGAAATTTGTAGATGCATGTTACTGTGTTGACTCGAAATAGGAGTGATTAAGGTTAGGTTTGCTAGTTAAACAAAGATCAGGTTATGGCTTGGACTATAGGTTGCTTGCCATGATGCAGAGGATAAAACGAGGACACTTGTTAACTTGTGTTATCAAATTGTGACCTAAACCTTAGTTACCTTTTCACTTCACTTTCGGTTTTTGCGGTTAATCAATATCAAACTACTCACCTTTGTTTTAGAGCAAATCCAAAAATTCAAACTAAAGAAGCCTACTTTTCAACAGCGATGCAAATCATTCTAGGATGAAAACCCGTCCAGAGTGTTCGGCCACTGAAGCGCTATCTTCGCGGTAGCTTGACTACGGCGGTAGAATATAGGAATATAAATTTTGTTGATTAGGATCACCCTCTTTGTGTACGAATCCAAATGGCACGTTAAGGGGATGGTGCGAACTACGTTTTGATAAGTTGAAGTGTGCGGCGATCGGCGTCCGCAGTGGTGACCTTTTAACCCTTTTGTATCGATTCTTTGTAGCGCAAGTTTCACTACTTGGCGATTCTTTGCCTTGTTTTGTTTTTCATACAATCAGTTTTATTTTAGCTAACAATAACCCTTTTTGCAAGTTTGTTTGTGCTCTTTGTTGTGTCTCAGTTGTGTAATAGGTGTTTATGCACCACTGGGAAAGAGAGACATCAGGTAGATTGCAAAGAATCAGAGCACCAATTGAACAAGGCAGTGAAAACAGTGTGCCAATAGACCAAATGGATCCCTAGGAGCAGAGTCGACGGGTGCCCCCCCGTGAGATCAGCAGCTGTAGATGCGATGGGGACCCGTCCACCCTCACAGAGTTAGTGCCTTCTTTGAAGATGTAGTAGTGAGGCCTTATTTAGTACCTACTCCCACATATCATAGTATGGAAAATGAATCATACACACATAAGGGATTTGAGGAGGTTTTCTTTAAGGAAGGTATGATTGACATGGATTTGCTAAAGCCCAAAGAAAGCATTTCATTGACCTGGGAGCGAGAGCCCAGGTGGCTTAACTTCAGCTGAGCTAGAACCATAAGAATTGGGCTGAACTATAAATGGGATTTTTAAAAAATTCTTGGTGCTCATAAGACCTGACAATTTGAAGAGACAAATTTACACCTTTGCGACTCGAAGATGGTGAGAGGAGTTCTACCGATCTTTGGGAGAGATTTATGGAGACCGTGATGCATTACCCACACGTGGGTTTGATACACGGATGTTAGTGAACCACTTTTATGGAGGTATGTCTCCTGCCGTAAACGGTGTTAGAAACCATGTGTGGGGAGATTTTACGAGAGTAAGCATCTGATGAAGCCATGGATTTTCGAACTATGTGGCTGAAACTACAAGAGGTTGGATAGACGAGCCACAGAGAAATGGAAAGAATGAGACCCTCAGTAAACCCTAGAGGTGGGATGTATGCCTTTAATCGGAAGGATTTGGAAATGAAAGCTAGAATTTCCACATTAGCTAGGAAGGTAGAGGAGCTTGAAGGCAAACGACTCCATGAAGTGCGACGGTGAATGAAAATCTGCTAACGACCACAGATTTCCGATCCACATTGCGAGCAGTGTCTATGGCTCCTTTAATGGAAGGATTTGATGTCGGAATGTGCCAAATATTGTAGAGACCGTCTGACCACCACAACCCCGTGCCCCATATGGTATGCCTACAATTCCAATTGGAGGAATCACCTAACCTCTCACAGGCAATCCCCACACTTTTATGTGCCCCAGGGTGCGAACCACGGTTGGTTCCCGATTTAAACCCTGACCACCACCATCCTCGTCTCGGTAGAAACGAGCCATTTTAAATTTGAGTAAGGTGGTGGGTAACTTTGTGGAAGAACAAAGGGATCAATGTGCAAGCGGCACAAAGTTAATCTTGTAGAGAGCACGAATAAGAGAATAGATGGAAGCGAGAAGCGATCTTAACGAGAAGAATTAATGACACACGGTGTTCGATCACAAAGATCCAGCAAGTTCTTTGGAGATGCGAGGAAGAGAAGGATTTCCTTCCCAGCTGTGCCGTCGAAAGGAGTGCATGAGGTGGGTTCATCCGTGAATTCAGGAATGGATGAAGTCAGGCTATAATCACCACGAGGAAGTGGAAAAAGAGGTTGATCATTGAAGTACGAAACCTGTTAAGGAAACCGGGAATGAAGTAGAAATGGGCGAACACATTTTCTGAAAGAGGACTGATGAAACAACTGCAGTACACCTCCGTTTCCATAAGCACTTAGAGGCAGAGAAGGCATCTCAGCAGCGGGCGTACAGAAGTCACTGGGCGGGTAGAGTCGACATACCTCTTTTGGACATAATGAAGCAAGAAAGTCCTGCCTATACGGAGATTTACTGAAAGATCTTTGCAATCAAGGAAGGGATTAGGTATTGAAAAGGCATTTCTTACTAGACAAGTCGGTGCCGTAATCAATGAGAACCTTTATCAAATCTGAGGATCACGGATCTCCTGATTTCGGTAAATATTGGTGGGACTTGTATAGACAAATCCACTACTTGACTGGGATCCGGTGTGAACTGCTGCAGTGATACGTATGCAAGCGAGTTAGGTTTGGGTGAACAAGCCTTCTGACATCCTGCTTATCATTGGCCGATAGATCGGTGAAGATTCTACAGGAGATAGTTGAGGATGTCTTGGTGAAAGTGAGACGAGATTCTCTTACCAGTAGATTTTGTAGTGCTTGACATCGAGCGATTGCAAATGAACGATCATGTACGATTATCTGGGAAGGCCATTCACGGCCTTTGCCCGATGCAATCGTGGTGAATGGAGTCAAGTAAACTTACGTTTGGTAACATGACATTGGAGTTGAACATATTCCACTTGAGCGATAAACCTGAAGTTGAAGCGAAATCAAGTGCTGATGGAGTATGTTTAGTGTGTCGGGATGCGGGGAAGGCTGAATGTCGGGAATTGCGCAGGATACACTCAGCGAGGTGAAGAAGGTGTTGTGAGTCTTTGCCGCCGAGAAGCGCGTAGGGCAATTGCTCGTCGGAATCCATCGATGGCAAGACAACAATGGAAATCGACACGAGTTATTTCGGTTGCTATAGGGTTTGAGGAGATCATCCTCCTTGACCCTCCTTGAGCAATTTGGTAAAATTGAGCTGATTTGGTGTTCTCACAAACCAAATTGCAGCTCAACAATTTTTACTTTTTGTTTTAATTTAGTCAATTTTAATACTTTCGGTTATTTTTAGAAAGTTTCTTAACTTAACGATTTTATTTTTTAGTAACTGTAATTATAATATAGTATCTTATATTAATTTTTTATTACAGGTATCATATAATAATTTTATTATAATAATACTTTTTTTTTATTTTATTTTTTTATTATTAATAATTAAGGCCCAAAAAAATTTTTTGAAGTGCGGGGTGGTGAAGCGAGTTTGTGGTCGCTACAGCGAGGAAATTAAGTGCGAAAGAACCGCTTGGTACCCTTGGGTCTATCAAGAGGAGGAGGGGTTTTTGTTTTTCACACCTTTCATTTTCCTCTCGGCCCTCTGTCGTGCCACGAGTTTATTGCCTTACCTTGACCAGTGCGGGGGTCCTTTATTCTTAGTTATCTGAGCCGCTTCCACTTGCCAGCTAGCAGGGCCATCATTTGTGCTCCTGCTTTGCTGGATTCGATGGCAGATTGCCTCGGCTCGACGTATATAGCCAGCGGTCGGTCGTGTAGAACCACTGGTGAGGCTCCCTGCCAGCCGTGAGCCACGGTTTTGTGACTGGGTTCTTGCCCAGGCAGAGCGATCACCGGCTGAAGTATCCATGTTGTGCACGTGTGCGATCCTTGCGCGTCTGGCATGCGTATCCGATTCTTACGGTTCCACTGCCGGTGAGCCACTAGTTCGTTTACTGCGTGGTGTGACTCGGTCGTGAGTAGTGGGCGCCTCTCCGGCCCTGCAGTGCCACAATTTTTATTTACACCGGTCGGCCAGGCGTACTCGAGAGGTTCTCGTCACATTACGGTTATGGTTCATTGCACTAGGGGTGGAGTCCTTGTGCATGGTGAGATTGTAGTACACGGGCGAGAGATCCGACGAGTACCCGGCTCCTGTCCCACTGAGCGTCTCAGGGAGAGGCAGCCTCGGGGGTCGGTGCGATATCAGAGACTTCGGATGGGACCGGGCCCGAATCCACTAGTGATGCCACAGCGCGAGTCCCCAAGGCAGCCCTCGGCTGACGCACATCGGGCCGGGTGAGTCGTCTCGTCAGGGCCTCGGCCGATACGCCGGCCATCTGCGGTGAGGCGACATCATCGCCTCGGTTGTCCCTTTTGCCTCGGATCGGGCGTTGTTTTCATCGGGCACCACAAATTAGGGATGTCGCCCATTCCTCGAGGGACTTTCATCGAGGAGTCTTACTATGATGTCCGGCATTGGTGATCCGGTCGGGGATTACATGGGGTTGAGTTAGGGACTATTCCCTACGCGGCCTTCATGACCCAGGGCGTGTGTACCCCGGGTGGTCTTTGCCGGTTTATCCTCGATGACATCTCGGGAGCGGGTGGTCGCTCGAGCCAGTTCTCACATAGATGATCGCCGAGTACTTTCAGGCGGCGGATATTTCGAGCGGCTTTAGGCACAACGTATCTGTAGGCCAATTCGAGGATTCTGGGAGCTTGGGCCCATACTCAGTGGGAGATGGTTCGTATGCGGCAGAGACACCACGGTACAGACCGAGTGCTCTTCGGGAGGCAGCTCAGCCTCGTATGCTCTGATCGATCCATATTCGGGACCGGCCTTTCCCGGCGCGACCTTTACGTACGGCGGAGGGCCGTCTAGGAGCTCTCTGGGATCGGAGGGATCTTTGGTTTAGTCCCTGGTGGTGATGGCCTCCTGTAATGCATTTGGAAGAAAAGGTCATAGGAAGGGCTGGTTTGACTGAGTCTGCAGCTAGCGATGCCACGGCCTCTTATGCCCCAGGTCATGAGCATTTAGGTTTTCGGGAGCCCCGGGATAGAGAGGGGAGGATCAGATGCCTCTTGTTACGTTAATGGAGCGAGTGATGGCCATGCCGTATCTTTTATCCTCCGACGGGACCGGGAGGAGTTCCGGCCCCCAGGCCGGGTAGAGCGGAGTCAGGTTCAGCGTATGTCCTGTCTCCTCATCCACAGCGTAGCCAAATACTCGACGTCCCATACACATCCCATCATTCGCCAGATGCGTTCATACCCCATTTCGAGAGAATGCGGGCGTGATGGATACGATCACGTTGTTCATTATGGCTTCACCAGGCGGCCACGGGATTGAGTTGGCTTTCGGTGTCACTCGTCTTCTGGTGCTGACTCACACAGGTCTTCCTCGTGTTCGGATCGAGAGAAGAGGCCCACCACGGCGGCATCTTTGGATGTGTTGAGCTGCGGCGGCCAACGATTCTGAACCCACCACCACCCACAATGATGAGGTGGTTAGAGTTTCTTTTATGTTTTTGTATAGTTACTGACTTTATCAGCTGCTCTTAATTTTGATTAGAATTTATGTGTTAGCCATAGTAGCGGTGAAATACTTTGTATGTTTAGCTTGTATTCATGTACTAGCCATTTTGGCTATAAAAGCTATTCGGTATATATATCTGAGACTTTTTGCATATCATGTTTTGTGCCTTCACCATGTGTAACTGTTTTTATCTTGAATTGGACAATTGAATTGCCTTTTGTTGGAAAATTGAATCATTGTAAGTTACCTTTATATTAGAACAAACTCCATGCATGATTTAATTTTTGGTCAGTTGAAGTTCCAACATGCTCAACTTGAACATTTCTCACTTAAGCTAATTCACACACTGCACACCAGATTGTTTCAATAGGTTGTAAATTTGTATGCCTCCTTTCACTTTGCATAGCAGGCCTTAGGCATGTTGGCAACCTAGGATAGGTTTGTGTTACCCACATTTGAACTAATGTAGTCTTCGAAAGAAAAGAAAAGCAAAAGAAAGAAAAAGAAAAGAAGAAAGAAAAATAGAGTCAGACACTTTGCCTTGAAACGAACACGGGGCCAAGGGGTGTATGGTGAAACTGAGCTTAGATGCCCCTAAGCCTTAATTGGTTAGAGTCATCGATTTAGTGTTCGATTACATGGGTGGATAGGTGAGTTTAGCGATTTGTAGGTGTGCTTGATTTTCGAAGTCATTCGAGATTAGGAATTGAGCTGTAGAGTTTGTGGTCGTGATCGCTTTTGACGAGTGCCTAAGCCTTAATTGGTTGGGAGTCATCGGTGGACCCCGTTACGAACTTTGGTGAAGTCGGTTTAAGCATTGCACCCTCTGATATAGTTGAATAAAGAAGGAGAGTGTAACTATCCACTATCTAGGTTGTTCCAGTAGCTTAAGGCCGTACGATGGTAGGTTGGGGGGGAGGAAACAATTTTGCAATTTATTGAATCGATGCAGTTTTATAAGAACCATTAGACTTTGGTGGAAATTCAGGTTAGGAGATATGGAACCCGATATTGACTAAAGAATTTGTTCTTGTATGGTTTGGCTCTTTCATGTCGGTTTTTCAAACTTGGTGTCAATTTTTCGAGTTTAAAGGTAATGTTTATTTGTTTATACACCTTTTTTGAATCGCAAACTTTTGAAAATCCTTGCATGCATGCCCATATTATTTTGCATTGCTAAGGGACCCCAGCAAAGTTTCGGTTGGGTGTGATTGAAAGTACCCCAGTCTTATTTGAGCCACATATCGGTCAGGTTTGAGTGCTTTTCTTGCTTAATCATGTCGATAATGCCAATTAAAGTGTTAGGTCTTCTTAAATCTCCTTATGCTAGTTTAGAGTTATTTTTGTTGTTTTACGGGTTTTTGTACCTTGAGAGTTCAATATCGAGATATATGTAACCATGAAGATTGAACCCATTTATCGGCCTTCGAACATACGAATTGATGAAGGAATGAAGAGCAAAGTGATGAAAATGGATGCGATAGAGAGGCTTGAGTAGGCAATGCGTGAAAACGTGATTCGAAATTTCGCTAAGATTGCGAAAATTTATTTAGGATGCGAATTCATAATCCTAAGCGAAATTGAAATTCGCTAGGCTTCAAAATTTCTCTATGCAACGTTCTAAGCGAAATTACACACTTTATTATCTCTTAAAAATTTCGCTAAGCTAAAGCGAAATTTTGCTATGCTGAAATTTAAGCTAGTAGCGAGAATTGCCGGTGCCTAGCGAAATTCTCTGATTTAAGTATCTCTCTGGCTCACAATTTCGTACCTAGAATTTTAACTACCTAAGCGAGTGTATTTCCTGCGAGAATTTCTATACTGTCATACTTTTGTAATTAATACAAATCGACCTCATTTTGGTGTATTACCTCCTTGTCCTTGTATTAGCCAAAATGTTAGGCTTTCTTGTATTTTCATACATTAGGTGCTTTATATAAGCCCCCAGTGTAACCTGCGTCGGGGAAGCAATCTTTTGGCACATTTTCATTTATATAAATATCTCCATGACTTTCATTTGAGGTTTGTTTTTCTCTCTTCTCTCTCTCTTTCTCTCATTTTCTGGCTTCACCAAACAACCTCTTGAGGATGACAACTCAAGAGATGCTTGGCTAAACCTCTTAGCTTTGAAAGGAAGGTAGCTAGCTTGGTTGTGGGGTAGTTGCGGGTTGTCCTCATGTTAAATACTTTCTACAGTCTTGTATTTATAGTTCCCATCTTCTCAAACTAGGGTTGAATATCATTTAATGTCATTACCTTAGCGATACTTACCATGATTTGGGGATACAGTGCATACTTATTGCTAGATGCCTTTACATTGTTCTTTAGATGGCCTTCTGAGCCACGAAATGATGTTGAATGTTAGGGTTTCAAGTGAAAGGAAATTTGTAGATGCACATGTTGCACTTTGTGTTGACTCGAATAGGAGTGATTAGGAGTTAGTTTGCTAGTTAAGAAACAAAGATCGGTTATGGCTTGGACTATAGGTTGCTTGCCATGATCTACGAGGATAAAACTTGAGGACATGATGGCAATGTTGTCAAGCTAGTGACTAAACCTTCAAAGTTACCTTTTCACACTTCACTTTCAGTTTTGCGGTTAATCGATATCAAGCTACTCACCTTTGTTTTTGAAGCAAAATCCGAATCGAACTAAAAAGCCTCCTTTTCAGCAACGTGCAAATCATTCTAGGATGAAAACCCTTAAGGTGTTAGACCACTGACCATTATCTTTGATGGCTTGACTACGGCAGTAGGAGGAATATAGGAATATAAATTTTGTTGATTCCGGATCACCCTGCTGTGGCATGAATCAAACGCCCATGCCATTATATGACCTTTAGGCTAGAAATAATCAAAGTAGGAAAATTCCCTATCTCTTGGAGTTTAGTGAAACTCACAGATTTCAGTGCGGCGTAGCCTCGTTGCGTGGACCAACTTTACCTCTTGCTCAGATGAAAATCGATGGCTTGTTCAGTAGATCTTGAGATAAGAAAAACCCCCCTTTTTGTTTTTCTATAGCCGATTCGTTCTCTTTTTTTTTTCCTTTCTTATCGTCAGCTCCCGGATTACTTTCAACTCCATTCCTTTTAAATTCTCTTCTTTTTTTCTTTTTCTTTATTTCTCATGAATTCTCTTTTCTTTCTTTTTCTTTTGGTTTCTTATCCACGAATGTTCTCCTTTCTCTCATTGTTTGTTTAGTCGAATGCAGAAGTTTCTCGATATCTCCTTATTTTCTTGATTTTTCCATTAATTCCTCGCTTGCCCTTAGCTCAATGTGAGCCCTCCTGAGTGCACCATGCCTCATGCCACGTGTCACTCCTACAGGGTGCCATGTGAGCGTACATGATCATGCCATGTGTCATCGGACACCAGGTGCCTCGAAAAAGTGAATTTATTTGTCTTGGGAATCGGACGGGGGTCGACGTGAAAGTAACTGAATTTGTGAGGCGGGTTAAGCCGATGAAGTGGATTTCGATTGCAGAATCTGAAAATTAGGTTTTCCCAGCGAAATGCGATTTACCATTTTTCGGAAAAATTGTATTTTCTCAAGTTTCTGATTCAAATGCAAATAGAGGATCAAATATTCAAATTACGGAGAGGTGGCTCGAACTATGACTTCTTGCGAATAAGCTATAATACGAGTTAAACGACCAGCTGTCCTAAAAGCTTTCAGGCATGGGATTCGGGTTTAATATGAATATATACTTTTTAACACACCTGAAGCTGGCTCATCCATACACAGAAGCTGTATCGTTGAGACCTTAATCTTATTGGGTCAGGTAGCTTGGTATATCAATGGTTTTCTTGAATCATATTTACATGAGTAATGTGCATATATCCTTCTTTGACATCCATTTTAAGGGGAGCTTATCAAAGCTAACCAGTAGGCTAAAACCACAGCTTGCCACTGCTTGACCCCGACTTAAGTTGAAAATAAACAACCCATTTATTCTAAGAAGAGCTATGCAAGGAAGCTTAGAGCATTGTTTGTTCCGAAAAAATACAGATTTATGTGGAAATGTTACAAAATAAAAAAACAACGAGTAGAAGAGGAGAAATCCTCTATGTTCAAATCTATCGTCCTTGCCGAAACACCTACCTACATTAGAGACCTTGGTGATTAATAATTGTGAAAGCCTTGAATTTGATTTGAAGAATAGGAATAGGAATGGGGAAGAAGAGGCGAAGAGCTGACACTTTCGAGGGTTTGGAAACTATGGCATTTAATATTAAGTAAGTTACCAAAGTTGGAGATTTTCCAGTGGCTACTTGAGGACCTACTACTTCTAACACTACTGCAGTTAGCTTATTCATTCCGAATGTAATGACTTTAGAGCATTGTGGGAGAAAGGGGAGAATCCTATCACGCCGAAACCCACCTTAGGGGCATGGCGTGTGACACACCAGGCAGGGGTCAGTTGACTACCCGTCGGCAGCGGAATACAAGTGGATGTGTGGGTTGCAGCGCCACGCCGAAAATCGGGCGAGTCTCCTTTGTGCGGGAGCCTGCGATTCTGACACATAGAGCACATCTGACGGTCCAAATATAATCCTGACATGAGTAAAAGCGAACACTTGAGCCAAATAACTATACTCATCATGATCACAGTATATATCCGATAGTTTCAAAAGAGTTAATCAATTCTCTTTTACTCTGAAACCATTATTAAAATTAGAGAATTCTAATGCATGTATAAAATCATCAAAGCCCGCAATCCGACTTTTCTTCTAAACTCGGCCTGCAGGGCCCGAGCGTCTCCTCGTGCACTCCTGTACACGAAAAATATGTTCCCTCGACGGGGTGAGCTAATGCTCAGTAGTGGAATCACCTAAATAGGTTACTCTTTTTAAGTGCATGTCTGTGCTCAAATAAACACACATTCAAGCGAATGCATGATCTACTTGGATATGCAACTTATCAACTCATACCTAGGGGTCCTCACCGACTCTCTCACACTTGCCTAAGCCATGTATGAGAAACATTAATTTCAAACAGTTATTTGTTTATATTTGTGGTCTACCCTCCGATCTAAGTAGTGGACTGTCTCCGATGTTATATTTAGTGGACTACCTCAGATATATCATTGACCGTCTCGATGATTGATATTATTTTATATGGACTACCTGGAGTGTATCAATTGGTGATCTGACGGTTGATATTTTGAGTATGGTACCCTCAGATCATTATTATTATTTTGAAACCATTCTCAGGATCTTTTGTTCACCCCTAGTCTACCCTCCGAAACAGTTCTCTTAAGAAACTACCTCATGCACTCACTCCCTATCTCTCTAGAGAACGGTGCATGAAATGCATTGTGATGTGTTTCAATAGCTCATATAACACATCTGAATATATCTGTGCATATATTTCACATAATTTAAATCCACCTGGAAACATGTCATGTAATTTCACATTTCCACACACCAAAATTAGCTCACTTGGGCTAATTATCAAGCTCACGAGCAATTCAACTTGAATTACTCGATCCAAACCTGGCTACTAAAAATTTATTTTGTGAACAACATTCAGAGCAGTGAAGCAGGTCACCCAGTTTCTATTAGAAGCCTGATATCGGTTCTTTGTGAACTTGTATTTCCCTAAACCGTTTAAACCTTATACAAATAACATAATTTATTCGATAAATTATCACACATGAAAACCATAACGGTCGTGCGACCTCATGGTCACGGGTTCAGATGGGTTTGATAATTTCCTATGATTAGGTCTAAGATTTGGGGACGATCAAATGACCCCTCACGTATTGACTCAAACATTGTAAATACACTTAAACAAGTGTAAAACCCAAGTAGAGAAACCCTACCTCTCGGAGTTGAAAACTCCCTGCATCCGATACCAGCGCGGCCTTTCCCGATGAAGCGACTTTTCCTTCGTCATTGTGTGGTGAATCAGCGTGTATTTCTAGAGAAGGAAGACGAGATCTCACTTAGAATCCCACCATTTAGCCTCTTTGGACCTTTTCTCTCCCCGATTCACGTTTTTTCCTTGCCTTTTGAATTGTGGGAGACAACACTGTCAGTGTTTTGTCTTTTCCCATTTGTAATTCCATTAATACAGTTATGTCCCTCTTTTCCCTAGTTTTGACATTGACACTATCTCGTCAGATCCATTTTCATGTTCTCTACTCATACCACTTATGGCACGGTACTTGTTATATGTGACTGTTATCAAAATTGTTTCGGCACGGCGCGATGCCTTGAAGCATGCCAACTCGAATATCGCCGGAATTCCAGCGAGGCTACGTGCTAGTTAGATTTGAGGCGGTCTCAGCGGTGCAATTCGTTTAATATGAGATCTGAATAAATTTTGGATTTTTAACCGAAACTACAATTTCTTAACCAAAATTACGATTTTGCTCTTTTTCCAAAAATTGGAAATTCTCGGGTCTTACATTCTCCCCTTCTTAAAAGGAATTTCATCCCGAAATTCTGGACAATCATAATCACTCACATGCATTGTCTAGCGTGCACCTATATGCATGTAAGCAGGTCATTTAAATCTTAAGCATTAAGCCACGCGATACCTTCATCCTAAGCGAGGGATAGGTGGCGCATCGTATCCTCGCTCCACTCCTCCACTCCACCAGTGCCGCCATAGCACTCACTAGCCTCACGGTCTTGCGTCGCAAAAACACGATTACATTATCCAAAATGCACTAGTCCCTCCTCGAAGGTCCCGTCGTGTCGACCTCGATCGTCTGATCCGTACGTAATTTGGATTTTGGGTATATGAGGCATGGGCGTGAAATGCCCAGTGGTTTTGACATGCTTTGACGTCCATCTCGCCGATGCGCTAATGCCTATCCTCTTGAGTATCTCGAAGGCCCGTAAACCTCGGCGATAGCTCGTAGCTTGCCAGTCGATCCTCTCTCTTAGGCATCACCTTGAAGATGTGATCCCGACCTGAACTCAGGTGAGCGTTGCACATCGACATAGCCTCTTCGCGGCTGAAGTAGTGAAAACGTTGATATATCATGCTCTACGAAGGTTCTGTCAGTCAGGACTAGTGATGGGCTCTCTTACACCTCGGTCTTGCTGCAGTGGTGACTGCATGGCCTCCATCTGATTGCCTCATATGGTGCCATATGTATGCCCCTTCATCATTTGTTGTGTAGGCGGAATTCCACTAAGAGGCGGTGCTCTTCGGCTACCCTTATGATCAGGCGCATGCTTTCGTGGCATGTCCTCTGGCTCTGTATGATCTCTCGGGAGTATCTGTCGAGGTGAAAAAGCTATACTCATCGTCGTAGTGTGCCCCTTAGCCTTTTGGAAACTCTTCCCCGAAAGTGCGTCGTAAACCTCGGATCCTATCGGAGCACTATGGATCTTGGTACTGTGTAAGTGGGATATCTCTCGATAATACGACTGCGAGTCTCTCGATAGGAAGGTGTTCCTTTTAATTTAGAAAATGTCTTGGAGCCGTGAGCCGGTCCACTATCCTGTCTAGCATCAGCTGTCTCTGCGATTGTCAAAGTTGGAAAGTGGTCACCAAAACCCATCGTGATAACTCCCACTTCCACTCGGCCTCGATGTTTGAGTAGCCTGGCGTCTTACGGTGCTCAGCCTTAACTGGCGACATGTGAGGACATCGTCGAACAAAGTCCCTAAATGTCTCCTTCATCCCTCCAAATATCTGTGAAGATCCTGGTACATCTTAAAGTTCCACACGAATGTCTGAAAAATCAGTGATGAAATACGAAGAATCTCCCTCTCTCGAATCGATTATTTGGGAACCACTACCCCGGTACATATGAAATTGCCATCTACGTGAGCGGTCCATTTCAGTCACCCATACATTGCTCGGTCCACGTGGACACTAACTCTGCGTCCTTCCGGGACTCGTCGCTCACCGCTAAGCCAGGTGTGGCCATTAGCTCCCAGTGCCCTGCAGTGCGCTCATTTGTCTGTGTGGCTTGTCCCACCGGTCTGAGCATCGCCACTCTGAGAAGCTATCTTGTGGCGCTCTCGTGACTTAGGCGGGTGCATCGCCACCACATTGCCCTTCTGGGATGGTAATCTGGTAAAAGTCATAATCCTCTACAGGAAATCCATCCATTGCGTCATACCATGTGAAATTTGTGCGTGAAGATATACTTCAGACACATGGTGAGTACACCTCGAACTCCTCGCTACATAAGTAGTGAGCATAAAATCTTGGCGAGACCACGGCCGCGGCTCCGTGGCCGTGTGTGGGGTAGTGCGCACCGTGATTCTTGTTGTGGGGAACCGTAGCTACCATCTCGGATGCATCGAAACACATCCCAGTCTGGCCCTCGAGGCATCCTGATATCTTGTGTACCTGTCCCTGTCAGGGACTATCAAGATGGGAGGCGAAGTAAGTCTCCTCTTAGCTCCTGAAGCTCTCTCGCATCGGTCATCCCACTCAAACTTGACCTCCTTCCCGAGGTCGACGAGTCATGATGCTGTATCTGGAGAAATTCTCAATGAATCTCTGTGTACCTTGACCTGAAACTATGTATCTAGAAGACTGACTTGACCTCTCCGACTCATCAACGCCTCGACCTTCTGGAATTATTGACACTCTTGATCTGACACCACGTGTCCAGAGAAATCTCACCTGTTGGCAATTTCAGCGAAACTGCGAGACCGCGTCACGGTTAGTGGTCTCTCAACAAGCTGTAAACAGTCACTGTAGTGATACTCATGCTCCGCTCCATTTGGAAGTAGATCGAAATGCCATCCTGAAACTACGACAAAGCCCCGATGCAGAAATAGGGTTCCGAATATCCTAACCATGAGATCCATGAATGTATTTGGCGCGTACCGATCGAAGGCATCACCATAAGCTCCGAGTTTATATGGCGTCCCTACTTATTTGTCTTAGGGATGTTGCCGTCTAACTCTCAAGAGCGATGGTAACTAATGAAGATACATTTGGGTGACCAGCTCTCTCAATGATGAAACAGATAAATTGATCCTCGGTATTAGTGTAGATTCTTGATCGTAACCACGTTGTTATCTGTAGTCAATGCACGTTGAAGGTCTTGTCCTTCTTCTTTATAAATGAAGCCGAGGGTGATAATTGATGCTTGGTCACAATAGACGCAATCGATAGCTCTGTGCTTTGGACTCAGTTCCTATGACTGTTGAGGGTGCCATCTATCAGGTCATAGAGATGGGTGAAGTGGGGTGTAACTGACAAGTCTACATCTAGATGTGGAGGGTAGTCAGAGTGGCCTAAATACGGAAAAACATCACATACTCGCACTACTTGAGTGAATCTAGTCACAGTCTCCTGCGTACTAAGTGGGCTATTTAATGGCCGCATTGTATCACGACACTGAGACTCGTATGCGTAAAGGCGAAATATCATGCTTGTCCCCTGAATACACGTGCGGAGTCACATTGTGTAGGTGGTAACCATTACGCTCACCGATCGATGACCCGTAAGGTAATGACCGATCATCTGAGGACGATGACATCGAACTTCGACATGTCCGTGATCCTCGAGGATCTTTGTGATCCAGGTGACCTCGCTGACTATCTCTGTTTGTCTCGACCATGGAGTCGTATCCTGTGACTGAAGTCTGATCACGGCCCGAATGGACATCTTGGCCAGTTCTCAAATCTCCCAACAGCGATTTGTGGCGCAATGTTATCAATAATTTAAATTGTATGTGAATCTAGCCCGTAGTCCATCATAGTGGTTGCCCCTGCTACAACTCCCAGGAACTCCTGAAGGCCTTGACCTCTGGAAGAGTGCACGCCCATGAAGCGACTCTTGAAACTACGCCGTGTCATCGCCTCTGAGGTCTCTTATGAAGTCACAGCCCGTCTCCGCATACGGGCCTGTACAATGAATTGGAATGACTAACTGAGTCTGTAGTATCGGAGGTGATCTCAGCAGCCTCCAGTGCGTTCTCGATCTTCATAGGCTAATGGTGCATGACCATTGGGATTATCCTCCCTGTGAATGCCTAAGGATGCCACTAAGCCTCTGGAGGTTACTAGGATCTTCACTGTCTACCTCTTGTGCCGACTGTGCGATAGCCGTGGCTGTATGCTACGACCTCGGCGAGGCTTGCTTATCAAATCTTTGGTGAGGTGCTTGGGTGCCACTGTGGGCATACTCTGCGTCCTCGTCTTTGGCTAGCCATCTCACGTATTTTCAATGGCAAGCAAAGAGATCATTTAATTTTTCATTTCGGTCTAACTAGCGATGCGTTCCAGTGCTAATGGGCTTATGACCATGAGCCGAAACCGTTCATTTCTAAGTGGCTGGCCAAATTCCCGACCATGAGTTCATTTATTTGATAAAATTCCAAGTTTTTCTTGTTTATTTCATTATCGAATCCTAGGTCATAGTTCCTAACCTTAGCATTCACCACTTTTCCTATCTGGCGTTACACCGTGCATATAATTTCCAGTATGTGTCAGCGATCATGATTCCCATATACATCATCACAGTGTATATATTCCTTCCACCTTGTTGAAACATAAAATCACGTGATCAAAAAACGTACAACCTTTTATATCTTTATGTCCTTGCATTTATAGGCAATCACCAGACAATGAATACATGTCAAATCATTTTTTTTTAACATCCAAAAATTTTATCTTTTTGAAAATTTCATTTTCCGAAATTTTTGTCTCTTTGTATTTGATTTTATTTTATTTTTCAAAAATTTTTTTTTTTTTCAAATTCTTGTTCCTGATTGTGGTCAGCGTTCTTGTTCATCGATTAACATTCTGATTATTGTTCATCGATTCTTGTTCATCAATTCTTGTTCATGACCTAAGTTCTGTCTGATACAATCTCAACTGACCTCTATGTGCAATACAACGGTTGTCTACAATAATTCGACTATTTAAATACAATTCCAATCTTACTTGATACAATTCCTCATAAGCCCTCATTCTGATACTGCTTCCTCAACTGCGTCTGATCTAGCCCACTTCCTCTGAAGTCCTGATACAATATAGTGTATTTACTTGATACACTTGACCTCACCAGAGAAGTTTTGTCCTGATGCCCTTGGCTTACTTGATACAATTGCCTTGCCATACAATTGCCCATGCCCGATACGTTGTTCTCTCCTGTCCTGATTCTTTTGCCTAAGACTAGGTCACCAATCTGATGGTGTATTACTTGATACACTCCTGGCCATTCAAGCTCTTCTCTTCTTGATACAAAACCAAGGTTAACGATACAAAATTTTTTCTGATACAATTGGGCGATAGCTAGTCAGTTCGGCTTCTTGAAGCTGATTTTTTTTTTCTTTTAAGCGGTGGAAAATCACCCCGAAAATACATATATACATTTTTTCCACCGCGTGCTATTGGAAAATACCCGAAAACATAAGTATACATTTTTTTTCTCATTTCTTCCATTTCTTGGAAGATAAAAAAAATATACCTTTTTTTTTTTTGTCTAGAATACTCAAATAAATTTATAAAAATTTATTTTATTCAATTTTCTTCAATTTTAAAACTTGTAAAACCTTAGAAAATTATTTTCTTCACCTCATTTTTTTTTTTTCATTTTCTAGAACACCCAAATAAATTTATAAAAATTTATTTTCTTTATCTCTTCTCACAAAATTTATCCACCTCATATATATATATATATATATATATATATATATATATATATATATATATATATATATATATATATATATATTTTCTCTATAAATAAACCCAAATAAATTTATTCCAATTTATTTTATTTCTTCTCTTTGTTTCAGTTTTCACACAGTAAACTCCACCATTTTCCTAACGCATCCATGTCTTCAATCTTACTTCTGCTTATCATAACACATCACAAACCATGTCATAAACATCATTCATAACATACAACTCATGTTATACGCAATCACACATGAAACTACATGCATGCGGTGTTATTCAGTGATTTCCTAGGTAATCTCATACCTAAACTTAACATCGAACCACACCTAGTGGTGATGTTCCTACTGAACTATGGCCTAAACTGACCCCATTCTCTAGGTTTTCATATACCTAGCACCTTACATCAAACCACCCAGTGGTGATGGATACCAAACAGAGCTCACAGGTATTCGTATGCATAATCTCTGATGCCAAGCTGTGACACCCCGAGGCAGGGGTCAGTTGACTATAAGACCCAGAAATTCAATTTCGGAAAAATGGCAAAATCGTAATTCGATTACAAAGTTCTTATTTAGATTAAAATCCGTAATTTATTCTCTAGATCTCCAGATGATGACAGTTTCACCCGTTGGAATCGGTCGCGAAATCTATATAGCACGTAAAATTTCGTCGAATTCGAAACGGTCGGGTCGGCACGTTTTGAGGCATCATTGTAGTGTCGTAAGCGATTTTCGATGCGACGAAAGTCACATATAACACATACTCATGTTCCGCCAAATTGGTATGGTAAATAAATGATGAAAATGGACAGAGATTGTGTAGAATGTCAAGCGGAGAAAGATGGGAATTAATTAATTAAATGAACTAAGGGCGAAAGAGCTACGTGCTCTTCTTCTAAATTGAAAATGAGCCAAAAAGGAAGCCGGCGGGAGATGCGGCAAAATGGAACTTTGGGTGAGAAGAGAAGGTCTGACTTCTCTCTCTAAAATACTTAGGCGATAGTCGGAGTCTTCGGAGACGAAGGAGAACTCCTCTATAAGCGGAGAGAGACTACGGCGTGGTTCTTTGGATTTGTGAGTTTTGACAAACTCAGGAGGTAGGGTTCTCCTACTTGCGTTTATTCTAGTTTTAAGTACTTCTGAATGTTTGAATTAGAAAGAGGCGTTAGGGGCAGTTGTCCCGAAACATGGGATGAATTATTGGAAAGTTTTTTGAATCCATTGACCAGATCCGTCAGGCACGGTGTTGGAGTGATTAATTGTGAAATTTTTTGAAATAAATTGTTCATTGATTGGAATGAGGCGAGTAAATAGTGAAACACGGAGTTCACTAAATTGAGCCGGAGTGATTTCGATTTTAGGAACAATGTAGGGGTTTCACTTTACGACAGTGTTCTCGAAAATATATTTTTATGCGGAAATATGTGTTTGGTCGGAGTGATTTAAATTAAATTGCTCGTGTTTTGATCATTCGCCAGAGTGAGCTAATTTTGATGTATAAATGAGAATTTGCATGACATGATTGTGTGAATGGATTGTTTGTAAATATATGCATGTTTATATATTTACACCAATGAATTAGTATATTGGAATGAGCGTGCATGCATTCCATATGCACTAGAACACCACAGGACTATAGGAGTGAGTGCATGAGATGAGTCACAGAAAAGCGGTTCGGAGGGTTGTCTAAAAATATTATTTATCCAGAGGGTAGTCAATTAAAAATGTGTCGTCGGACGATTGATATATCGGAGGGTAGTCCACGAACAAATAATTTATCAATCGAAGCGGCCCAGTTGATATATACATGGGAGGGGTTGTCCATAACAAAATAATAATTTAAAATGCAGGCTTGGCGAGTGTGATGGGTCGATAAGGGACTCGGGATGCGGAGTTGGTCATGTAGACATTCAAATGGGATCATGCATTTGCTTGAATGTGTCTTTCGTGGAACATTGCGCGCACTTGGGTGGTGAGTAACCCGCAGAGCGATTCCACTGCGAGCATTAACAATACGTCAGGATATTATTTTGCAGTGCGGGAGCGCTGGGACGGCTCGTCTTAGAGGCTGAGTTTAGAAGAAAAGGCGGATTGTGGTTTTGGTTTTGTGATGTATACATGTATTAGAATTTTAGAATTTCAATATATGTGTTGTATAAAAGAGAATTGATTAACTCTTTTGAAACTATTGGATATAGTTGTTGTATCATGATGAGTATTTTTTATGGGCCCAAGTGGCCGTATTACTCATGTGATTGGATATATTGGACTATTTGGAATGGGTATATCACGGGTTTGTATTTGGGTAGAGCTCCTAGGTACAAGGGACTACTGCGATTTCGTAATGTTGGGTCACCCAGAGCATTCCACTGATGTTCCGTAGTTGACGGTGGTCAGCGGGTTGGGGCGTCACGACTTGGTATCGAACTGGGTATCGCTACCTAGGAGCTTGAGGATTGAACTAAGTAAAGTAGTGCTTTGAGTATAAGAGCATCTGTGCATTGGGGTGTGATTCGATGTTGGCGTGGTATGATTACCTAGGAAATCATGGAGTAAAACTAGGACACTACATTACATGTGTTTAATTGATTGTTTGATAAATGATGTGTGAACATGTGAATGTTTGATGAATGGTGTGTATACCATGTTATATGTGTTATGTTTGTTTGTGTGCTTAGTGATTAGCACATAGGAAAGAGCAAGTGATGTGTTAGAAATTTTTAGAAGTTTCACGATTATTGTAAGCTGGAGCAATGAAAGGAGAAATAAAATAAATTTGAATCCAATTTATGTGGATTTATTGGATAATGAGGCAAAATTTTAATAAATTTGAGTTGAACACTAGGAGTTAGTGTTATATAAGGAGGCTTTGAGGAAGTGGAGCCTTTTCAGGAATTAAATGAAAAAAAATAAACAAATATATTTTAAGCGATTTATTTGGTTTATTAAATGAAAAAAAAAATATATTTATATATATATAAGGTGGAGAAATTTTTCTGATTGTAAGCTGGAAAAAGAAAGTAAAAATAAATTTATAAATTTATTTTGGTTATGAATAAAGAAAATAATTTTCTAATGTTTCAAAAAGTTATAAATTTAAGAAAATGGAGTAAATAAATTTTATAAATTTATTTGAGTATTATGGAAAATGAAAAAAATATATATATGAGTTGTATATTTTATTTTCCTATAATTTGAAAAAAATGAAAAACGAGAAAAAAAAAACGTTTTTGGGCTCTTACTTGAATTAAATTGTGAAAAACAAATTTGTATTGCAGAGAATGTATTGTATCGTATTGTAAAGTGCGATTAGCTTCAGGTTGTATTGATGAGATCAGTAATGCTACTTGAGAGGGTGGTTTTAATTTGTTGAGGAGTGTGTTGCAATGAAGTGTATTGTTTGGAAAAAGGACATGGAGTAGGCTATGATTGGGCGACGTTGGGGTACAGCAGGCCAATTTAGTGGACCCACGAATTTGGTCTACAATTTTGTTGGCGAAAAGAATCGGGCCAAATTTGGCCCCGACCCGATTGACATGGGCCTAAAGAATCGGATCGGGTTAGCCGGTTTTCGGTGGCCGGTTTGTAGTAAATAAAAACAGTGCACTTTGCTTATCAGTTATCATAATACACTTATCCTTCCAGTTCAAATACCAGTTTAGTTTTGTTTTTGGCTTTGCAAAGTTCCCAATTGTAAATATTGCTCAACCTCTAGGCTCCAGCAAACCACCTCCTCGGCTCCTCGACGACGATCCTCCAAGCATTTTTCTATCTTCTCCTTCATCTGATTCTGATCTAGAGATCCTCTTCCTCATGTTGTTGACCTCGAAGATCGTTTCTTTAGGTAAAAAAATCATCACTTTTGTAAAATTTTTCTTGTTTGATCTTTTTTTATGAAACATAAATCTTAATCTTATAATGCTTTATTCTTTTCGTCTTTGAATGGGTAGGCGCTCGTATCGAAGCTGTCTTCCAGCCGAGACGGTGGATGAACCACTGGGAATGAGGGTTATATTTGGTTTAAAAGATTTATGAGTAAAGTGTCGTGTTTTGAAGTGTTGTGTTGCTTATTTTGTTACTGTTGGTTGTTGGTATGTTTCGCGCATTGAAGTTCGAGAGATAATATATTTCAGTTTAGAATAATGGTAAAATAAAGAAACGATTTTCATAATAAAAACGAGTTTTGACATCGATCCCACGTTGAATAAAGCAGTTTTTAGAGTAAACCGGTTTTGAATAAACCAGTTTTTTGATAATAAAAACCCGGATTTTTTCAAGAAGCCAAACGGTTTTGTATCAATCCTGATTGAATAAAGCTCCGGTTTTTCGAATAAAAACCGGTTTTGATAATAAAGCAGTTTTTTCGAATAAAACCATTTATGGTGTGATAGACGTTGAACCCTTTTGAAGTGGAAAATGAACATCTCATATTCTTTGAGGTTCAGGTTAAGAAAATGGACTTATCCTTATTGATTAGGTTGATGGATTTCTTAGACAATATGGCTTAGCAATCTCATAGTCTAGATAGTAGCCTGACAACAATGGACGACAACACATTAGGAACCTGTCTCCTTAAACTTAATGCGGTTTATCTCCCGGTAGATATTGGTGAAAGACATCGAATCTCCCGACCCATTGGATGCGGTGTTAGACGGTCTCAGTTGAATGATATGGCGGGTCATTAGCAAGACTTGAAGGGTGGTTGGATTTAACGATTATCATGTAAATCGAAAATAGGTGACAATCAATGTAATGAACATAATGTTTGGACCTGATTTGACTAATAAAAGCGAAATTTTGGTGGGTAGGATGGTTTTATGACTTTATTCATATTCACAGGTGGGGAGGAAAAGATGCGTGACGACTTCATTCTTAGGTTTAGGAATTGGGTGATAATAATAATAATAAACCTGACCCTCGAGTTTAGCTAAGTTGTTATAAGTCTCGATTACGGCCTTGGGTGTGTGTGAGACCTATCAAAATAGATGATATTATTGGATATTTTTGCTGACTATGAAATGATTGTTGGGAATCCTTGCCATTTGATCTGAAATTGAGTTTGAATTGAACCTTTAATCCGTGGTTGTGAATTGTTGCTAGTCAGTTTGATGTTGATCACTACATTAGTTTGTTCATGAAAATGGCCTAGGTTTTATCTTGAGTCAATTGTATTAATTTATAATTTATATTGCAGTTATGGATTTTGAATCTAATTGTGGGGATGCGATGATGGTGCAAATGTTTAAACCTGCGAAACTAAAGTCTTCTTTGCTACTAATGTTTAAGTTGGTTTGTGGTACTAATGATAGGACTAAGTACGTGGTGCTGAGTGGTAAAGGAATTAGTGATGATGTTTGGGAAGAAGTTGTTGCTAAAGAAAGTTCGAGGCGAATACCTCCTGAGGTGTGGAATAATTATGAAAGATTGAATTGTAGTAGATGAAACGTGGAAAAATGTAAATCTGAGGGTTGTGGGAGCTTTATACTTGTAATTAAGTACAGACTGCCATTTAAGACGTCATGTCAAAGTGTCTGATTCCTAAGTCTGATGATGTGGGTGCCATGTTGGTTGATGATGGGACGTTGAGTCTCGAAACTTGATCATAAGGCTTATGAGATGCACTCTCTAGATGTATCTGCATGATCTTCCATTTAGCTATGCTGAGTATGAAGGAGTTTGGGTAGTGAATAGAGTTTTGAATCCTGATTTCAAACCTATTAGTAGAAACACTGCTAAGGCTGATTGTTGGGATGTCTTCTTGAGTGAAAAAACAAAGCTAAAGAGCATATTAGCTAATATTCCTAGTAGAATTTGTTTAACCGATGTATGGTATTTAAGTACTCGAGTTATATGATTTGTTACAGCTCATTATGTTGATAAGTGGAGTTAAATAGTAAATTGCTTGCATTTTTGTGAGTTAGAGAGTCCACATACGAGAGTTGAATTATCACGGAAGGTATTTGGAGTGCTTAAAGATTGGGGAATAGATGGGAAAATATTTTCATGTTTGGATAATGCCTCTTCTAATGATAGCATGCAAAATGAAGAAACTAATTTGCGAAAATGGCTTGTTATGTGATGGTGATTTTTTCATGTTGAATATTTATTGCACATATATTGAATCTCATAGTTCGAAGGTTTGAAAGTGGCTAAAGAGGCTTTATATAAAATAAGAGAAAGTGTTAAATATGTAGAGGAGGTTAAAACAATTTCAAATGTGTTGAAGAAGTGCATTTAGATTATATTGGTAGTTTCTTGAGTTGGATGTGTCAACTAGATGGAATCTGCCACATGATGGCAGAAGTGTATCAGTGATCGTGCTTCGATAGTTTGACTTTTAATGATAGAAGTTATACGCTTTGTCCATCTAATGAAGAGTGGGAAAGAGCGGAGAAGATGTGGCTTTCTTGGCCCGTTCTAGCGGATTACTAGCGATATCTGGATCCATCTTACCCCACCTCGATTTGTGGTACCCCTCTGAGTTTATATTATAGAAAAGTTGAATGGCTTGTATAGTGAAATGGGGTGATCAAAGAATATGGCGACAGGATGAAGGTAAAATTTGATAGAATGCGGGGCGAGTGATACATTAAATCTTGCACTTGGATGTGTTCTTGATCCTCGTTCTAAGTTGAACTTTTGAGCTTTTGCTATAAGAGACTTTATCCATATGACCATCGAGAGAAAGTGGGTCGAATTGAAGGAGAGGCCTTGTATAAACTATTTCTTGAATATGCAAAGTATGGGCGACATGAAACTCGATTGCTTCATTTCAAACCAGGTCATCATCAATGACCATGGGTGCTCACAATAGTGTCCCTCCGTTGAAGCGATTTAAACTTCGACATCTCAATGACATCTATACTTGATATAAAGTTTGATTATTATAATTTTATTCATTATTTTCTTGTTATTCTTTTCAAGTATCTAGTATAGTGATGATTTTGTTTATGTGTTGGTTGCTTGTATTATTTGGGAATTATCACATGGAAATAGGTCGAATGACTTCAAATGATGTCGATCTGACTTGATATATATACTTGGATGAAGGAAGGTATGTTGGAAATAGTATCGGCGTCTTTAGAATGTGGAAGTTAAATAAACATCGATTCACTGAACTTGCAATTATGGCTTGTGACATTTAAGCATTCAATCACAACGATAGCTTCGAATCTTCATTTAGTATTGGTCGTATATTGCATAAGTATAGAAATTGTTTGCTCCTGTTGTCACGACCCTTGTTGTACTCGTAATTGGGCGCATGATTTTGAATTGGACATACGGTAAAATTGCTTATTCACGAACTTTTTTTGTTTTGTTTTTTTATTTCTTACTTACAACACAAAATAAACATTTTGGTTTATGAATTGCGAGATGTGCGGAAGTAGGATATTCGATTATCTAAGGAAAGATTCAAATATTGTTGTTGATGATGATCTTGTCTGTTGAGAATGATTTTTAGATTTTAGATTTAATGATTATTACGATAGAGTATGTTGTTTTGTAATTCTATTTGGTTTTGAATTTTGTATGAAATTGTTATTGGATTTGAGTTGAAAAGCAGCGGGGTTGCGAATGCTTTTACCTTTAAAACAACAACTCCATGATTACGGATGTCTCTTTGTTACATTTACCCATTTAGTTAAGTTTTGGATTGTGCGGATGTCCACAGGAGGTTACATTTTAGGTATTGGAGATTCTTCACCTTTGAGCTGGATTTCGAGGGTAATGCGTACATCGATGAATGAATGTTTTCCATAGATACTGATTCCAGATCACTTGAGGTCTATTTTATTTAAGAACTTATATTTCTTGGTCCGGTATAGTTAAATTATTGTGTTTTAAGCGGTCCAATCACTTTATACAATTTGTCATTTGCGGGATGGTGATATAATCAATATTGATGTTACGAGTTTATCTAAATGTAAGCATTTAAGTTCTTGGAGTTTCAAGCATATTAGACTTGAATTAAGTAAGGTCTATTTGATTTTGCCTACAAATCATGAGTGTCTATGTGAAGTTCAAACCTTTTTACACGTTGTTGTATGGATGATTTCATTATATTTGTTTAACTTGGTTTTGTCTTTGAGATAATCTTTCAAGTTTATTCATTAATTTGGGGGTATTGTTATCTGTATGGCTGTATATTATCTTAGGTTACTTTCTTGAATTCTATTATTTGTCATAAAATTATATCTTTGCTATTCTTGCCTCATTCTTGTGTCAGTAATGGTTTTACATTGTAACTTGTTGTCCCTTTTATGAGTGCATGAATTTTGGTATAGAGCATTATGTGACACGGTGAAGGCGAGGCGAGAGAAAATAACAAAAGCTTAACCATTAGGTTCTGTTCTTGAAGCGGTGGAGCTCCTTCTTATATTCCATTGTCTTGAAGTAAAATTACTAGCATAACTCTCTTGCTTTTTTAACTTCATTTCCAAAAAATATCATTGAACAGGTTGTATTCCAAAGTTCATGTGCCCAATCAATTTGCCATTTGTTGTTGTTTGTGTCATGTTAAGCTCATTTCTTTTTAAAAAAATTAATTCTATTCTGACTAACAGGTTTTTGTTTTTCCTTTTCTTCTCTAGAAGGTAAAATAATTTTCATATTTCACGTTTCTATTTAAGAAGAAAATCTTCTGACATCCTTAACTATATGGATTCGATGGGTATGAAACACAATTTCTTCTCCATTGTGTAGTTATTGATGAGTAGCTTCCCCGAAAAAACCCCCGAGGAAGGGAAAGTCTTTTGGCTTGGCTTGCCCGTATTATGCCTACAGATAATTGATTTTCCTTGTTGTGGTATGAAAAACTATCCTTGAGCAGTGATGACATTCTACTTGCATATGTGATGGTTTTGCGATTAATAGAATAGTAATGGTTTCTTGGCCTACCTGCTTAAATATTTTTTGTACAATGTTTTTTCATTAAATGAATCAACCTTACATATATTAAGCGCGCCATTTTAATTTGTATGCATTCTTCCTACTGACCAAATTGCCTTGTGCGAGGTTATCACAGTGAAACATCTGCAACTTTCTTTTGTGGAGATGTTGATGATGAAGCCAGAAAATTGGTAGAGGTAGTGTTATGGTTAATTTCAATAAAGTTCAATTTATGTTGTCATGTTTGTGCTTTTCTTGACATAATCAATTGGTAGATCTTCGTTGTTCCATTTATAGAAATAATTTATTGAGTGGGCGGTGAATAGATCTGAATAAGCTCCTTATTTCCTCGAACCATTCATATCTTTGTTATTAAAGTTGGGCGTGTCAATTATTTTCCTTTGATATTTTATTTATTTGTTGTTGTTGTTGTGTGTGTGTTTAATAAGCTTAGCAAGGTTGGTATATTAATGAAGCAAATTATTTGAAACTCTTAGTCGAAGCTAAAGGAGTTTAATGGTGTCATTTTTAGAGATGCCAATCATCTTAGTTTTGATAAACTTGGGGCTGATGAGCTTAGAGTTTTGAGCTCTGTTTAAGTCTTTGGACAAACACAGAAATTTGAGTTTGAATTAATCAATTATCTTGCTCACCTTTTCAGTGTTTCTCAGCGCGATTCTTAAAAGTGACTTACTCGAGCTATCATGAAATAGTAGATTTGATTCTTGTATTTATTTTTATCTCTTTTAATTTACATTCCATTCATTTTTCTTCTTCATGTTCGAGTCACCCCGATAAAAACCCAGATCCGGAATCCAGAAAGCTCTTTGTTAAAATTGCAAATGCTTATGACTTGAGGTACTTTTGAATCTTACTCTTCTTGCGAGATTGATTTGTTTCTGCATTTATGTGGCATTACTATTCTATAAATGCCTGGGAAATTTGATGGTGTCGGTACATTTGGCTATTTGGAGCCGAGTGCATTAATATGCAAATCTTGTTTTGGGATGAGTTATAATCACCTGCGTGAAATGGATTCTTTTCTTGATACCTTTATCATTCCAATTAAGGTTGCATTGTACTGAGACCAGTCTTGAATTTTTATTTTACTATGGTCATGGAACTTTCTTAGTATTTTGTTGATTAGTTCGGATTCTTTAAAGTTGAACTTTCACAATTGATGATTAACGTGTCTTTTGATAGCCTACTTTGTTGGTGTAAGCGGTGTTTGCACTGTAGACTAAATGGGTTGGTTGATTTTTCCACATTTGGTTTCACTTTTCAGTTGAATTCAATTTTAGGGCATTTACATGATTGTGTCTGGATACTAAAATATTTTTATTTTGATTCGATGGTATCTTATCTATGCAAAAGGGTGGAGGCAGTGAAGAGCTTTAAATGGTGACTTTGAGAGAAAGGTTTATCTTGAAACACGATTGTTAGTAGGAGAATTGGGCTGCTGTAATTTCAGCGTACAATAATTACTTGATCACATGGCGCTACACGCGATCTAAAATTCACTCTAGTTCATGCTTCGATTCAATGTATATGCTATATGGAAATTCTTGAATAATTTATCTAGAAATTGGATGGCATAAAAATTTTATTTATTGATAATGGGCGGAAATGGCTTTGTTGGTGAAAGCAGTTTCAGATCTTTAATGGTGGTTGTACAACGTTGTGCTATATGTGTTTCATCTTCGCTTTACATTTATTGGCTCCGTTTGCGAAAGAATCTATATGAGAAACTACGTATAGTTTGTTTTTCGATGATTAATAATTAGAGTGAGCATATCATATGGACATATGGAAGCGAAAAAATAATCTGGAGCGATGGGCATTATTTGTGAGAAGCGCCTGCACACGAATGAAACAAATAATAGAGAAGGAAAAGTAATTTATTGAATAAATATTTCTATTTTTCATATAAATTTGGCGGCAGCTAACCGATAGAGGCGAGAGTGGGTGACACAAAATAGCAGCCGGTTCGTAATTCAGCCGAGGAGTCCGTCAGAGCATTCTGCTTGATGTGGGCCCGGCCAACTCAGGCTCGCGGCTGCCGACTCTGCACTGGGAGGCGGGATGGTGTCACGTCTCAGTTCACATGTGTAACACAGTGGGCTGAAATTGTATTTGACCTGCTCTTGTGTATTGGCGATGATCTGACGAGGTGGGGCACTGTGACACGGCATGGGCGGGGTACGGGCCACAGACATGGCGCCAGCGGCGATCTCTTGATTTGTGTTTGTGCACTTGGTGCGTCAGCACATTTTTGACCGGTTTGACTAGTACTATTCTGAGTCAATTTTGGGACAATTATTGAGCAGATTCATGAACTACTTGTTCATCACAAAAAATTCGAAAAAATTTATTAAATTAAATTAAAATCAAATCAAATCAATAAGGTCAAACCAGAAAATTTGAAAAATAAAATTTTCAAAAATGAAATTTGTTGATAAAAATATTTTAAATGCATAATCGATTACGCACATTACTGTAAATGCAAGGATAATAAATTATATATATTATGTTATTATGAATAGTGTCTCGAAGTGTGTTTGCTGCCTTAGAATATGTATTGAATTTAACTTACATTAAGACTATGCAGATGGCTAGTGAGAACGACGACACCGATCACGGGGTGATGATCGAGCGTAGGTGTTTGATCAGTGAAGGCACCTCTTAAAAGTACGTAGGTATTAAACATTTCTTTATCGCCTGGTGGTATAGCGGTGGCCAGGAAGGTCTAGTAACCTCAGGAGGTTAAGGCGCATCATCCTCACGACGTCGCGGGGAGGAGATCAGGTGGTGGCGAGACCGTTGGTTTATCTTTGGAGATCGAGAAGGTGTTGAGGCCGTAGGAGATTACCTCGACGCTACCGGGATCGAAGCCTGTTACGTGGTTTCAGTGAAAATGAGGCCCAGTGTGTGATTGGAAATGGGCGAGGGCATGGGGCTCCCAGAGGCCGTGTATGAGTTGGGATAAGGCGAGGCCAAGATGATGTCATCGAGGAGTTCGCCAGAGATCTCGGGGACTCTACTCACATTGGACTTGAGGATCATAGACATGTCAGAGTTCGATGCATCTTTAGGGATGGATTGGGCTGGCTATAGAGTTGTGTGAGTTGTGAGCGTAGGGGGTTCTGGCAATGCAGCGAGTGCTGTGTAGTTATTTTAGGAGATGACATGACATTTTTCCCCGGATAATTATCTGCAGGTCCCAGTGTCTTGATTAAGCGTTGGTGTGACATACCTGGGGATGAGAGAGACCGGATCTACCTGAAAGGTAGTGTACGTTAATAATGGGATGTTTTTCAGGATGAGCTACAGGCCCACCTCGCAGAGAATTAAAGTAGGCTTGGTGTCAGTTACACACGGTATTTCACCCATCTCTATGACTCGCGCCAAAATGTGCGGTTGAGTTGCGAAGTGGAAGCTGCGGACAAGGAGTTCGTTAGGCAAAAGCACTTCACCCGTGGGCGCTGGGTTACGTACCCCAGAAGAAGAAGGAGCGAACCCTTATTTGTGCATTGATTACAGAACTTGATTGAGCAGTTCACGATCAAGAATGTTTCCCATTAAAGTGGCGATTTGTTTGTCGATTAAGAGGCCTTGAGTCTACTCTAAGATAGACCAACCGCCTTTGGTTACCATGGTGAGGGATACGAGATATCTAAGGCGTTAGACGCGTTATAGGCACTGAGTTTACGGTGAAGCCCCTTGATTAGCCCAGCTGCGCCGCGTTCATGGATCTCATCGCCGGATATTCCCGACCCTATTTAGATCAGTTTGTCGTGGTCTTAGTGGATGGCGTCTTGGTCTCTCCAGTGATAGAACGCCGTATCGCGAGGATTGTTTTCTGGTTGTTGCGAGAGACCATCGGCTGTACGCGAGTTCGGTAAGTGCGATTAAGCGTGGTGAATTTTTGGGACACGTAATTGCCGACATCGAAGTGTCGGTCGACCGAGAGGTGGCGGTGATGTGAGTTGGGGCCGAAGTTAGTCTTGAGATACATAGTTTGCGGATTCAGCTGGGTATTACGGGAGATTCGTGAGGATTTCTCGGATGTGACACTATGACTAGGTTGATTTCGGAAGGAATTTGAGTTTGATTAGGTGGCCGTGCGAGGAGGCATTCGAGGGAGTTAAAGGAGACTGCCCGGCTCCCGTCTTGATACTCTTGGGCCCGGGGACGAGAGTGGTGTATTAGCTGGTGCTGAAGTTAGGATGTTTTGATGCGGTCAGGGAGGGTAATGGCTTATGGTTCGTGGGTTGAAGAATCCACGACCGAATTACCTACACACGACATGGAGTTGGCGTAGTGATCTTCGCCTTGAAGATTTGGCGCCGCCTCTGAGGAGTTTGGGAGTACTGGGCATAAAGTCCCGAAATGGCTGTGACCGGGACCTGATATGAGCCTTATGAGATAGATGGGATTCTGAGGATTATGACTTCACTTTGCATTACCATCGAATGAGGCAAATCATGGTGTGATATGATGAAATTGAGGAGCGTTAACTAGTATAGCTTCGGGAGTGGCGGATGCTGAGGCCCCAAATGAGACGGTTGAGTACATGGTACCGTGACGGACTTCGGGTACCTTGGGGAATTTGTGTCATAGTCTCGTTGGCCAGTGATTGAGGTCGTCAGCGGGACCCAGCGAGATAGTGTCCATCGAATGAGAGCCTGGTCGATGCAGTGGAGCGGCCGGGCCGTTCACATAGATGGTAGTCGCGATATAGGTGGATAGTGATTCCCACGGTTGGGCGATTTGAGGGATTCTCGAGGAGTTTATTTGCTCTGGGTGCATCCGGGTGGCGCGAAGATGTACCGGGATCTTCGTCGCGATACTGTGAGTGGGATGAAGAGACACGTGGGGACTGTTCGTGATGTCTCACATGTCGGCGAGGTTAGGTTGAGCACGAAGCTGTAGTGCCGGCCATTGGAGGTGTGGTTGGTGGAAATTGGGAGCACGTCACGATGGACTTTGTGACCGCGCACGGACCGCGAAGCATGGCCAGCGGTATGGGTGATGGTGGTGGCTCTGAAGTCGGCACATTTTCTGGCCGTCTGACCCCTTCGCCTTGGAAGTCTGCCGGGTGTCGAGAATGGTCAGACTACGCAATTGCCCGGTATCCATGAGTGTTGGATAGGGACCTGAGGTTCGGCTCACTTTGGAAGAGTTTCAGCTGTCGCACACGGTGACTGCTAGTACAGTGTTCCACCTGGGCTGAATGGTCGAGTCTGAGAGGACTATCCTGGTATTAGGGCGTACTGCGAGCGTAGTTACGGATCATGGGGCGGGTTGGGAGGAACGCATTTTCCTTGAGTGGAATTCTGCAACAACGGTTATCATGCAGTATACGGATGGCACCATATGAGCCTTTATTGAGTCCATGAGTCACCATTATGTTGGACCGGTGGGAGAGCTCAAATCAACGGTCGTTGATTAGAACACCTCAGGAAGGTGAGCTTGATCGGCGGCATCTTCTGCGGCTTTCGGAGCGACGGAAGAAATTTTATCTTGATGTGAGACGTCGACCCTTAGAGTTCGAGGTTGGGGATCACGTCTTCTTGAAGGTGATGCTAAGAAGGGAGTGGTCGGGTTCGTGACGTGGGAAGTTTATCGTGGAGTTCATTGGACCCTTCGAGATGAGAGGTAGGCAGTTAACGTACCGGGTTAGCGTGCAGCCCGGCATGTCGGTGTCGGTATTTCAAGTCTCCCGTGCGGAGTATGCTCGGATCCGACTCATGTAGTGGATTGGGGCGGATTTGAGTTGACGATGGGACCGGAGGGACAGTGTGCATTGGATAAATGTGATCGGGTTTGCGGCGAGATCATGAGGCTGTGAGGGTACTATGAAGGCCTTATGCGATCTGTCAGTGTTGTAGTCTGATGAAACCTTTTGCACTTCATGGCTTCATCGGCTTGAATATGGAACCCGATCTACGAGAACCTCAACTACCATGTCGACTGCGACATGTTCTTACTGTTCTAATTTAGAACTCCTCGATTTTAAATCCTTATGACTGCGGGACGAGAATCTATCAGTGAATTCTTGTGAGTGGTCCCCATAATCTTCATTAGGATACCTCTCTCACGGCATCCACGATCTTTAGCCACATCTTCCATCGAAGCGAAACAAGACCTTTATGTCAGTGCAGCTGTAACTCCATAAATCTTGTTTACTCGTCTAACCACAACCAGTGCCACGGATCACATTTGCCTTCATATGGCTTGGCGCGAAGTTGCCCTCTCTATGTTGGCCTCAGGTTCTTCGAGAACCTCTACAAGTTGTGATGGAGGCTGCGGTCTTGACAATTATTGTGCCTTATCTAAGCAATGTGCCTTTACCTTTCTACCAGTAAAATAATCTGGCACTTAGGCTCTCTTTGGTGGCCCGGA
>JAEQBH010004485.1:0-125217 GCA_016808115.1 Tetrastigma voinierianum | reverse complement strand
GATAAAACAAATTAAAAATTCAGATTTATGTGGAAAAATCACTTTATTATAAAAGAAAATGGTAAAAAGAGATGAATATGGGATGATTTGAAGCCAAGAATGAAAAAAAAATTTACCTATCCTTGCTTAAGGAAAATGGGCTAGAAAGAATAAGATGAGAGAAAGGAAGACTACTAAGGTTTTTTTTTTTAACTTTTACTGGCTTTTCATTTTCTATTTCAATATTTGATTACAGCATAATCATGATTAAGAGCACTTTGTAGCAAATGGTACCAATTCAGCATCTTAACAAAAATTTCCAACCCATTCGAACATATCTTCAAAACTGAATTGTTAAATAAGAAGAAATACAAACATGAATAATCAAAATTTAGAAAAAAAATTAAGTGAAGGATACTCATCTGAATTGTTATGGAATTAAATTACGTAACAATAGGATTAAGATATGAAGCTGTAGGACTCTGCATAAGCTGAAAAAGAACCTAAACTTAAATAAAAGATAATTGACCTTTCAGTGTATGGGTTATTCAAGAAACTGCTGCAACATGTCTTTTATCATCTCCTTAAAATCGATATCTTCGATCAGTGGCTGAGATGAGCAAATCCAATTTTCTTCCATGACAGAAACTGGATTTTCCGTATCTCTTTCTCATCCACAGGCAGATCTAGTCATTAATTTCTGCTAGAAAAATAATGATGGATCAAACAAGAACCAAAAAGATATAATATCAAGATTTACATGGAAATCCAAATAGGGAAAAAACAGAGAAGCTATAAATCCACTATATTAAAGATGATACAAGAAGAAGAGAATAAGAAAAGAAGAGAGAGTTACAATGTTTTCAGCCTCTAAAACTCACTCTCACTCTGAAACCCCAAAAATATAACATATATATGTTTATAAGAGAAGCCTTTACCAATTAAGCAAAGTCGGCCAAGAAGCAGCAAAACGTGTGTGCTTGCTGTGGCAAGTCAGTAAGAGGGCAGCAGTAGAAGAGCACGCTTGTTGTGGCAAGTGCTTGCCGCGGCAAGACAATAAGAAGGATCGATGAAGAGGGGGCAAGCGAGAACGTGCACGACAAGTCCTCTGTTCTGGACTGCATTCTTCCTTCTCTTAAGCTCAAGAATTCGGGTCACCAACACTAACAATTTCCTTCTCTCTTATTCAATAACACCATATATATGAAAGTGGTTAATATTCAGATAACCTGGTCTTGGAATAACTTTACGTAATTAAGGAGCTGGATGGTGAACTTGCTGCTAGGAACTCAACAAAATTCTCTACTGCATCGTCTCAGAAAGTCTTCTAATGCGCTGATGGCGTTGATGGGGTGATGCTCTTTTTGCTTCCACCACATCTCTCCTAGCTATGTTCCTCCTCTGCTTCTTCCAACTCCTCCAGTGTTTGTTATTCGAAAATCTAGTGCTATGTTTGGAGCATGGGAAAAAACTAAAAGAAAACGAATACTAAGAAAAATAATTTTATTTTTTTATCATTAAAAAGAAAGAAAAAACTAAATATAATTAAAATGAGTAGAAACAAGAGTTTAAGAAAAACATTAAAGTATATATTTTTTATTTTTCTTCACCTTTTCTTTTCTTCCATTTTTCCTCTCTATTTTCTTTCCTACACATATTTTCTCAATTTTTCCAAGAACCAAACATAGAACAAAGGATGAGCAAACATTATGACAACACTGGGTCGGTTTCTGGTGAGACATGTTGGGATACACCTAGCTAGTGTTTATGTTCTCAGTCTCACATAAATATATAGATTTTTCATGTTGCTCAAGAAGAAAGGAATTTCTTTCGTTGAGTGCAAGAAGGGGAAAAGAATAAATTCATGATTATGGATGTTCATGGTTATCTTTAAGGAAAAAACTTTCGTTGTTCTACCAATTACCTCTGCCTTAAGAAACGAATTCTCTTTTATGTTTTACTGAAAAAGTGCTAAGATGGTGGCTAAGATGCTCCATAATGCCCAAACCAAGTTACTTAACTGAGGAAGACATGGCACTGTGCATATCTTGGTTGACCATAACTCAAGATCCAGTGATCGGTATTGGGCAACCGATGTCAAAGTTTTGGATCGAAAGTGGATGGGCTGGAGTTTCTCGAGACCAATATTGAGAGTTGACCTACTCCACGTGACTTTATGTTCTCAGACAAATCGATGGGATAAAATCCGACATTATTGTACAAATGGCGGGATACCTTCGCATTAAATCGCAAATATAAATGCAAAGTGGAGCGAACATCACCGACGCAGGCTGCTATCTAGAAGCTATAATTTTCTATATCAATTATTTAAAATAAAAAATTTTATTTATATCTAAGTTTATTTTTCGCAGTTGCAGTGCTTATGAATATGTTCCAAGGTATAGAGTCCGTGGATTTATGATCATTACCGGAGGTGCTTAAACATCGTGATAAGTGGATGGATTACATCGCAGCAACCCTAGGGCCCCGCTTCCTGTTTATGAGGGAACTTATGAAACACCGTATCTCTCTTTGACCTCGAATCAAGATCCATATAGTAATGCAAGCTTAGTCAGCCCAAGGAAGAGACCCCCGAAGAAAAAAGCGCCAAAGAAAGGCACAAAAAGTAAGGCGAGTCCAACAGATACTAGTAATTTTATTTCAGATACGATTCGCGAAATATCTGGGCAGAGTGAAAAGAGAAAGAATTTTTATGAGGAGCAAAAAGCTTCACTCATCAAGGAGTGCTACGTAGGGAGGATGTGCAACTAGACATTGCTAGACGTGCTGAAGATAGGATGCAGAATGAGCAAGAGAGGTTGCAGATGATCGCCGATGATGCCATTATGGAAAAAGACATCTCGCATATGTCCGTTGAACAGCAACACTATTTTCGACTACTTGCATGCGATTGGCTGAGAAAAACAAATCGAAAAATGCAAGAAATTTCAATTTTAACGTATAAGCAGCTTTACTAGCCGTTTATATTTTTAATGTAATTTCAAATTTTGTCTATTTATACTTAAATGAAATAATATTCAAATTATCTATGTCATTTTAATAGTAAAATATTCATTTTTTTAAAATTCACTAATATTTGTAACCAAAAAATTTTCAACCACAAAATTATTAATTAAATATTTATATTTATATTTATTGATTTAATTAAATATTTATATTTATATTTATTGATTTAATTAAATATTTATGGCCATTTTTATTTTTAATTGAATATTTATTTCTATTTTAAATTTTCAGAAATATTTATTTATATTTTTAAATCAAATTTATAAGTATGAAGAATATAAATGAACGGGCTTGCATACTTACGTAATTAAGTTATGAAAGAGAAAGGGTAAATTGGAATATTTAGATACTTTAACTTGGGGATGCTTCACCACTGGAGATGCTCTAGCCAAAACTTTAGCCAAATCTCAAAAAGTAACTTTTTGGAGCCAAAAAAATGGCTTTGAATGCTTTTTTTTTTTTGCTGACTGCTGGAGATGCTCTTAAGATCAATTCTAGCGCTTTTGCAACTTTTTCTTCATACCAAACCATTAATGGTAAAAAAAAGACAATGAATTATGCACTTGGAATATAATAATATGTCAATAGGTCTGGGATTATACGTATATCCTTTACTAATATTTTGGTCGCGTACATTTAAACTTTTTCCCTTACATCTTAGTCTATAATTAATCCCATGTGATGGCTGAAATCAAAATGACATACTATCTTCTTAATGTTATCTATTGAGAACCTCATTTCTCATGTCACAAAGATGAAATACTAAAAGGATGTTGTGATTCGTGCAACAACAATAATAAAATCAGAGTAAGAAAAACGAAGAAGACACACGCATTTTGGGGATGGTTTTACAAGCAGCTCTATATCCATGGAAATGGAAACTCAAACTTTCACTATCACCGATATAGGTTACTATAGGAGGGTAATTTATAATAACACCGACTACACACTAAATTACAAAAATATCCCTATACCCTAAACATATCTTATGCTCAACCCTTTTAGCCTCAATATGAGTCACATGCCACAAAAATCTCCACCTTGGCCACTATCCACCTCTTTGAAGTAGGTCGGGGCATCTCCGATCTAGCATCTGGAGATATTAATTAAGTCCAAACAGTGCTTGAACTTTTGTGTGGTAACAGGTTTTGTCATCATGTTTGTCAGATTTCAAAAGTATGAATCTTCTCAAGCAAAGAACTCACCGCATCCTTACCAACTCCCTGATCTTGTGAAATCTCACATCTATGTGTTTGGTCCTTGCATGATATACCTGGTTCTTTAAAAAAAAAAATAAAAAATGGCACTCTGATTGTCACAATGAAACTGAACTCCACCTTGCTAAATATCTAGCTTCTTAACCAATCCTACAAGCCATAATGCTTCCTTGGAAACCTCAGCTACTGCCATATACTCTGACTCGGTGGTAGATAATGCAACTAAGAACTATACCATAGACTTCCAACAAATCGGTCCTCCACCAAGAGTGAACACATAACCTGTGGTAGACCTCATGTCATCCAAATCCTTTACATAATTTGCACCCACATATCCCACAACTGAAGGAAACACTCTAGCCTATCGAACATGATGCTGTCATAGTTCCTAATCCCCTCAAGTATTTGAAGATCCACTTGATTGCATCCCAATGCGATCGTCTTGGATTCGATAGAAACTTGCTTATTGCACTAACAGCCTATGTCAAATATGGTCTTGTACAAACCATAGCATACATCAAGCACCCCACCGCACTTGCATTTGGGACCTTTGACATGTCATGTACATTGATAGGCTGAAAGCGTGGTGTGTATAAATGTACGCCTATGTGCGCAAGTGCACGCGTCGCCCCAAGTAATATAGTGTACCTATGGTACGGATATTGATCCACGGGGATAGGTGTGTTGAATACGTAGACGGGTCGTGAATATTATCCTGGATATAAGTGTTGTGTGAAAGAGTACCAGTGTCCTAATGTAAAACTAAGCTATCTGGTCCGAATGAATTATTGTGTAACGGAGACTAGTGGCTATGTCTCCCCTCGTCACTTTCTATGGATTATTTCAACAAAAAGTTATATATTATTCACTTTATTTATGATTTATTGATGGCTAGGTGGATCTTGCTACGAAATACCCTCTCTCGAGGTGTAATTCACCTATCTCGCTAGTAGAGTTGAGTGTATCTCTCTACCCCAACCTCGATAATTCAAACGCCTTAAATGTTCTAACCTTTAAACTCGCACCTTCGGATCAACACTCTATTTACCGAATCAACCGAAGGTCGCTCTACCGGGGATCCCGGGTATCCTCATCTCTCGAACTGATCTCCGCATGGTCAATGCTTAATGTTAATAAACATCACCATGTAAATGATTCACAGATATAAAGCAGATACTAACAAATTATAAACAACTGAATAATATAAAATACTAATCTTTAATCCATGAAAATGTGACAGGGTTCAACAACACCCTAGGATAAATTTAGAACATACTGAACGAGAAAACACAAATAGTTAATCTATAAAACATCAGTCTTTCTGTCCGAAAAGAAGAAGATACAAAATGATGGCTCTTTTCCAAAGTCAAAGTCCTGCTGCTGTGACTTCCGTGCCCTAGTTCGTACATTCCTCGATCTCCGATCCCCCCTTGAATTCTGGTCCCCCTTTGCTTTTAATGATTGAGAGGTATATCCGCTTTGATCGCCACGACGTTGAGGCGCCGCTGGATTGCCGCCTTGTTGACTTTATATTAGTTGACCCAACGCCGCGACGCTGGGGCGCCACGACGCGGGGATCGCCGCGACGCCGAACCTCGCGACGCCCAAATGCATCTTTAGGCACTTTCATCCTCTCGCTCCGTATCGTTTCCAAAACTCGCTCTTTTTCACACCAATTGTACCTGCATTCACACCAATTGAACTAATCAGATATCGAGCTATAAAAAATACATATTTAAATGTAAAATAACTCTAAAAACGTAAGATGTGACGCTGGTATAACCTGATGTTTGTGCACTCATCACACCACTAAACTTAGCTTCGCTTGTCCCCAAACAAAGAACGGACTCTAAACTCGGACTCACACCCTACATACTGGTAATTCAACACTAGCCATAGTGATGCACATGTGCTCATAAGTAGAAGATCAAATCGATACCACACTGGCCTTTGTTCAAGTTCACAGACGCACACTGGTGTTCGACTTTCTAAAGAATCCAGTCGAACTCCTGAGGGTGACTTAGTGCCTCAAATTCCTCCGAGGTATTCACAACCTTCCCAAGGACCCTATGTGCTTAAATAAATGACTCTAGTGTACACTTAGGACCCGACGTTTCAAACTTGAGTTCAACTCGCCTTAATTGGGAAAATCTTAACTTACAAAGGACGGAATTCGACCGCTTGCAATTTCAATATACCTACTACAACATAGAACAAAACTAGTCCGTAAGTTTGTGTTATGTTCATGTAGCGGGATTAGTTGGTGACTTCACTAGTTGGTTAAGGGCACCGCATTCAGTTCCCCGGAACACACCCTCGAACACTCAACTAAACCTAAGGGCCCTAAGCTGGGTGTGGAACTTCCATCTTTATCCCTTGTAACTGGCAAAGCAGTTTACCACTCCCGCTTGGCTCGTAGCACTGGCTTTGAAAGGCCCTCGACTGCGTCTCGGGTTCCGATTGGAAGATCCCACTTATTCTATTTCTATTTTTTTATTTTTTTATTTTTTTATTTATTTTTATTTTTATTTTGGGGCTCGAAGGCAATCCTCTTTTATTCACGGTGTCCCATCTTTCGTGTTTGTGAGACACCTGTGGTTTGTTGAACCTTCGTAGCTCTGCTCCACTCAGGCATACCCTAGAGACTTCATTTAGTGAGTGTGATAGGCTCTGAGAAATAGTTTCCTTGAATAACCTGAGAGTCGCTATGCCTCCCCACCTATTCAACCTAATTCCCGAGCGTCAAACACCCTATGAATCCTGTCTAGAGATATACACTGTTTTCTATGATAGTAGTGGATTCGGCCAAAAAAATGATCTTCAACTCTCAAACATGGCACACACATACAAACTACCTACACATGATACCACTAAACATAGATATAATTTACCAAAAACACAAACAGAAACTAAACACATGACTCGACAACTAAAATGAAAAAGCGTAAATGTAAAAACTAAACGGAAGCACAAATGAACATGCTTTAACGAAACTAAACTAAAGCACAAATACAAAAATCAAAAGAAAACAATACTAGTCTAATAAAAACTCGATCACTCGATCACCACCCACACCCCCCCAAACAAAAAATATCCAGTGTCCCCACTGGCAATAAAAGAACAAAGTAGGGTGAAGGAACTCCCCTAGTAATCAAACGGTCATCACAGGCGCGGTCGCCGGTGGAGTGCTAGAAGTCGGGCTAGCTGGCTGGTGGATCGTCATTGGCTGAGAATAGTGGCCTGGCTTGGCCAGAATCGTATGCACGTCGCTAAGGGCCTCCATATCCTCGTGCATGATGAGGAATTCGCCCGGGTCTCATCCTTCGAATGCATCAAAACGCTCGCAGCGGAGAGCACCGGGTCCCTAGTCGTGGGGGACTGAGGGAGCCGCCCGAGGGCCAAGTGGTGTGCGGAGGGGTGGGTAGGTAGAGATCCCAATGTCCTCCCGGGGCCTCAGGAGTCCAAAGCGGGCCCGATAGTCATGAAGCTCGTCCTCATCCGAGGGCTCATGACTTGAATCGTAGGTCCCCTCAAGTCGTGGTACACCCGGTTTGTCCCTCTTAACTGATATTGCCTTGATGGGGTGTAACCACGCCTCATTGTCATCAAGGGGCACCCCGACTCGTTTGCATAAGCCATAAATGAGGAAAGGGTGCCCCAAATTCATCTTAGCGTCCCGGTTATGGAGGATAGCGTCCTCTATAACCTGCCCAACGTCAAAAGGGATATCCTGAATGATGGCATAATTGAGTTAGTACTTTGCAAAGTCACTTCACACACGTCACGCCTGAATGAGACGCGACGCGATGAAGTGATGCACTGGGGATAAACGCCAAATGCTCGGGCCTTGAAGTGGACTCCACGGCCCCCATTGTTGAGTTTCCACTCACCCCGCCTCGCTTGTCAAGACTCCGAATGACCTCGGGTAATCGGTCGTCAGAAGTGCGATCAAAAGGCCCGAGGAACATGATCAAGATTATAAAAGTGGCCGATCGACCGTGACCTAAGTCGAACACCCAACACACCCCGCGACTCGAACCTTCTTACGACGTGGGAGGCGAGGTTACGATAATTTTCGCACCACACCATCGCAACCGGATGAGTGTGGTTGGCAAAGTGCTCACCATCCCTGGCCGCAATCGTCGGCGGAAAATCGCCAGGTGCCGGAAACCCTTTCCTTAATAAACGAATGGTTCTCGCAGATGAGCCAACCACCGGGCGCCGAATCTCGTTAACGAACCGCGTGACATCACTGGGGCCGGGTCCTCATTCGACCATGGTAGGCAACTTCGCCTTTACCGCATACATTGCGGAAGTACTAGAGCTCCTAGAAGGACAATGATTCAAATGGCACCAATGTGACACACCTAGGGTGTCTAGACAATATGTCAAGCACCTACAATGCACTATGAACACTAGGGCCAAATGAGCTACATAGATGTAGAAACCAGCCCTAGGACATATGACAAACCCACCTGGCGCACCCGAAACCTAAGATGGAGTACTAGACCTAAGATGGAGTACCGAACCCTAACCGAGGCAAGGACACCTACTGGTAGTGTGGATGGTGCGAGACAGGGACAGTGGACTAGTAGGTGTGGGAGGAACTGGTGGTGACAGTGCCGGTGATGGTGTCGGAGGGCAAAACAATGGCCTCCGACGGGATGGAAATGGACTCCGGCAAGATTTGCATTTAAGGATTGGCTAGGTACCAGTATTTAGCTTCTCCAAGAGGGAGTAGGGTAAGAGCAAAAACGGTAAGGTGATTTTCGCCTTAAACAAGGCAACGCCGCGACGCTCGAGGGCAACGCTAGCGACTTTCCGCGCAGGGGAAAGAAGCCAACGCCGCGACGCCGTCCAACGCCGACGCCCGTGAGTGGTAATCAACGCCGCTGACGTTGAGATCCAACGCTATATCGCTCCGCAGGTGTAAACCAACGTCAGCGACGTCAGATCCAATGTCGCGACATTCCGTAGGGGTTCAAAATTAACGCCGTGACGCGTTGAAACTAACGCCGCGACGCGTCGCAGAAGGATCAAACTGACGTCGCAACGTTGAGAGCCAACGTCGCGACGTTACAGAGAAGGCCCAAAATGTACATTATGCAACCATGGTCTAAGATAAGAGAAACTCCCTCGTGTAAATGTGACGCTCCTGACTTCAGAAGGTTTCGCATGAACGGATCCTCCCCAGTACTGTCGATCGCGGGTCCTGACAAGATACATCCAAAAAGGGATTCAGATTACGGACAGAACAGCAAACCAATATAACTTAAAATAGATACTAAAAAAATTGGAACCCATAGAAAGGAACAAAGAAAAACTCTGGTCAGCTCCCAAGAAGCGCTTATGTTTAATGTCGCAATTGACTACCAATCTCAATGTGCCCTGAACCCGAACTCTAATGACCGGGCTAATCGTACTTCTTCTCGGATGCAAGAAATGGAATGGTCTCGCGATCCGCATGAAATTCGCCCCAAATACGGCTTCAACTCGTTGTGTGTTAACCGTGAATGTTCCTTTCTCGATGTAACCTCTACCCTCCACGTGGAAAGACTCTGGTCATTGTGAAAGGTTCCTGACCATCTAGACTTTAATTTCCGGAAAGTTTGAGCTCGGGAATTAAACAAGAGGACCATGGCCCCGCCTCGAATTCTTCTTGGTAATGTGCTTATCATGCTGAAGCCTGCTCTTTCCTCAGAACAGCGAGCATTTTCATAAGCTTCCATTCCCGAATTCGCCTAGTTCACTGGGAAGCATAGCAACTTGCTTCACCGGGCTAGAGTACCGTCCATGTTCAACTACCGAGTTGCCTAGTAGGCCTGATGTCTAATTTAATCGGGCAGTGACATGCTTTGTCATAAACAATTTCAGCGACATCCCTGCGGTGTTTTAAATGCTGCCTGAGACGCCTGCAGTGCATCATCAATCTTTTAGACCAAATTCTTCCTCGAACTCAAGTAATCAAGCTTTTCTCCGTAATAATTTAATTTTCGATTTGATACCGCTTGCCCATTTGATTGTGGGTGATATGCAAGGAGGTAATGATGGCGCACTCCCATACTTTTCAAAACTCACAATCATCTTATCATAAATGCACTCGTTATCTCGGATCGCGCTCGAGGAGTTCCGAATCGCGAGAATATGTGGCTGCGGAGAAATTTAGCCACTACCTTGGCATCATTAGTGTGGGTCAATTGCTTCAACCCACTTCGAGACATAATCTACTGCCAACAAGATGTACAGGTTGTTATAAGATGGGGGAAATGGTCCTATGAAATCCATCCCCCATAAATCAAACTAATTCGACTTCTAGAATAGGATGCATGGGCGGTTCATCCTTTCTAGAAATGCCCCCCATTCGTTGACATTTGTCACATGTGGATACAAAATGATGAGCATCCTTAAATAAGGTAGGCCAGTAGAAGCCGGATTGAAGCACCTTGGCTACTGTTCGCTGGCTATCGAAGTGTCCACCACATGGTAACGCAGATACAGTAAGATACCGTGCATTTCCATCTTGGGCACACATCTCTCGATCACCCGGGTCAAATGGCAATGTCTGTAAAGAATTGGCTCCTCCCAATAGTAGTGTTTCAAGTGTGCGAAAAACCGCTTTTTCTGTTGATAGTTAAATTCCGGAGGGACTACCTTGGCTACCAAATAATTCACATAATCTGCAAACCATGGAATCGCTTCTCGTCTTCAGCTAGGAGTCGCCATCCTGAAAATCGCCATTCACCTGAACATCATCACTTGCCCCTTCCAATCGTGAAAGATGATCGGCCACTAGGTTCTCAGTGCCTTTCTTGTCTTTAATCTCAACGCTTGACTCGCAGCAATAGAACTCCAATCGAATTAGTCCTGGTTTGGCGCTTTAGCTCATCAAGTATTTTATGGCAGAATGATCAGTGTGAACTACTACCATGTTACCAATCAAATAAGGCCTAAATTTTTCAAAAGCAAAGACAATAGCCAATAGTTCTTTTTTTGTAGTGGCGTAGTATGCATTCAACTAAGCATCATTTAAGGTTCTCGTCAGACAGATTACCCTGAAAATTTTCTCGCTTTCGCCTCTAACACCGCCTCCAATTGCAAAATCACCATACACATAAGTTCAAATGGGAAGGACCAATCTGGAGCTACTACAATAGGGGTTGATACCAACTTATCTTTAATCAAAATGCATGCAAAGATCCCAAACCAGGGTCCTCGACCGTGAGATTAGACAACTACAGAACTGAGAAGTCTGATGAATCGCCAGAACTCAAGGTACCTAAAAACTTCTTATCCTTTTATTGATGAGGGTGGAGGTAATTTTTCAATTGCTTCAATCTTGCCTGGCCTACCTCTATTCCTCTCACAACCGATGTCCAGTACAATACCTCTGTACTCCATAAATGGCACTTCTCCCAATTGAGTACTAAATTGGTCTCTCACATCTTATCAATATCGACCAAGCCGAGACGCTTGTCAAATGAATTACCCAATACCGAAAAATCGGGCCCATGAAGATCTCGATCAGCTCTCTCAACCATGTTTCTGAGAATATGGCCATCATACATCATCGAGTGCCTCGTGGCGCATTGTACAAATTCCAAAGGGCATCCGTCAATGCGAATGTCCCATAGGGACATGTGAATGCCCGCCTCCCCGATCTTCGGGCTATAGCAATTTGATTGTAAATAAGTATCCATCCAAAAAAGCAATAATATCTATGACCGCCTAATCGATCCAACATCCGATCCAGAAACGACAATGGAAATGATCTTTCGGAAAGTGGCTTTGTTCCAGCCTCCGATAATCACAACACACAAATCCTCCACCCTGACTGCTCGAGAAGCTACAAGAATATATTGTTTTCTCGGTTCTCGCGATTTGTTCCTCCCTTCTAGGGTACTACTTGAACCGACTACCCAGGTAATCGCCCGAGATAGGATAAATTACCCCAAAGATTCACCATTTTAATACTTCCTTCGACTACCTCTCTTCTTCATAGTTGATTCAACCTCCTCTCAGGCTTCCACCGAGGGTTTATGCCCATCTTCCATAAAAAATACGATGCATGCATACGGAAGGGCGAATCCCTTTTAAATCGGCTGTAGACCACCGAGCGCGCATTTTTATGGTCTCTAAGGACCTCAGCCACCCCTCTTCCTCTAGTTCAAACAAGGATGCCGAGATGATCACTCGGTAAGGTAGATTTTATCCCAAGATATGGCTATTTCAAATGGCTAGGTAGCTGTTTTTGTTCCATCTCGATGGTTGTTCAACCGATGGTACCGGTGGTTTAGTACTTTCACCTGTGATTCAAGTATTTCCCTCTCTATCGGGTCCGAAAGAATCCATCCATTTTACATACCCTCGCCCTTCGGGCCATATCTCTTAATCATCTCTCGGGTACTAGGCTAGCTCCAAAGGATCTTTATGAGACCACTTGGGCTAGACACTATAGCCCCACTATCTCGCCTTATGAAACAAGTATCACTTTCACCTGGCTGCCCCACAAATTTCAACACGTTGAACTTGACTTCATCCTCCCCGCACTCTCAATTTCAGTCTCCCCTCCGAACATCAATCATTGCTCGCTCGTTGCAAGAAACTGCCTACCCAAGATTATGGGTATTTCCTCGTCCTCTTCCATATCTACTACAATGAAATCAACAAAGATAAACTTGTCAACCTTACTAAGACATCTTCTAATACCCTCCTGGATGCTTCATGATCCGCCGGCAAGTCAAGTGTGACTCCGTAGTTGGACGAGTTTCACCTAATCCCAAACGCTTAAAAATTGACAAGGGCATGATTACCGCCGGTAACCCAAATCACACATGCCTCTCAAAGATAGCATTACCAATGGTGCACGGAATAGTGAAACTGCCTAGGTCTTTTAGCTTTTGCGGCAGCTTCCTCTGAAGTATGGCACTACATTCCTCAGTTAAGTTAATTATTTCGAAATCAACCAATCTTCTTTTCTTAGACAGTATGTCCTTCATAAATTTTACATAACTGGGCATCTGTTCCAGAGCATCAGCAAATGGGATATTGATGTGTAGCTTTTTAAACACTTCCATGAATTTTGTGAACTGCTTATCCAATTTATGCTCTTTAGACGTTGCAGATATGGAACCGGTGGCTGTCCTCGCTCTCGCAGTGTTTCCCTTCAGCCTGCTTCTCTCGAGGTCGTTCTTATCTCGCATCATCATTCCGACGGCCGGATGACCTTCTCATTCTCTACCTCCTCTTATAACTCGTTGCCCCCGTGCCTCCAATTCTTACCACTTCGTGACCGCTTTAACATGTTCATTCCCATCTCTTCTCGGGTTCACTGCTGCTTCGTAAGGAACCCTGCTGCCTTCTCTCATATCAGACGCCATTCGACCCATCCGTACCTCAAAAGTTTCTCAACTCCGTATAATTTTGATTGTTCAATCGGGTGGCCTGTCGATATTTGCCTCTTTGTCTCATTCATAAAGGCGGTGTGTGAGGTGAGCATCCTGGGTGTGTTAAGTTTGTTCTAAGTCCACCTTTTCTTGGGAGGTTCGCCACTTCGGTGATGGCATGTTGTTCGATTGCTCTCCATCTGGCTACCTCGACCGTTTCTAATTGTTTTGATTCTGATTATTACGCCACCCTTGGCCTTGATTTTGGTTCTGATAGTTATTTCCCCATACTGTCGTTGTTGTTGTGGTCGGCCCTCAACATCAATCTCGACATACTAGCCTACTCTACTAGCTTGGTTTCCGACCGACATTCCAGGCTATCAAGGCCGCCCTCCACGGGACCACACAACTCCCATGGGTTAGTCTGTATAGCATTCGCAGTTCTTTGCTGTCTAGTTAACTGTTTAGTCAGCTGTGCAACATGATTAATCAGATTGTTGAGAACCTCATTATCCGTGCCACCTATGGCTTTTACTGGTGTAGTCTTCCCTGTGCCACCGATTTGTATTGGTCGTGAACATCTTCCATAATTTCATAAGCTCGGGTCCGTGGTTTTCTTCATTGCCTCCACCCGAGGCATCAATCACTCGGCTCTTATTGCATTCCCTCACCATATGTAACGTACGGACCCGCATCCATCCGTCGCCGTGATGTGGGCACTTCCTCAATAGTCTCGTGAAATCTATCCCATGCCTTGCCAGTTCTCTCCCATAGCTGTCCAAAACTATGATCTCGCACAAGTCGTGCACTTTCGAGGGTGGGAAAACTCGTCAGAATTTCGCACTAAATCGCTCCCAAGAAGTAATGGAACCGGCCGACTTGTTAACCAATGCTTGGCTCTATCACCTAGTGAGAGTGGAAACAGTCTCAACCTAAGTGCCCTTCAAGAACCCCATTGTACTTGATCGCATGCACTTCGAGGAAGTCGGTCGTGATGCATATTTGGATTCTCGCCGGGTATGTCCATGAAATAAGATGTTCTAAAGACCAGAATAAGCACGACTTCATCAGTTGTTTGGGTTCGAATAGGTGGCCTTCGGATAGCCGTCCCGCGACAACTATAGGTTGTAAGGCAAACTCCTCTCTAACAACATGAATGGATCACCCCGCCGTATAAACGGCCTCGGGTGCTCGATTCCTTCCATTATTCCCATTTCCTCGAATCCCCATGTGGCTCGCTGCTTTGCTCAATGCTAAGATCCCGTCTTCATTGTTCCCCCCAAGATTGCTAGATTTCTAGTCCTGCTCTGCTTCGCTCTCTACAAGTGAGTTCGTGTAAGGTCCTTTCTGGCTCAGGATCAAACGGAGGTAGATTAACTAGATCTCGTCGTCGCATGCGCTCACTGAAACCTTGACTGCAATCACACATGAAACAAGAAGACCAACTTATCAGCACTTGTAAAAAAAATGAAAACAAAAATTTCCAGTAATATCTAATGGCTTTAATCTCATGATTGACTTCTAAACCTATCCCCTAAGAACGACGCCAAAAACTCGATAGTCAAAGCGTGGTGTGTATTAAATACGCCTATGTGCACAAAATGCGTCGCCTAAGTAATATAGTGTATCATGGTTCGATATCGATCCACGGGATAGGTGTGTTGAGTACAGAGATTGGCTTGTGAATATTATCTGATATAAGTGTTGTGTGTGAAAGAGTACTGTTGTCCAATGTAAACTAAACTAACTGGTCCGAATGAATTATCAGGTAATGGTGACTGTGGCTATGTCTCCCCTGTCACTCTCTATGGATTATTTCTTAAAGATGATATTATTCACTTTATTTATGATTTATTAATGGCTAGGTGATCTTGCTTACGAAATACCCTCTCTCGAGGTGTATCCGCTTATCTCGCTAGTAGAGTTGAGTGTATCTCTACCCCAACTCGATACTCCGAAACGCTTAAATGTTCTAACCTTAATTGCCACCTTCGGGATCGAAATATCTCTATTTACATAATCAACCGAAGGCTACTTATCTCTCAGATCCCTGGTATCCTCATCTCGACCCCGGATCTCCAAGATGGTCACGCTAATGTCGCTGACATCACCATGTAAATGATTCATGATATAAAGAAGATATCAATAAATTATAAAACAACTCAATAATATAAAATACTAATCTTAATCCATGAAAATGATGGTTCAACAACACCCTGGGGTGGATAAATCTAGAAACATACTGAACGAAAACACAAATAGTTAATCTATAAAACATCAGCCTTTATAATCAAAGAAGAAGATACAAATGACGGGTTTCTTTCCAAAGCAGTCTGGCCAGCCGTGACTTCCGCGGCCCTAGTTTGTAATGCTCGCATCTCCGATCCCTCATTGGAATTCTCCGTCCTCTTGCTTTTAATGATCGAGGCATAACTCGCACGCCGACGCCGCGACGCTGGAAGGCCGCGACGCTTCCGCTTGTTGAATTTTATATTATTGACCTAACGTCGCTGACAAGGCGCCACGACGCGGGGACGCCGCGACGCTCCAAATGATCTTTAGGGCACTTTCATCCTCTGCTCTAGAATGCTTCCAAAAACTGCCCTTTTCACACCAATTGCTCCTGCATTCACACCAATTGAACTAATCAGATATCGAGCTATAAAAAATATATGTTTAAATGTAAAATAACGCTAAAAATGTAAGACAGACGCGGGTATAACCTGAGTGTTTTAGGCACTCATCATACATCATCATTTGTATTTGGGCATTGTGTAGTAGGCAATTTGAAACGGTTCACCAAAGGTGTACTTACTGGTTTTGCATTCTCCATGTTGAACCTCTTCAACACCTTCATAACATAGCCACTCTGAGACAACCATAATCTCCCTAAAGCTTTGTCTCTATGAATCTCCATCCTAAGAATCTTCTTGGCCGCACCCAAATCCTTCATATCAAATTCTCTACTCAACAAAATCTTAAATTTGTTGACCTCACTCATACTCTTTGCAGCAATCAACATATCATCCACATAAAGCAACATAAAAAATAAATGAACCATCATCAAGACTTTTCACATAAACACAACAATCATACTCACATATTTTATAGCTAATTTGGATCATGAAGGATTCAAATCTCTTGTACCATTACCATGGAGATTACTTCATTCCATATAGTGATTTATTCAATTTACAACCAAGTGTTCTAGTCCATGCTGAGTGAACCCTTCTAGCTATACCATGTAGACAGTCTCCTTCAACTCACCATGAAGGAAAGCTATCTTTACATCCATATGCTCTAACTCCATATCAAAATGCGCTACCAAACTCAACACTGTCCTAATAGAGGTATGTTTGGCCATAAGGGAAAATATCTCATCATAGTCAACCCCTTGCTTCGGTGAGTAACCCTTTGCAACTAGTCTAGTCTTGAACTTTTCACCCTACTTTTCTAAAACCGCTTCTTTCTTCTTGTACACCCACTTACACACTATAGCCCTCTTCCCTTTAGGAAGTTCCACTAACTCCCATGTTTGGTTTTTTTACAAAGATTGCATCTCCTCCTCCAGAGCACCCATCCATTCCATCTACCTTTCTCTTAGTTGTGTACTGCCCCCTGAAAGTTAGTAGGATCACCGATACTAGTGATTAGTGCATAAGAAACAAAATCCTCAAAACCATACCTGGTAGGTAGCTTGATAGTGTGCTTGTCTCTGCCTATGGCTATACTATAAGGCTATTGATCTTTGTAAAACCAGGATAAATTTTAATTTTTTCGAAAAATGGCAAAACAGTAAATTGCTTCTACAGTAAGGTTGAAAATCTTGAATTTTTCTAGATCTCGGATGACAAAACGGACATCACCGTTGGATTCGTCTCGTGAAATCTAGTTAGCCAGAAAAATTTTGTTGAATTCCGAGACAATCCGATTTTCACAATTTTCTAGGGCGTGCTTCTGAGGATTCCTAAAGCGGTGATTTTTGAGAAAATCAGTAAAGTGGAAAATAAATTATGTAAACTTAATTTAAATAAATTGAACTTGAACCGATGAAATAAATTGGGATATAGGTAGAAATGTAATCTTGCTAAGTCTTAGACAAGTGGCGCGATGTGGGCCAACTAAAATGACTAATAAGTCAAAAAAATGAGTTTTGGGCAGAAGGAGTTCACATTCAGCTGGTTTTGTCATGAGAGAGAGAGAGAGAGAGGGAGAGAAAAAAAAAAGGAAATCCAAGCTTCTTTCCAAGATTCATGGAGTTCCGCCGGTCGGAATTTGTCGAGCCAAGAACCAAAGTTCATCTACTAGACTAGGACTACGCGTGGGTACCGAAAACGTGGGATTTCGCTGAGGATCCAAACGAGGAGTTTGGGAAATCAAAGGTTTCAGGTCTAGGAAGTGTCCACGGGACTTCCTAGGGCTTCTTCTATGCTCCAATAGGTAGAGATTCTTCCTACTTTGGTTTATTTTCAACCCTAAGGGCTGTTTGATTGTGTTTTCTACCCTAAGGGGCTGTTTGGCCGTGTTTTTTGCCATAAGGGTTTGTTTGGCTGAATTTTGGGACTATGGGATTGCTGCCCTGTTTTGATCCTACACATTGGCCGGATTTTGGGATTGGTTTTTGGTTGGGAAACAGAGAGAGTTTAGACTTGGGTTCTTCATAGAAATTATACCTGCATCAATGAATTTGAATTTAGGGTTTTGAATCACCCAAATTGGACTACTACCGCTCAAGTTATGGTCCATTTCATTCCCAGGACTACCACAGCCCTGTTTTGACCCTACACACTGTCTAGAGTTTGGGACTTGTTTTTGGTTGGGAAATAGAGGGAATTTGGACTTGGATTCTTCATAGAAATTGTAGTTGCATCTGTGAACTTGATGTTAGGCTTTTGAATCACCCAAATTGGATCACTACAGCTTAAGTTATGGTCCATTTCATTCTCGAGACTGCCACAGCCCTGTTTTAAACCTACACACTATCCAGAATTTGGGACTAGTTTTCAGTTAGGAAATGGAGGGAATTTGGACTCATGTTCTTCATGGAAGTTGTAGCTTCATCAGTGAACTTGATGTTAGGCTTTTGAATCACCCAAATTGGACTTTTACAGCTCATGTTATGGTCCATTTCATTCCCTGTAGTGATTACACGGCTAGGTTGTTATTTGCTCAGGTCTCGTATTTTTAGGATCAAGCAAGACTTAATCTGCTATTACTATGGACTAAATTTGGGACTATTTCAGCCTATTTAGGGAATGATTACGCTTGTGGATGGCTACATGGTAGCCTTTACTGTTTGTCCTCGGAGCCGCTTTTGTGGATTGTTTTGTGGGCATAGTATATGTCATGGCCTGGCCTCAACAATCAAGGGTGTTGTTGCTTGGTTTTGAATAACATGCTTAGTGGTAGTTGTGTAATAAGATATTGATATATGTGTGTATAAATATATTGACATGGAATGTGTGATTGTATGGAAATTATATGCAATCAAGATAATTGTCCATGACACATGATGAATTGTGTGGTTTGAGTTGTCCATGTAGCATTCATTATACATGTGGCATGATATAACATGCAATGACACATTACATTGTATATGCATAGGGACATCGCATTGAATGGATGTGAGTGCATGGTTGAAAAATCAACACTGAGTTTAGTGTTTGATTGGGTGGGGTGGGTCTAGTGGGACAAAGTCCAACAAAGTCGCACAGTTGAATAATGCGGTAAAGAAAATTTGTGTCGGGTAATAGCAAGAAGGGATAGACACCCCCTCGGGTGAAAGACCCGTCTTGTCACACCCCGATTCCCGGTTCAACCCGAAAGGCGGATCCGAACCGAGTCCGGAGCGCGAGACTATATACTGGGACTCTTTACCTGTTTTTTTTTCTCGTAGCCGAACTCAGACTCATGGTATACAAACAATTTCGTAATAACAAAAATCATTTACATATACAAAAGAACTACCACCGAGTGGTGTCCATCCAAATCTATACACATTACATATAACTGAGTCCCATTTACATATACAAAACTCCATTCTTTACATTTATAAATCGTAGCACGGAACCTACATGTAGCGAACCCCTACTGCAGGCTGCCCTAGTATGCAGTTTTCGGATGTCTTCTCCCTTGTACCTACACGGATTAGAAACCCGTGCTAAGCTTTACGCTTAGTGGGAAATGTATCTTATAACTTATACTGGTACACATGCATTTATACGGAATCATAATAAACATATAACAATAACATATATCAGAATCTTCATGAATTCATATAACACATTTACATACATAATTATCCTTGTAACAAACTTATGCTTGTTCAGATCTCTTGTATACGGTACTGAACTTATACTTATAGCAAACTTATACTTACTCAGGTCTTACACTTATGGAAAACTTATACTTATTCCGATCTCCCGTAGGACACATATTTATACTTATCTCCTTTATGACACATACTGATATTTATCTCCCGTAGGACACATACTTATATAGATTTCCTCGTATACGTATTCAGATCTCCCAAAGGACATATATATCGGACTTATATCATACTAATACTTATTCGGACCTCTCGTAGGAGTTACATGTGAGCTTAGACCTTTACCGAGGTGTACCCAGATGTACCATAGAAATTATACTTGTACTCGTGATCTTTATACCAGACCACGGAGCATATCCTTGTTTTGCTGGGATCTTATACTTGTATTATGGAGTTTATGCTTGTATTTCGGATCTTATATCGTATTACGGATCGTATACTTTGTATTATTACGGAGCTTATGCTTGTATTTCCGGATCTTATACTTGTATTACTTGATCTTATAGTTGTATTAATGGAGCTTATAAGCCAGATTTCCCTGGATTCCTAATCTTGTATTACGAACTTATACTTATTTTACCGATACGGAAGTACCCGTAGGTACTACAGAGATTTTACTTGTACAAAAGTACCCGTAGGTACTACATAACAGATACAGAGGTACCCGTAGGTACATACTGGTTCATTATATAGAGGTACCCATAGGTACTACTGGACTTATACTTATATTACAGAACTTATACTTATATTACCTATACGGAAGTACCCGTAGGTACTACAGAGATTTTTACTTGTACAAAAGTACCCGTAGGTACTACAGAATAGATACAGAGGTACCTGTAGGTACATTCAGATCTTTAGCATATTCATTTCTTTACTCTTATTCTTTATTCAGAGTCTTATCATATAACTGTTTGACTACCCATACCAATCATAAGAAATGAGTAGGATACAGCACAATACGTACCCGAAGATACAATACAATACTAAGGTGCCGTAGCACTACCGTGGAGTGTCAAGACCGATCCGAACGTGCCTAACATCGCAATGGCGCCGAGCACCAGCGTGGAGTGCCGTTAATGCATCGTGAACGCGGTCTACCCACGCAACGTGGCGTCGCAAAGACTAAAGTAGAGTGCCGGCATCGACGTAACGCGCGCCCGCCTAATGCAATGGCGTCGAAGCACCAGCGTGAGGTCGGGGCTAATCGATCAGAACGCGGCTCGCCATCGCAATGTGGCGTCGTAGCACTAGAAGGAGTGCCGGCACCGATCGTAACGTGTCTACCCACATAAATGTGTAAGTATCAGAAGACCAGCGGTGAGTTCCAAAGCACCATCGTAGCTGCCCGCCCACGTGAATGTAAGTGTCGTAGTACCAGCGTGAGTGTCGGGCATAGATCGAACGTGCCTCGCTCTGTATTCATTCTTCTCGGTTCTAGGTAGTCATACTATCATATGTCTTTTTAAGAACTCATAACCTATCTTAATCACATTCTATCTTCATACTACATGAGATCTGAAGTATGTCTTTTATCTATTCATAGCCTTCTTAATTGGCTATCACTTGTTCATTCATGTATTTCATATCATTTGTTATCTTTTCTGTTATATGTGATACAATCATATATAACTTAACCAGCATTATGTGTTCATGACATAATGCCTTTCACGTTCGTGTTCATGTTTCAGTTAGTTTTCATATTTCATATTATGTCATCTACTTGTAACATCTTATATCTTGATAACTTATATCTTCATGTACTTTATCAAACTATCATATCTTATGACATATACCTATACATTTCTATACTTGTACGTTTTATTTGTACTTTATCATACTGTCCTATCTCCCGTAGGAGTACAAAACAGAGACTCTTCCTTTGATACCCGTAGGTACTTTTCTTATCTATGCTCCCTTAATGTGACAAATCTACATATATTGCTATTGCTCATATTCATCCTTTCTTACCATGTATTCCAATTAACTTTAACCAAGAGAATAGTACACTTGGTACAACAATTCAATTTTCAGACAAGATGTGGGCACCAAATGCCATTAAATGGCATATGGTTAGATTCTAGGACTCAATGAGCTTTCCATAGAGTCCAAGAATACCCATAATGGAGTCCTAACGAAGGAGTTATGCAAGTTGCAAGCCGTGAAGAAAATCAGCTACTTGCAGCACCTGTAGCAACAGCAGCAGCCACTGTATTTTGTAATTTTCGGGGGTCTTAACTTCATATTTGACACTAATTATTTATACTCCTTTGAAGCTAAGGTGCTAAGGGTTCTTCTCCAACTGGAATCACCCAAATCGGAGCACCAAAACTCAAGTTATGTCCTAAACAAACTGGACTATCATATGTTCAAACTCCAACCGTAAATTGGCTTGAACATAGCCCCACTTTGAGTGAATTTCTAGGCCACATAGAGTTAGAATTTGAAGGTACCTATTTCAGGGTGTTTTGTTCTCCTTGAAGTCTAGTTTAACCAGAAACTTGAATCATTCAAATCGGATAAGAAATGACCACGTTTTAGCCAAACTACTAACACTGGTCCGAAATGTAATGGGTACCGCATCGAAAATTCTGCACTCCAGACAAGTCGACCAAACCAATATGGTACCAGACTTGATTCGTACACAGAAAGGATCTGAAATCAACAAAATTTATATCCTAATTTCTCCTACTACCGCAGCAGTGTTTTTCACCGTAGTATAGCGGTTCTAGGGTCGAACTCAAGGATGAGTTTTCTTTGCACAAATGACTAACAGTGAGGTTCAAAATGTTGAATTCAATTTGGATTTTGGGGTTTTGGTAAAAACAAGGGAGTTGGATGGTTGCAAGTTGATAATAAAATGAAGAAAAATAAGAAAAATAATAAAAGAGGTCTTCTTGAAGTATCAGGATACTGGGCTTAGGATTCTAGGGCAACTGAGGGGTCCTCGGGTTCATTTCCTCGCGTTGGGGAGGATGACCTATAGTCATTTCCCGAACCTGATCTTCATTTAGCTTTAAAAACTAAACCCTAAATTTTCCCTTCTGAAAAAACAACATTTATCGATCATTCATGGTCCCGCAAAGGAGGTCGAGTCTCCCGACCACCTACAATGATTAATAGAGGGTAACTCATGAATCTCTGGATCTAAGAATAAGCATCCATCAACCCTAAAGATTACCAAATACAGGTCATTCAAGGTGAATCTAGGGGATTTAAACCTAGCGTGAAGAGAAAAAACAAAAATAACAGTGAATACCTGCGTTGAAAGCATGAGAACCCTTTATTACGCCTAGTTACCTAGCCCAGTAGCCTTCCTCTTCAAGGAAGAGAGGGTTTTAGCCGCTCATCCTCCGAGTTGTCATCCTCAAAGGGTGTTTGGCTACCCAAAAAGTGCCAAGAAAATGAGGGAAAAGGAAGCAGAGAAGAGCATAAGCGGGAACGCTGAAAGCTTCTCTCTTTACTTTCTTGATTGATTGCAAAGTTGAGGCTGCATCGAGGCTTATAGCTCGTAACAAGGGAAATTACAAAACAACCCAATTCATAAGGTATTAGAAGGGATAAAATGGGAAAAACAAAAATGTAACAAAATATGAAAGCATCAAAACATGAACAGCTGCAAATGGTGAACAAAGCAAGGAGATGAACAAAGTAAGGCCAGAGGAATTTCCTACAGCTCCAAATTTTCTACATTTTCTGCTCTTCTTTCCTTCTCATCTCTAATCTGCAATGCTCAGTTTGACTCAAACTCTTCATGCTTAGATTGACTCAACAATTTTGGCACGGTTAGCTAGCAAAAACTGCAAAAGTTTCCACAAAATGCGATCAATAGAATAACAGGGACCTTAATGTGTAAATCGGGTTAATTAGAATGATTAGTACACAAAAAGCACTCAAAACCTATAATAAATAGGGTTCAAATGAAAATTTTGAGCTCTCAAATCACATCCCCTCAACATACACATTGCTAGTCCCTTAAAGAATGAAAGAAAGAAAGAAAGAGAGAGCATTACAAAACAATAACAAAATTATGTCTACAAAATCATATTTCCAAAAGGTTGTGAATGAGTAATGCCTAACCCTCGATGAGAATCATCGAAACCCTTGTCCAATAACTATCTCGAGAGAATGAATGCCATATAAAATTGAGTATCAAAAGAGCCTCCTTCTCAAAGACTCAACCAGGAACTTCCACCAAAATCTAAGTGTTTGTTTGATCACCTTAACAATAAACTACCAACCGCACTCTCCCCAACTAAGCTACGCTCCGTCAGATTACCAACCAACCTAAATATAATAGGACCCACTCTTATTCCACAACTCTTTTGTGTTGTAGGGGTGCAATGACATTGAGGAGTCGCCACCAAAGTCCATGTAACGGGATCACCATGACTCCCAACCAATTAAGGCTTAGGGCACCGTCAGGCAAGGGATCTTCACCACTAACTCTTCAAGTTTCACCTCGGACTCTGAATGATTGGAAACTCCAGCACCTACAACTTGCTAAACCCACCCATCCACCCACATGTAGCGAGCACTAAGTCGGTGCTCCAACCGCTGCTTAGGGCACAGTTTTAAGGCGCCATATACCCTCGGACCGTGCTCTGTGGTTTCAAGGTAAAGGCCAGGAATTTTTCTTCTTCTTTTTCTTTTCTTTTTCTTTCTTTTTTTCTTTTTGCTTTTTCTTTTCTCTTCTTTTTATTTTGGAAGACACATTGGCCTTCTATTCATGGGGTCCTGTCCTATTAAAGGTGGTCAACGAAACTAGGTGAGGTTATCAAAGACTTAGGAGGCTAGGGCGCTTTTCAGTTATCAAGAAACCCCGATGTGCACTGTGTGTGGTTAGCTAAAGGTGGAAGAAAAAGGTCGAAAGCAGCAAGAATTCAACTAATCATCCACTCAATTAGGCATGGAACCAATCTAACATCAATAGAATTGGACAAAGTTTCAATTTTTCAAACTACAGGCTAGGCAAAAAAAAAAAGGGTGCAATTTTTGAAAAATTAAGCTGTATAGTATAACAGCTTCCCAAAAAGGAGAACCAGCAATCCACCAAACATCATGTGGGTTGCTCAAAATAATAACAAAACATAATACACGCCACTTCCTTCGCTAACTCTCCCAACCAAATGTCTCATCAGTCTCGCACCGGGCCTGATTGAAAGTTAGAGAAGGAAGTGCTACTCCTTGATGAGATGTGCCTGTTGTTGATTGGAGACTTCATGCTTTCCATTGACACCTTGCACTCGTTTGGGCCTAAATAAACAAGTTATGAGAAGAAAAGAGGAGCAAAAGGACAGTTAGAGAATTTTGAAAATTATACTTTTATAATTCTAAAAGTATTCTTTCTGGCTATATTTGAATTTATACACTCTAAGCTTTCCAACGGTACCAAAAATGCCAAAACGAAGCTTTGAATGAAAGTTATGACGAAACAAAATTGGTCATAAATTGAGCAATGCAACTCACAAATTTCGAATCAAATTTTTTTTTTTCTAAAAATAAATAAATAAAAATAAAAATAAATAAAATAAAAATTATTTTCAAATATGATTTTTTTTTCAAAGAACAATTTGTTTTTGAGAATAAAAATAAAAAAACAACAATTTTATATATATATCACAAAAGGATTTTAAATAAGGAACAAAAGATAGCAAAAACCAACATTTCGCAGTAACCTCGAATGCTGGGTGCTGCAAAATTTTTGTAATTTTGCCTCGCTCCAAAATTAACCAAAACCCGCAAAATAAACACACAAAAATAAGAACAATTGTAGAAAATTTAAAATTAATCTAAAAACAAAGATTAACCGAAAATTAGAGAAAATCTAAGAAGAAAAACCCAAAGAAATCAAAATAAATAAAATAAAATAAGAAAAGATGAAGAAACAAAAGCTGGGAGACCGTGCTCCCCAAAACCACTCTCGCTCGAGGCTCGAACCGGTGGAGCTTAGAAATGCCGAGGTTCATGTGCTCCAAATCCGAACTAGCACCCGAACCATCCACTATGCCATGCAACATAAGCAAATCACAATGTCTTACGTGAAGGGTACAGGCTTCGGTATGCGGGTTACTAATGTTCAAGTTTCATGTGCCGCATAGCAAATTGCGGCCTTTTGTGGTAGGTGTTTTGGGTGTGGATTGTGTTGCAGGGGAAGGTAGGATGTGCACTAGCAAAGGGGCTAGTTTTTGGTTTGGCAAGGGCATTAGGACTCAAATTTATGGGGATTGGTCAAGGGATAGGCTTTCGTCCCTTCCATCAAGCTTCCTTCCACTCCGCCTCCCGCCTCAGCAATGGGGAGATTGCTCATCTTGCATTTTATATTGCCCTCCACTCGTGGTGTCAATCAGCACTCTTTTCCGATTCTCCTTTGATAAACAAGCCATTGGTGAGCTTTGAGGATGGATTCCTCAGGTAGATGTCAAATTTTGATCACTCGCTTTGGAACCCATCCAATTCCTTTGTCTGGGTGAGCTCTACCTGTTAATTTCTTGATTGGCATGGAAATTCACTACCCTCTGCTCCTCTTTGAAATTATCCACTAGTTTTCTCAAGTTCAGTATTGCCTGCTCAACTGGAGAAATTAACCGTGGTGGTTGTGGTGGCTGAGGAGTTGAGGTAAAATGTGGAGAAGCAGGAGGTGCATAAGTTGAGGGAACACTATAGATGGGTGCACTCATCCATTGGTCTCTATAGTCCCTCATGGACCTAGATGGGTTTGAATTTCTCCCCAAGGGTTGCCACCTTACCATGGAAGGTTTCTATAGTCCCTCATTGACATATGAACTGCTCTAGGGTTTCTCTCGCACGTGGTATTGACTATAACAAGCCTCCCTAGGTGTTCCATTTTGATCACAAATAATTTTCACACGTAACCTATAACGAATCGCGTCGCACTTTTAATCCACTGAAAATGGATTCCTACAGCAAAAGCAAGGCAACCCAAAAACAGTCCTGCAGCAACTTTTTTTTTTTTTTTTTTTTTACAATGAAATGAAATAAAAAAAAACTGACAGTAATATAAAAGAAATTCATTAATACTTGTGATGAGGATCATAAGTGTTCCACAGCTCGTCAAATGCACAGTAGGGTGATCCGAAATCAACAAAATTTATATCCTAAATTCCTCCTACCGCCAGAGCAAAGCACAAGATAGCGGTTCTAGGGTCAACTCGTGGATGGGCTTTTGCACAAATGACTCGACAAAGGAGGTTCAAAATGGTGAATTCAATTGATTGGGTTTTTGGTAAAAAACAGGGAGAGGGATGGTTGTAAAGGATAATAAAATGAAGAAAATAAGAAAATAATAAAAGAGGTCTCCTGAAGTATCGTGGATATTGTGCTTAGGGACTTAGGGCAACCGAGGGTCCTTAGGTTCATTTCCTTATATTGAGACACCTATAGTCATTTCCTGAACCAGATCTTCATTTAGCTTTAAAAACTAAACCCTAAAATTTTCCCTTTTGAAAAACAGCATTTACTGATCATTCATGGTCCCGGCAGTGAAAAATGAGTCTCTTTGACTCACCTTACAATGATTAATAGAAAGATGAATCTCAAAGTGATCTAGCAATAAGCATCCACCCAACCCTAAAAGATTACCAAATACAAGCCATCTGCTGTGAATCTGTGGGATTTAAACTCAGCGTGAAGAGAAAACCAAAAATACCGCGAATAATTGCGCTGAGCATGAGAACCTCCTGTTACGCCTGAGCCTTCAAGGAAGAGAGGGTTTTAGCCGCTCATCCTCCGAGTTGTCATCCTCGAAGGGTGTTTGGCTGCCCAGAAAGTGCCAAGAAAATGAGGGAAAAGGAAGCAGAGAAGAGCAGAAGCGGGAGAGCTGAAAGCTTCTCCCATCACTTTCTTGATTAATTGCAAAGTTGATACAGACTGAGGCTTATATATGCTCGTAATTGCGGGGAAATTACAAACAACCCAATTCATAAGGTATTAGAAGGGATAAGATAGGAAGAAACAAAAAAATGTAACAAAAATCTGAAAGCATCAAAAACAGGTGAACAGTGGCAAAATGGTGAACAGTGCCATGAGCATGAATAGTGCACGTAGGAATTTCCTGCAGCTCCAAATTTTCTGCATTTTCTACTCTTCTTTCCTTCTCGTCTCTAATCTGCAATGCTAAGTTTGACTCGAATTCTTCATGCTTGGATCGACTCAACAAATTCCGGCACCTGCTAGCTCGCAAAACTACAAAATTTTCCACAAAATGCGATCGTGAGAATAACAGGACCTTAATGTGCAAATCGGGTTAATTAGAATGATTAGTACACAAAAAGCACTCAAAACCTATAATAAATAGGGTTCAAAATAGCACTTTTTGAGCACTAATCAGTACCATACTGTTTGGTACCGGTACCAATCCCCGAAAATGCCTAGAAATGGTGGTTTTACTCCTATTTTTTCATATATTTCCACACAAACCAACTCAATACTCAATAACTCAAAACCACTCCATATTCATCTTATAATGGTGGTTTAGAACTTCACATACCCAAACCCTAGGTAAAAGTCCAAGAACCCATACCAAAGTCCACCATCTTTATACAAAAACATAGAATTAAGGGGGATTCCATGCTTATATTAACCAAGCTAGAGTTTTTAAACTCAATTTCATTCAAAACCTAGGGTTAGATCAATTCCTAACTAAACCCTAGGTTTGGAACCCATAAAAACCCTTTCTACCAAAGTCCAAAAATACACATGATCCTGCTATTCAAAGTAAAAAATCATAGAAATCCTTACCTTCTTCTCGGGCTTCTCCTTCTTTCTTCCTCTCTTCTCTTCTTCCTCTTGGCCTTCACTGTTTGTTTTCTTTGGAGACCCAAAATATGAGATATTTTGTTGTCTCAGGCTCTTTTATACTTAATCTTATAGTTATCGCATGTGTCCTCCAACTTTCTATTTACGCTTTACAACTTATGTTATATTCTAATTTAAATTTCACACTCTTCTTATCTTATGACTTTCATATCCTTTTTGCCAAATTACAAATTTGTCCTTGTGTCTTGTAAAATTTCCGGGTTTCTCAATTTCCATGTTTCGCATTTAAATCACGAAACATTCAAATTATGCCTACAAAATACCCTAAACATGTTGAAAACGACTAGGGTATATTTCGAGGTGTTACACGTCAATTGTGGTTAGACATAATTGCAGTGGTGAAAGGTCGTAAAAATGTTGGAAGGCATGCAGAGCCTACAATAGGACTCCGAAAATTCGGTACCTATAAAAAGGCACATGAGTTTTGTATACAAATGATCATTGAGGTGTAACATCCAAAAAGATTTTTGGTTTGAAAACAAATGAATTTGTTTTTTAAAATGATCATTAGATGTAATCCAGAAATGATAGATTTTATCATGCATGGGCAATGGCATTGTGTGATAAGAGTCAGTAAGGACTCAGGGCAGGGTACATGATTGAGTCTTATCTCATTTCATGGCATGACATGTAGGATTCCATAGTAGAAATTGCATGTTTATACTTGGAATGTGAATGTGAATGTGTGGAACATGACCATTGCATGCACTTGGGTAGGGAGAAATTTATAGAATATTCTCTCTATCGGGCGTATCTACCTTTAGTAAGAAAACATTTCAGTTCAGGGGTGTAAGATCGTGATCTGCGCCATTCGAGGCCACAATTGTGAAAAGCCTGATCAGAGTTTGATAGTTATTTTGTAAAATATATTGAAACAAATCAGTTTTGATAAATATATTTTTTTTATAAGAGTGTTGTATTTAAACTCTTAAGGAATATTGTGATATAGCCTTGTATATTTTTTTAGTATGGATAAATGAGCCCAGTAGGGCCACTTTTATTCATATATGGACCCGGGGCGGTCAGGTTATATCGGGCCTTCAAATGGGTCATGTTGTCGTGATAATGTACGTCGGGAATTGTGGGAATTGGATAGAGCTCCCTATACAAAGGAGACTATGTCTGATTTTTTACTAAATTATGGATCCCGGTAAATGGGACATAACAGTGTAGTATCAAGTCACCTAATATCCACGAGTTTTCCGCAGGTTAAAGGTTGGTCAACAAACCTCGGCCTCGGACGCTCGCGCCTTGGTATCGAGCTTAGGTATACAAGTACTTAGGGCTCGAGGGGTACGGGCTCCAGCCAAGACATTTATGGTGAACTGACACCAACGCCATAGCTTCCTCGTGATCGTTTCAAGTATAAGACCACCTCAGGCTTAGTGGGCATGGGTTTAGGGCATGCAATTATGGAACAATGCCTAAGTCTATGACTACCTGGTGCCTGATACATGGTAGAATGTATATAGGAAAAGATGAACATTAGGGTTAGAGAACATAACCTTAGGGGTTCGGAAAATGAACGAACGGGATAGTTTTGGATGTTAAGGTCTATTTGTAGTAGGCACATGCAATACTAGTTACACAAGGAAAGGGATCTCAAAGTTCATGGAGATCACCTTCGATGCCACTAGGATAAGGTTGGCTGCATTCCAACTAGAGGGCGAATCTTAAGTATGGTGGGATTGGGTCAAAGCCTCAAGGAACTTGGAGGTAATGATATGGGAAGAGTTCCTTGAGCTAAAATAAGGAACAACGACAATGCTCGAATACGTGGCTAAGTTCACTGAATTAGCCCGTTTCGCTGATGATTATGTGGCCACAGACATGGCCAAAGTGAGAAAGTTTAAGGATGGTCTGAAATTGTCCATTCGGGGTCAAATTGTAATTCTCCCGCAAGAGCCATGTACTTGATGGTCAAGACAACGCGGGCTACTGAGAGGAGCTGGATCGACACATGGAACATCCGCGGGATGCAAAGTTAAAGATAAGTGAAGGATCTAGCTGTAGGTTGAAACCTTACAGTCAAGCATGTGAGTTCTCCCCTAGGAACTAGGGTGAACGTTGATTAGATATGTCAGGATTATGAGTTAGAGATCTCAGGGATTCTACTCACTATGGACCTTAAGGTCATGGATATGTCGTAGTTTGATGTCATCCTTGGGATGGATTGGTTGACGACACACTGAGTCATCATAGATTGTGATCGTAAGAGAGTTACCTCCTACACATCCGACGGTACTTGTTTTATGTTTCAATGGGATAAGCGATAAAGCCACCCCGTGCCCGTGGTAATGCACTTAGGTGGCACAGCAAGCTGATAGGTTGGTCGGCAAGCTCTGGCCTCGGAGGGACGAGGTGAGATGTGACTCGAAAGTCTACCTCGTGTGGTTTTGTGAGAACGAGGACGTTTTTCCTGATGAACTACTAGGATTGCCTCCGCATAGGGTTGTAGACTTCACCATTGAGTTACACTGTACCGCCTATTTCTATGACTCAAGATAGAATGGCGCTTTACTGGAAGGTATTAACTCAAAGTCCACTCATAGGAATTACTGATTGTGGGCTTATTGTAATTCAAGCACTTCACCTCGACGCCCGTTTTGTTTTTCAAGAAGAAGGACAAGGCCTTTCAGCTTTGTATAGACTATCGACAATTGAATAGGGTTGTTATCAAGAATAGGTACCCTTTGCCAATGATTGATGATTTGTTTGATTAGCTAAGAGGGGCTCGGGTTTACTCGAAGGTAGATCTTCGCACCAATAACCATCAATTGAGGGTTAGGGAGGCAGATATCCCTAAGACAGTGTTCAGGACGTGGTATGGACATTTCGAGTTCACAATGATGCCATTCGGGTTGACGAATGCTCCAACGACATTCATGGATCTCATGCATAGGGTATTCCAGCCCTACCTAGATCGGTTTTTTTATGTTTTCGTGGATGACATCTTGATCTACTCCAAGTCTGAGGAGGATCATGAGGGTCACTTGAGGATTGTTCTCTAGACCTTAGAGAACATAAGTTGTATGTCAAATTCAACAAGTGTGAATTTTGGCTTTCTAAGGTGAGATTCTTGGGGCACATGGTATCGGCTTTGGGGGTATCCATGGACCCGAAGAAGGTTGAGGCAGTTATGAGTTGGGAGAGACCGAAGTCAGTCTTCAAGATACGCAGTTTCTTAGGATTGGCAGGGTACTATATGAGGTTCATTGAGGACTTATCCCAGTTAGCTGCACCTATGACGAGATTGACCCGGAAGGGCGTGAAGTTTGAGTGGAATGACGTGTGTGAGAAGGCATTCTAGGAATTGAAAAGGAGGCTTACTTCAGCTCCTATTCCGATAGTCCCGAAAAGGGGATAGAGGTACACAGTGTATTGTGATGCCTCTAAGGTTGGACTGGGATGTGTTTTGATGCAGTCCGGGAGGGTTGTGACTTATGGTTCTCGACAGTTAAAGAACCACGAGTAGAGTTACCCAACGCATGATATGGAGTTGGCGGCCATTGTCTTTTCTTTGAAGATTTGGCACCACTACCTATACGATAAACAATTTGAGGTGTTTTTAGATCACAAAAGTCTGAAGTATATTTTTACACAGTGGGACCTCAACATGAGGTAACGCAGGTGGATGGAGTATCTGGAGGATTACGATTTCGTTTTGCATTACCACCCCGGTAAGACAAATGTGGTGGTTGATGCACTCAACCGAAAGTCATAGGGAGTGTTGGCTAGTATAGCTTCCCGGGAGTGGCAGATGATCGAGACTGTAGGACAGTTTGAACTGCAGTACAGTGATCATGCTCAGGGTACCTTATGGAGTTTAGTGGCTACGCCTTCCTTACTAAGCAGAGTGATTGAGTCCCAGGGACAGGACCAAGAGATATTGTCTATCTGGGACCGAGTATAGACTGGTACAAGTGACGAAGGCTGGGACATTCACACGGATGGTAGTCTCCAATATAAGGGAAGAGTTATGGTTCCCCGGTTGGCATATCTGAGAGAGGAGATCCTCAGGAAGTGAATTTCTCATGTTTTTCTGTGCATCCAGGTGGCATGAAGATGTACCATGATCTTCGTCGCTAGTATTACTGGAGTGTGATGAAGAAACATGTTAGAGATTTCGTTCGACGATGTCTCACGTATCAGTAGGTAAAGGTTGAGCACTAGAGGCCAGCAGGATTACTCCAATCTTTGGAGGTGGCTGAGTGGAAGTGGGAACATGCCACGATGGACTTTGTGACTCACTTGCCACAGACATCATGAGGGCATGACGCGGTGTGGATGATCACGACCTGCCTTACTAAGTCTATGACACTTTCTAGCCGTAAGGATGACCTTCAAGCATTGAGGATTTCTCGACAGTTGTATATACTGAGATAGTCCTGCATGGAGTGCTCAGATCCATATAGTATCTGGACGTGATCCTGTGTTTACGGCTCACTTTTGGAAGAGCTTTCGTATTTCATAGGGACAATAATTGATGATGAGCACAACCTTCATCCCCCTAAACTGATTGTCAAAACGTAGAGGGCTACTCGCACTTTGGAGAGGACATGTTACTTTACGCGCCTTAGATCTTAAGGGTAGCTAGGAAGAGTATTACCCTTAGTGGAATTAGCCTACAACAACAGTTATCAGTCGAGTATACAGATTGCACCGTATGAGGCACTATATGGGAGGCCATGTCGATCTCCGGTTCGTTGGACAGAGGTGGAGGAGAGACCCTCTACGAGTCAAGATTTGATTAGAGACACCTTCGAGAAGGTAGACTTGATATGGAAGCCGCATTCCCCCGCGGCCTGAAATGACAAGAGCTACAATCGGCCGCACTAATCTGAGGTTTCTAGAGTTTGAGGTGGGATACTGCTGCCCTTTTAACGTGATGCCCCAAGAGAGAGGAGTGGTCGTTTGGTGTTAGGAAAGTTGTCGCCGAGGTATATTGGGTCCTTCGAGGTACCCTAGAAGGTTGGTATAATTGCTTATCGATTGGCACTACCCCTAAGTTTATCTACTGCTACATGCGGCATTCCATGTCTCCATGCTTCGAAAGTACACTCTAGATCCGACTCATGTAGTGGATTGGGGCGAGCTTTTTGTTGATGTGGATGGAATCTTCGAGGAGGGACCGGTACGTATTATGGATAGCTGGGATCAAGTTTTGCGAGCCAAGACTCCGTGGAGGCTGTTACAGTGTCGGGCAGCCCGAGGAGCTGAGGAGGCAACATGGAACCCAGCACACCGTGCGTGCCAATTATCCTTCTCGCTGGAGTGTGAAGGTACATTTTTAGTCATTCGTGATTAAATGACCGTGGCATACGCATGGGATTAGAATATGTATGTGAGTGTGAATTTCGATTACCAAATTATGTTAAGGGGGGAAGAATGTACAACCTGGATAAATTTGAATTTTTCTGAAAAAGGGAAAAACGGTAAATTACCGCTATAGTACAGGTTGCAAACCTTGAATTTTTCTAGATCTCGATGCCTAGTGGACCCTAAAAACGGATTTTTGAGAAAAATCTTGAAAGTGGAAAATAAATTAAGTTCATTTAAAATAAATTGAACTTGATCCGAGACGAAATAAATTGTTACAGAGCAGAAATGGACCTGGATAAGTCGTGGACATGTGGCGTGACATGGGCTAAGTAACTAAAAGGACTAATAAAGTCAAAAGAATGGGTTTTGGGCGTATGAGCCTACATTCTGTCAAGTTAATGTAAGAGAGAGAGGGAGAGAAAAAATAAAGAAAAATAAATCCAAGCTTCTTTCAACGATCCACCTATGTTCACTTGACTCCAATCGTGCCAATAACCAAAGTTCATCTACTCACAAGGGCTACTCGTGGGGTACCCGATAACATGTGATTTCGCCTAGGCAGTGGATTCTTCCTACTTTGGTTTATTTTCCAACCCTATACCGCTTATTGTGTTTTCCTCGCCTCTAAGGGGTTGTTTGGCCATGTTTTTTTCCCTATACCGCTTGGGCCGAATTTTGGGACTGGTGGAGAATGTTACCTTTTTTGATCTGCACACACTAAACTTGATTTTGGGACTGGTTTTCGGTTGGGAAACGGAGGGAATTTGGATTCGTGTTCTTCATGGAAGTCGTATTTGCATCAATAAACTTGATCTTAGGCTTTTGAATCACCCAAATTGGACCTCTATAGCTCAAGTTATGGTCCATTTCATTCCCGGGATTTCCACAGCTTAGGTTTTTATTTGCTTGTGTCCAGATTTTAGGATTGAATTCAATGCTACTATGGGACTGAATTTGGGATTATTTTCATGTCCTGTTTAGAGCATGATTGAGGCTTGTGGATGGCCAATTTGGTGTTTGATTGGGTGGGCTTGGTCAAGTGGGACGAAGTCCAAGAGGGTCGCACGGTTGAATAATGTGGTAAAGAAAATTTGTGTCAGGTAATAGCAAAGGGATAGACACCCTCTCAGGTGAAAGACCCGTCAATTGTGGTTAGACATAATTCCAGTGGTGAAAGGCCGTAAAAGTGTTAGAAGGCATGCGAAGCCTGAGGCGGGACCCCGAAAATTCGCTACCCACAAAAAGACACATGAGTTTTGTATACAAATGATCATTGAGGTGTAACATCCAAAAAGCTTTTGGTGTGAAAACAAATGAATTTGTTTTTTAAAATGATCATTGGATGTAATCCAGAAACGATGGATTTTATCACGCATGGGCTTTGCATTGTGTGTGATAGGAGTCGTAAGAACTCTGTGTGATGGGAGAGTCGGCAGGACTTGGGGCATGGTACATGATTGAGTCTCATCTCATTTCATGGCATGACATGGTGGATTCCTAGTAGGAAATTGCATGTTTTTACTTGGAATGTGAATGTGAATGTGTGGAACATGACCATTACATGTGCACTTAGGTGGGGAGTAGCCTTTGTAGGAAATATTCTCTATTGGGCATGGCTCACCCTTTATGGGGAAACATTTCAGGTGCGAGGTGTACACCAGTGGACGACGCTCATTCGAGACCACAATTGTGAAGAAAGTCAGATTGTGGCTTGGATAGTTATTTTGTAAAATATATTGGAACAAATCAGTTTTGATATATATATTTTGTATAAGAGTGTTGTATTTAAACTCTTAAGGACTATTGTGATATAGCCTTGTACATTTTTTAGTATGGATAAATAAGCCCGCTAAGGCAACTTTTACTCATAAATGGACCCGGCGCGGTCATTGTGTTATATTGGGCCCCAGATGGGTCATGTTGTTGTATAATGTACAGGTTGGAAATTGGATAGAGCTCCCCGTTCAAAGGAGACTCTCTTCGATTTTTTACTAAATTATGGATCCTGATAAATGGGACATAATAGTGTGGTATCGGGTCACCCGATATCCACGAGTTTTCTGTAGGTTGATTTTTGGTCAACGGACCCTGGGTTTTGGGGTGTCAAATCATTTGTTATAGCTCTCCTTTCATTCTGAGTACCATCCTTTGCATTATGAGTACTAGCTCTCCTTATCTCTAGCTCCGCTTGTACCACATACTCATCACTGTCATGATTTTCCAAAGCTTGCTTCTCTTCTTTTTTACTATTCTGCAGCATGGCTCTCTCATCAAAAATCACATCTCTACTGATCACCACCTTGTTTGCCTCTAGACCCCACAATTTCAAGCCTTTAACCCCTTTCTGATATCCTAGAAAGATGCACTATCTAGACTTTGCATCAAGCTTCAATCTCTCCTCTCCAACAATATGTGCATAGGTTAGACATCTAAACACTCTCAACCTCGAGTAGGCTACCTCATAACCTGTCCATACCTCCTCTACAAGTTTTCCATCTAATGATGCCCTTAGTGACTTGTTGATCAAGTAGCATGTGATGCTCACTACCTCCTCGCCTTGTGACTTCTTCCTAAAGACCGCATTCAATATGATACAATTTAAGCTACTTTCAGCGATATATCTATTCATTCTCTTTTCTACACCATACTATTGTGGTGTTTTCTGAACGTTGAAGTACCTCTTAATTCCATGCTCCTAGCACAATTTGGAGAATCTTGAATTCATGTACTCTGTACCATTGTCTAACTTGAGGCATTTGATCTTCCTTCCCATATAGTTTTCCACTTCAACTTTCCATAGCATAAACTAGCAAGTTTATGACTTATGCCCCTGATGAGTCTAAAACTCATCTATTTTTAAGTCCATTATTCAAGAATATTTCGGGTTAAAAAGTTCAGTTTAATGCATAATTATGAAGCTTTCACTCAAATTTGTTGTTTCGCATAAACTAAAGGAAATAAGCAGAATTCAACAGAAAAATTACTAGAAATCAGCATGGAGCAAAGAAAGGGCCATTGTCACAACATCGCCCCAGTAGATTTTCAATGTCGCGACAATATGTGGAAGAAGTCTTGAAACTGGGCGGCAAATGTCGCATCAACTGAGAAGTGGTACGCGTATAAAGAAATGTCACGACACCATAAACAACTCCAGCAGTCAAATTATGTCCTCCATTAAATGTCGCAACATCACACTAACATGGCTGCGACATCAGCTAAGAAAGGGAAGGACTGAATTGTTTAAATGTCACAACATCAACTAAATGTTGCGACATTAGCGAAGGCTTAAACACTGGAGACCATCACATCCAATGTCGCGACATTCAATCAAGGCAGCCTGAGTGGTGAGACAAGTCAAATGTCGCGACATCAACTAAAAACACTGGCAAAGAACTTCAGAGCAACCAAATTCAATGTACCGACATCATAACAGAAATGTCGTGACATCGATTAATAGATCAGACCTATAGAGGCAATATCACAACATCAACGAAAGTGACTAACATGTCAATGCTGGCGATACAGATCAAAGCGTACCGGATAGTGAATCAGCCTAATGTCACACATCAAATAAAATGTCGGCATCGCTTAAGACATGGTAGAGGACTATAGAACAACAAGATATGATGTTGCGACATCACAACAGTGTCGCGACATCAACCTGAGGTGATCACAATGAACTTAAATGACCAATGTTGCAACATTTGATCAACAATGTTGCGACATCAAGGCAAGTGTATACAAGAAAGGGTATCAATTAGCAATGTCGCGACATCAGGGCAATGTCGCAACACAAGAATGGTAGTGTCACAACATTGGAATTAATCTATAACAATGTATCTCCATGTCGCGACATCGCAACATCATCAATGGCATACGGGACTCATCTGAAACCGAAGTGATTAATGTGATTTTTGATGTCGCGGATATCACCGCGAACCCACGACATCGACAACCCCGATATCGCAACATCATCAAGACATCACCCAGACAGCAACAACTAGGGCATAAATTTTTAGGCTTTTCGAAGTACATGATTCTCGCCTCATTTTTAGGGCCCAAGACTCGAGCCTATAAATATAAGCTTTTGGGGAATAGTGTGTAGCTTCCAGTGGCTTTCTTCAAGTCTTTATGCTTTTTGGGAAAGCTGAAGTGTCATTGTAAATATTTTTCTTTTTCTTTTTATTTTTCCTTCAGTTGTTTCTAGATTCAGTTTCTTTTAGGATTACAGTAGTGATCTGAACTGGAATTCATGTAAATCTGTTTTCATTTATGTCTGAACTTAAATGAAAATCTGGAATTTATTCTGGAACTCATTTTTCTTTAGTTTTGATTGCAATCTAAATGAATTTGTTTAAAAAACTAGTCATTGTGATTTGTGATCCAGATTTGAAAAGCTAAGCTTATTATGGGAATAACATTTTGTTGGAATTATTGATTGTAAGAGTTAATGTTGTTTTAGGTGAGAAAATCGGAGTGATTTAACTGGTATTACTCCTTGATTGAGTTGTTCTGAACACTGTTTGTACCCGTGAAGAGTCAGATCATTATTCTAATTTCCAGGAATCCCTCTGAGTGACACAGAGTTGAGACTACCTAAGAGCAATGAGTAGTCACTTGTGGGTAAAATTTCACTCATATTATATGAACTAATGGACTTTTGGGATTATTTTGATATATCAAGTGATTATCTAACCTCTGCTTTCACGGCTCTCTCTTGGGTGACAACTGGAATGTGTGCCTGAGGCATAAGATCCACTTACTGATCTAGCAACTTAATTCAAAGAGGTTTCACCTAAATTGAGAAGAATAACTTCAACCTAGTGTTAGCTGAGATTCCAATCAAGGGAAGAGGAAATTCTTGTCTCATTGATGGCTGAGGTACCTTTTATTTTGGAGAGAGCTTGCAATATCTTGTCCATGGGAGCAAGCAATTTCTAGTCCTAAGAAATGACTATGAAGTACTGAGAAGGAAAAATAGTTAGATCTTAAAAAAGGAACAAATCCTACAAGTAGCTTTTCAAACCTATTGTCTAGAGATAGAAGTGTGGTAAGCTGAAGAGTGAAATGTGTAGAGTTAGGAGAGATCCATTTCTACACTAATCTGCTCTTGGACAACTCCAAGAGTCACATCCATTACTTTATCTTATTTGGAACTTGCAAATGATGGTCATAAATAATTATTTTTTCTTCCCATGTGTTTTAGTTCATGGTGGCTCTCTAATCATTTACTTAAGAAATTTTATTAGTTTTTGATTTCATTTTATCTACGAAGATAAATCTATCATGATATTTGGAAGTTCAAATAGTAAGGATCTTTAGTAAATGAGGGTATTAAATCTTAAAATTTCTAATTGATCTCGTGAATGATATTTCGACTTAAAATCCATCAGACATTTATATGACCCGTGCACTTGCAAAGGATTTCTGTACTCAAACAAATTTTTCAAAGGAAGCATTTTACAACAAGCGCGTAAAACATATTTTATATCTGGGTCTTAATAAGTTTTCGCGCCAAGTGCTGTGACTTGGGCTAGTCTTGGTGAAATTTCGTGTTGAAAATTGGTTAACGTTTTGGAACCGTTGCTGGGGATCGAAATGAAAATAGAGTTTAAAGATTAATATTCTCACCAAAGAGAAAATTGCTAGTTTGGATATTTTTCTTTTTACTTTTATAAAAAATGTTCAAAATTAGTTTTAACTGCAGTAGTTAAATCAACTACTGATCTTATATGGAAACACATCATAATATCTTTCTGTTTCTACTGATCTTATTTGATTTCAATGTGTTTCCATTTCAGGAAGTCCTCACATGCATGGAAACCAGAACTAGCAATTGCACTATCGAATCGACTGGAAAGGACACTGAAAAACCTGAAGAAAGTTAGATTTGCTGAAGTAGTGGCTATGGTAGAGCAGAGGGAGATATAGCAGCACATTCCATCTGAGGAAGTTGACAGACCTCAAGGGCAAAGAACTATGGAAGATTTTTGGAAACCTGTTATTAGAGATGATTATTCTACAGTCAGGCAACCTGCAATTGAAGCTAACAATTTTGAGCTTAAGCCTGCACTAATCACCATGGTCCAACAGAATCAGGTCATCCTAGTGAAGACCCCAATGAGCACATGGGTAGGTTTCTTAGAATGGCCAACACTGTGAAGTTAAATTGGGTGAGACCTGATGTGATTAAGTTGTAGTTGTTCCCTTTCTCCTTAAGAGATACAATAGCAGTTATTTGAATCAATTCCAGATAAGAAGTGGTGAACACATGAGACGAAATAGTCGTACACCATGGGTAGATTTTACTTCAGCCTCACTCAAATAAGAGGAGAAATCCATATATTTAAGCAAGGTGAAGATGAAAGTCCTCTATAATGCATGGAAAGGTATAAGAAGCTCGTCAGAGATGTCTAATGCATGGGATTGATCAAATCACAAAGATGGATATTTATACCATGCCATGAACTACACATCCAAAGCGGATCACGATTTAAACTGCTATGGAGCATTCAAGAGAAAAACGCTGAAGAGGAAAATAAGTTAATAGAAGATCTAGCAAAGAGCAATTATAGAGCTCCATCTGAGACTTTAGGGAGCAGTAGTAGGCTGAGAGGAAGTGGTGTGATAGAGTTAAACAAAATGTCAACTATAGAGGCAAAATTGGACGCTCTGATGAACAAAGTTAGCATGCAGGAAAGAAGCAACCGGCTCCGTCTGATCTTGTTGGAACAAAGTGGGAAGACTAATAATGAGTTTTGAAATGTGATGAAGGACCTGCTCAAGATGGTCCTTATCAACAGGAGGAAGTTCACTTCATTAATGGCAATAGGAGTTACAACTTTAAGCCCAATACAAATCTTCCTACTCATTACACACCAGCCTTGAGAAACCATGAGAATTTCTCATATGGACCTGCAACACAACAAAGACAAAGACCTGTGCAGAATTATCAGTAGTAGCATGGTCAACATGGTTTCCAAGGACAACAAAGTAGCTGTAAATGTTTAGAGGGCTGAGAATCGCATGTAGAAGGTCCTAGTCTTTTGAAGAACAGATGATAAGCTTTATGGGAGAAAACAAAAGACTACTAAATATACATGAACAAAAGTTTGCTAAGCTAGAAGCATTCCAGGTAAACACGACTGTGTTTTAGGCCAACACAAATGCCTCTCTGAAAAATCTGGAGACACAAGTAGGGCAGGTAGCTTTAGCAATGCAGAACTAGTCAAAGGATTCCTCCCTGCTGATACTAAGAATAATCCCAAAGACTTATATGGCAAAGGGTTCTAAGGAGTGGCAGAGAACTAGAAGAAAAAATAAATGAAAAGAAGAAGATTGAGGAAGAAAAACATACAAAAATTGGAGAAGAAATATAGTATTACAGTTCATAAGTTATTAAAGATGAGAGACTGGTAAAGGTGCAGCAAAGGCATCCAGTTGAAGAGGAAGATCTAAGAAAGAAAGAAGAGGTTCAAGCTTACAAGCCTCAAGTCCCCTTCTGATTAGTGCCCAAATAGTGCTATTTTGAGCCCTATTCAAGATAGGTTTTGAGTGCTTTTTGTGCACTAATCGGGACACCGAGCCACTAAGGTGTTCAGTCTTACTTAGTATCACTTATGCCATTCCTTGAGTTATTTGTGGTTATTTTGCGTTTTGTGTACCTCGTCCATTAAAGTCGAATTTGATATCGAGATGTGTTGAAACTACAAGATTGAAACTATTTCAGCCATCAACATATCAAAATTCAAAGGATGAAATGAAGGCAAAGTGAAGATGGAGGATGCAATAGGGTGCAAAAGAGCAAAGCAAAGGAAGAAACACACTCCAGAAATTTCGCTTATGATTTGCAAAATTTCGTCGGATTGCGAAATTTTGCAATGAGGCTAAAATTTCGCAACTTAGCTTTTAAATTGAGAAATTTTCTAGCTAGCGAATTTCGCCATATGGAAGGAATCACTGCCTAGCTTAAATTCCATTTTCGCTATCTCCTCGTACCTCGCCAGGCTAGCGAAATTCTCGCTAGCTAGTGAAATCATCGCGTACAGCTTAAAATTCTCATTTCGCTGTCTTCATCGCAGCATGGGCCTGCTTAGGCTAGCGAAATTCTCGCTACACTAAATTTTCCCGCATAGCGAAATTCCCCGCCCTCGTTAAATTTGTGTAATTAATGCCAAACGACCCGCTTTTGTGTATTACTCTCGTCCTCAAAGGAGCCAATATATTAGCTAGGCCACACATTGGGTGGCCTATAAGCCCTCTACTCATTTTGTAACCCTAAGCAAATCTTTTGGCAACTTTTCATTTATGTATATCTCCCAGTAGCTTTCAATTTAAAGCTAGTTTTTCTTCTTCTCTCTCCCTTTCTTTCATTTTCTAGGGTTACTGAACACCCTTGAGGATAAATAAACTCAAGAGATGCTTGGCTAAGTCTCATAACTTTGAAGAGGAGGTTGCCATTTGCCTTGGGGCGCTTGCATGTTATCCATGTTTTAAATGCTACAAATGTGATTTATGGCTCCCAAATTTTTCAAATTAGGGTTGATTATCATTTAATGTCATTACTTCGGGCTAATACTTACTATAAGCGTAAAAATGCTGCATACTTATTGTTAGATGCAATCAAGTATTCTTTAGATGGCCTCCCTACGAGCCACAATGAGGTCGAAAAGCAGGGTTTTAAACCCAAAGGGGCCAAATGTAAAAGGCCTGTGTTGACTCAAATAGGAGGTTTCTAGGGTTAGGTTTTCTAGTTAAACAAAGATCCCGTTATGGCTCGACTATAGGTTGCTTGCCATGATGTGAGATAAACCCAGGACACTTGTTACCCTATGTTATCAAGCTAGTGACCTAAACCTTCAAAGTTACCTTTTCACACTCACTTTCGCTTTACAATTAATCAAAGATCCAACAACTTCCACCGTTTTGAAACAACCAAAATCCAAATTCTACCATTTTCAACACCGATGCGAATGGTCTATAGGATGAAACTCCATCCTCGTGTTCGACCCTAGATCCACTAAGTATCTAAAGAGAGTTTGACTAATGGCAAGAGGAGCATCATAGGAACACTTGATTCCGCCACCTCTACCAAGTGGCACGAATCAAATGGCGCCGCCGGCCGAGGATGGTGCCAAACTACGATGATGAGTCAAGGTACTTGTAATTCCACATGTAGTGACCTTAGACTCTTTTGAATTTCAGTTGCTATAACTGCAAGTTTTCACTACTTGACACCATCGTGACCGTTTTTGTCTTTTTTTTTTTACAATGGGCTTTTATTTTAGCTAACAATAACCCTTTTGCAAGTTTTGGTGCTATTTATCAGGTCTCGCTTGTGTACGGTGTTTATGCACCACTGGAAAGAGAGACATCAGGTGTAATTACGTATAATCGCACAATCAATTGAATTAAGGCAATGCGTATTAAAGGTAGCCACAAGCACCATGGAGCACCCACCGAAGAACAACAAAGTCAGCCAGTACTCTTAGGCAAACCCAAGAGCTTACATCCAAGGAGGGGACTACATACACCCACCAAGAGTCAAGGCCCCATCTTGCATCATACCCTCCGGGTGATGTGGAAGAGGCCCCATTTAGTGCCCTACTTCCCACTTATCATGGTATAAAAATGAAACCCATACACACATATAAGGGATTTTGAGGTATGCACAACCTTAAGGAAGGTATGATAGACATGGATTTGCTTAGCTGAAAGCATTTATTAACCCTAAAGCGACAAGTGCCAAGATTTGGGGCCAATCACCGAGGCCTGTAGTTAGAACAAGCGTAGGCCGCAGTTGAATTCTTAAAGAAATTCTTCAGCGTCTACAAGACCAACAATTTGAAGAGACAAATTTACACCTTTGCAAATTAAGACTTGTGAGAGGTTCTCCAAAGGCCGGGAGAGATTTATGGAGACTATCGCATACGCCCACACCACGGTTTGATACATGGATGCTTGTAAACCACTTCTATGGTGGTGACTCCTGCCATGAAACAATATATTTGAGACCATGTGTGGAGAGATTTTGAGGCATCCCATGAAGCCATGGATTTTAAACTATGGTTGAAACTTCTAAGGGTCAGGACGAAATAAACCCCAGAGAAATGGAAAAAATGAGGCCTTTTAGTCAACCCTAGGAGTGGGATGTATGCACCGCCAGAGGATACAAAACAGAAGGCTAGAATTTCAACCTTAGCTAGGAAGGTGGAGTGAATCCAGAAGGCAAAAGGGTCTCCACAAGTGTGAAGTGACTCCAACTCGCATAGCCAATCCATGCACCACTTCCAACTTCGTCCACTCAAGAACAAGATCCTATGGCCCCTTCAGTTGAAGGATTCATGTCGAATATGCAAATGCCAGAGGTCAAAATAAGCCTCCACAACCCAATGCTCCATATGGAAATACCTACAATTCCAATCGAGGAATCACCCTAACCCTCTCTGAAACCTAATCCCCCCGCCCATGCACTTCGTGCAACCACAGTTTGGTTCCACCTCTCAACCACAACCACCTCCATCCTCACTCTCGCGGGAACAAGCCATATTGACCTGAAAAGGTGGTAGGCAACTTTGTGGAAGAACAAAAGGGATCAATGTGCAACTGCACAAAGGATTGATACTGTAGAGAGCACGCTGAACAAGAGAATAGATGGGCTTGAGAGCAATCTTAATCAGAAAATAGGCAACCTGCAGTATTCAATCACAAAGATCAACAATATTCTGGAGGTACAGGAGAGAGGAAGGTTTCCTTCCCAAACATTGCCAAATCCAAAAGGAGTGCATGAGGTAGGTTCATCTAGCAATTCAGGAATGGATGAGGCTGCGCTAATCAATTTGGAGAAGTGGGAAAGAGGTTGATCGTTCAGCGCCCAAGCTCGTTAAGGAAACCAGAAAAGAGGAGAAGAAATGGAGCGAACACATTTTTACGAAGGAGGACTCAATGAAGCATTGCATGCCACCTCAATTCCACAAGCACTTAGGAGGCAAGCGGAGCATCCAATGACGGGCATCTAGAAGTCTAAGGCGAATTAAAGAGTAGACATACCTTTTGGACATCATCAAACAGAAATTACGCCTATACAAAAGTTTTGAGAATCTTTGTCTGATCAAAAGGGGTTGGGTATTGAGAAGAAGGCATTTCCAACTGAACAAGTCAGTGCCATAATCAAAGCAAGAACCAGTCAAATCTGAGGATCTGGATCTCCCACAGTTTCGATCGACATAGGTGGGACTAGCATAGACAAATCCTTGCTAGATTTGGGAATTCGAGTGTGAACCTCTTTGCCATGCTCGATTGTATAAGCGGTTAGGTTTGGGTGAACTTAACTACCAACATCCTGCTATCATTGGCCGATGGATCGGTGAAGATCCCTAAGGGAATGGTTGGGGATGTCTTGGTGAAAGTAGACAAATTCTACTACCCGATGCGTTTTGGTACTTTCGACAAGTGTTGCAAATGAGCCCGATCATGTACCAATCATCCTAGGAGACCATTTTAAATGCTTTGCCCGATGCAATCATCAATTCTTGAAATGGGTCATACAACATTTGGTAACATGACATTGGAGTTGAACATATTTCACTTGAACAAATGAGAACAAGCGAGGCGAAAATCATTTGAAGTGATGATAATGTTGTAGGTGACGGGGATCTGGGCCAATGCGAGAAATAGCCCGACGAGGAGTGCGACGAGAGGTTTTGGTTTTGCCATCAGTTTGGCTGCGGGGCCAATTCCTCGGTTCAAATTCAATCGTGAGAAGCGAAGCGATAGGAAATCGACCGCAAGGAATCGGCTGGGAGCCCTTCTTAGGGGTTGGAGATCATTCTCCTTGACCCTCCTTGAGTAATTTTTGTAATATTGAACTGGTTGAGTGCTCGAAACTAATTGCAGTTGATAATTTTTTCTTTTTATTTAATTTAGTCAATTTCCATTTTCTTAGAATTTATTTCTAGAAAATTTCCTAATTTAGTAGCTTTCTATTTTAAAGCAAATTTGTTTAAATTTTATATTAACTTATATTAAATTATTAGATATATTTTAAATAATAATTTTAATTTTTTATTTATTTTAGTAATATTTTAATTTTCATTTTAATGTTGAAAATGTGAATTGCAGGTGAAGGAATTTCGCTATAATAGCGAAATTAGGTGGGCGACTCTTCGGTGCATACGCTATTTAAACCGGGGAGGGCCCAAAGTTTCATTCATTTCATCTCTTCCCCTCTGACGTGCAGGTGCTGACTACTGGCCTTGTGATCCGCAGCCAGAGCCACGGTTTTTCACTACACCTTTTGCCTATTAGCGTAGCCACCGAGTTATTCGTAGCCACTGCCCTGCTTCTGCACCGACCAGTAGGCCTGCAGTGCTTAGCTCGTGAGCCATTCTTGCGTGACCGAGCCACGAGCTGCCGTAGCGCTGTTCGCGCCGGTAGCGGATCGCGACTGCTTAGGCACCGGCCCCTCCCACTTAGGCCCGTGGGTGCCTCCTCCATCACCGGTGGGCCACGGTTCGTACGTGTTCTCTTTGGGTGTATTTCCGGTAGTCGGTGAGCTTCACTGGCCGAGTGGGGCTACTGATCCCGCATACTGTGTCCTGAGCACGCGCCTGCCACACCTGGAGTCCTTTTAGACTTGACTATAGTGCGTGCGGAGGTGGGTCACTTCAGTTCTGGTCGGGTTCGGTGCCGCGACGAGAGGAGGCGGACCCCTGATTCGACTCGGGACCGGCCCCGTACCGGCTCAGGTCCACAGGGGTAGTCCCCGAGGAGCCTCGGGGTTTAGGAAGGTATCGGGGCGGATGGGACCGGGCCCCGGAATCACAATGCCTCGACGGAGGGGATCTAGGAGGGCCGGCCCTCAAGCGGGCCCCGTGCCCGACTGAGTGAGTCATCCTCATCTAGACCTCGGTAGTCTCCGGCCAGTCGGCGACGAGGCGACCTCGCCGCCTCGATTATAAATGACCTCGGGAGGATCGGGAAGTAGATTTATTTATGGGCACCTATTAGAGGCGTCGCTTCCATTGAGGAGACTTCCATGGGGAGTCATGTGACGTCCGGCGTTGGCGGATCAGTTCGGGGACTCGTCGTGGTGAGCCTTTACTCCCTGCTTTGCCATTCGCAGTGGCGGTTTTATTACCGGGTGGTTCCTCTGAGTTCTACCATTCGATGACATCCCGGGGAGCACCTAGTCCGCTCGAGCTCCGGTTCACTATCGACGATCGCCCGGGAGTGCCGGCGCCGACGAACATATCGGCCGTGTTAGGCTGCGAATCAGCGAGGCGATTCGAGGTTATCAAGTTGGTCTCACCGCCTCAGCGGAGATGGTAGCATTCTTGCCGAGACACCACGGTAGGGCCGAGTGCTCTTCGAGGAGGCAGCTCAGGCCTCGGATGCTCTTGTTCGATCCTATTCGGGACCAGCCTCTTCCATTTCTGGCACTCGTACAAGCGTGGGGGGCAGTCTTGAGGCTCTTTCTGGGATCTCAGAGGGATACTGGTTTAGTCCCTCTGAGCTGGTGATGACCTCCTTGATGCATTTTAGAAATGAGGTCCACCGTGGGGCTGGTTGGTGAGAGTGCCACATTTGCTGATGCTAGACTATTATGCGGGTCCTCGAGCACTTGAGCTCGGGGAGGAGCCGGTTGGCTTGGAGATTTAAGATGCCCTCGGGTCACGTCGGTGGAGCGACGATGGTGATGCCCATATCTTTTCTCATCGGCGGGACCGGGAGGAGGTTCGGTTCAAGGCGAGCATTCTCCGCGGAGAGGGAGGTAGTCGTGGCCGGGCTGAGATGGAGAGGAGTCCGGTGCCGTCGTTCTCCTCCGTCTCACTGCTCTGCCTACTTCAGTGCGACCCTGGCGATGCTCACGGCCCGTCATTTTACATCTGACGATTCGCCGAGATGCGTACATGCCGGCTCGAGAGAGATGCGGGTGTGATGGATGCTATATGCTAATTAATGGCTACCGGGCGACCACGGGACGGTGGCTCGAGCTGAGGCCCGCTTTGGAGTCACTTTGTCCTCCATGCTAGCGAGATCATGGCCACATTGGGTTATTCAGTTCGTTCTGACCCCGGAGGCAGGCCCAGCTGCGATGCTTGGCTTCTTTGGATATGTTGAGTGCTTGTGATGGCCTCTGGACCACCGCCTGCTTTGAGGGTGAGGTGGTTTGATTTCTTTTATGATTTTGTATAGTTATCGAACTGTCCAATTTTGCCCTGCTAATTTTATGCAGGATTCATGTATTAGCCATAGTAGGCGATTATGTTTTGTATGTTTAAGCTTTGATATGTATGTACTAATACATTTGGCTGCTCTCAAGCTATACGCTATTATATATAGTTTACTTCACTTTTAAAATCTTTTTGTGTCCCCATTTTGTTTAACCGTTTTTGTCTTCAATTGAACAATTGAATTGCTTTAATTGAACAATTGAATTGCCTTTAATTGAAAAATTGAATTGCCTTTAATTGAAAAATTGAAACCTTGCATGTTACCTTAATGCTAGAACAAGTCCATGTTTGAAGCAATTTTGGTCGGTTGAAGTTCCGGCATTATCAACCTTGAACATTCCCCACTTAAGCTAATTCACACCTTTGCACATCAGATTGTACTAATGAATTTTGTCAAATTCATTTTACCTCCTTTCCTTTGCATGGCCAGGCCTTAAGGTATGTTGGCAGCCATGATAGGTTTGTGTTACCCGTGACTGAAGACAGTATAGTCTTCCCGAAAAGGAAAGAAAAGAAAAAGAAAGCAAAGAAAAGAAAGAAGAAAGAAAAATAAAGTCGTGACACTTTGCCTTGAGAGCAGAGCACGGTCAGGGTATATAGCTAGCTTTTGACCAGATGCCTAAGCCTTAATTGGTTGGGAGTCATCGACTTAGTGTTCGTTACGGGTGAATGGAGTAAGGTTTAGCGGGTGTAGGTGCTTGATTTTCGAAGTCATTTGGTCCAGGAATTAAAGCTGTGAGTTTGTGGTCAAGTGATCCTTTTGGCTTGATGCCCCTGTTATGAGTGGTTGGGGTCATCGGTGGACCCAGTGCAAGGACTTTGGTGAAAGCGAGTTTTGGGCATTGCACCTACGATGTAGTTGAATAAAGGAGTGTAGCTTTCCTCTAGGTTGTTTAACGGCAAGGCCATGCCGAATTAAGCTAGGTTGGGAGGGAATAATTTTGCACTTTATTGGCTCAATCTGGTTATAATAGAGCAATTAGATCTTTGTGAAATTCGGGTTGATTACATGGATCAGATGTTGACTAAAAATTGTTCTTATATGGTTTCTCTCTCATGTCGGTTTGCAAACTTGGTATCAAATTGTTTCATTTTAAAGGTAAAATGTCTATATGTATTTACCTTTTGAACCTACGGCTTTTTGAAAATCTTTGCATGCATGCCTTTATTATTTTGCATTCGCAGGACTAAGCGACGTGTCGGTTGGGGGTGTGATTGGTGCCCGAATAGTGCTATTTTGAGCCACTATTCAAGATAGGTTTTTGAGTGCTTTTGCACTAATCGTGTGGTCAGACGGTGAGGTGTTGAGTCATAGTATCACTTATGCCATTTCGAGGTTGTTGTGGTTTTGAGTTTTGTACTCGTCCATTAGTCAATTTGTCTCCCGAGATGTGTTGAACCATGAAGATTGAAACTATTTCCGATAAATCAAGCATATCAAGTTGATGATGAAATGAAAGCCCAAGTGAAGATGGAGGATGCGTGCGAGTGCGACAAGCGAAGCGTTGAAACAACAATTCGGGAAATTTGCGCTGATTGCAGTGTTATTTGGGATGCGAAAATTGCGACCATAGCGAAAATTTATCAAATCCTAGCAGCGAAATTGAGAAGATTTCGATAGGCTAGCGAAATTTCGTATATCAGCGAAAATCAGCGTGCTGCGAGGAATTCTCCATTTTAGCTATCTCAAAATTTTAAGCTAGGCTAGCGATTTGGTAGCTAATGAATTCCTTTGTGTGTGAAAATCCCATTTCGCTATTTACGTGTAATTTGGCTAATTTGTGAGTACCGCCTACTAAGCGAAATTATCCCTCAATGTGAAATTCCACCTTACTGTTAAATTTGTGTAATTAATGCGAAAACGAGCCCGTTTTTGTGTATTACCTCCTTATCCTTGTATGAGCGATATATTAGGCTTTCTTGTAGTTCACACATTGGGTGGCCCCTACTCTGGCCCCACATCATTTTTGTAACCCTAAGCAATCTTTTGGCAACTTTTCATTTATGTAAATGTCTCCCGCAGCTTTCAATTTAGGTTTTGCTTTTCTCTCTTTTCTCTCCCTCTTTCTTTCATTTTCTAGGCTGCAAACACCCTCTTAGGATAATGACTCGAGATGCCCAGCTAAGTCTCATAACTTTGAAGACGAGGTTGCTAAGCTTTAGTTTTGGGGCGGTTGCATGTTAATCCTCATGTTTTAAATACTGCAGTCTTATGTTATGGCTCGGCTTTTCAAATTAGGGTTGATTATCATTTAATGTCGTCTTTGGCCAATGCTTACCATGCTTTGAATTATAGTGCATACTTATTGTTAGATGCCTTTGTTATTCTTTAGATAGCCTTTGCGAACCCGAAATGAGTTGAGTGCTAGGGTTTTTAAGTGAAAGAGGGCTGTAAAATGCATGTGCTGTGTTGACTCGAATAGGAGTGTTTTCTAGGGTTAGGTTTTCTAGTTAAGCAAAGATCCGGTTATGGCTTGGATAGGTTGCTTGCCATGATGCGAGGGGATAAAGCAGGGACACTTGTTACCCCGTGTTATCAAGCTAAGTGACTAAACCTTCAAAGTTACCTTTTCACACTTCACTTTCCAGTTTTACAGTGTCAGCATCAAAACTTCCAGCTCTCTTGAAACAAATCAAAAATCAAATTTAAGCCTGCCACATTTTCAACAACGTCTGAGTCATTCATGGGATGAAACCCATCCCGTGTTGAGTACTGAACCCTTTATCTTTGGAGTAGCTTGACTCGACAGTGGGAGAACATAGAAACCAAATTTTGATTAAAACTCCGTTTTTCTGTGTACGAATCACCTTCCCATAGAGGTTGCGAATTTAAGCTAGAAGCGATTATCTAAATTCTTAGACATGTTCCGGAAAATATAGAGTTAATATCCGCTTTTTGAAGGCATTGTCATATACTCACTATGCTAAATTCATGAAGGACATCTTGAAAGAAATTTGTTGAAGGAAGGGTAGCGAGCTTGAATGACTGACCTATAGTGCGATTATTTAGGAGGATCTTTACCGGTGAAAATGCGAGGATCGAGGCGGCTTCACTATTCTTTGCACCGCGGGAATTCTGAAATGGGAAAGCAACATGTGATTCCACAAATCAGTGACTTGATGTCATATATGTAGTCAAAAGACTAAGTTTGGGGGCTTACTTCCACGTATGACCTTGTGGATAGGCGGACCTTAACATGGCCTGACTGAGGGCATTCTTGAGGATGTGCTTATCAAAGTGGGAAAGTTCATTTTTCCAATGGACTTTGTGATTGTCAATGTGAAGAAGACAAGAAAACAAATCCCACTGCTGCTAGGAAGGCCTTTCCTTGCCACAGGAGTAGCTTTGATAGATGTGAAGAAATGAGAGCTTACTCTAAGGGTTGGAGATGAGGCAGTGCACTTTAATCTCAATCAAAGTTTGAAACAGCCAGAATTTGATAATATTGATTGTAAGATTGTAGAAACAAAAGTTCCCATCAGTTCTGAACTGATAAATGATTATAAGATTCAGAGTTCAATGAATGAAAATGAGATGAATTTCTAGTATCTTGAGTATCTTGATGTTGAATTTCTAAACTCCAAGTTTGAATTAAAAGAGGCAGTAATCGGTATTGATGAAAGCAATGCAGAAAAATCCAGTAGTTATGAAGGGAAGGTTTCAAAAGTAAACACAAGCTCGGAGGGTTTAACTTTAAAAGAATTGCCTGAACATTTGAAGAGTATGCCTTTCTTGAAGAATTTAGAAAATCTAAACCCGATGAATTATATAAATGGCAATGGAGCACAAGGAACATATTGCTTAAAAATTCTTAGGAAGTATAAGGGAACCATTGCTTGGTCTATAGAAGATTTGAAAGGAATCGGTCCTTCCATATGTATGCATAAAATCCTCTTGGAGGAAAATGCAAAGACCTCCATTGAAAATCAAAGAAGACTGAATCCAATAATGAAAGAAGTTGTCATAAAAGAAGTGTTGAAATGGTTAAATGCATGATTTATATATGCAATTTTAGACAACCTTTAGGTAAGCTCAGTTCATGTGGTTCCCAAATAAGGTGGATTCATTGTGATCAGAAATGAGAAGAATGAATTGATTTCTACAAGAACTATGACAGGATAGAGGGTGTGCATGGATTACAGAAAATTGAACACAACAGCCAAAAAGGATCACTATTCATTACCTTTTATTGATCAGATGCTAGACAAGTTGGTTGGACACCCTTATTTTTGTTTTCTTGATGGATATTCAAGGTATAATCAAATTTCCATAGCCCTTGAGGACCAGGAGAAAACTACTTTTACATGTCCTTATGGCACCTTTGCTTTTAGAAGGATGTCATTTGGAATATGTAATGTTCATGCCACATTCCAAAGGTGCATGATGTCCGTATTACTGATTTGGTGGAAGGAGGCTATGGAAATTTACATGAATCGACTTCTCGTGTATGGATCTGGTTTAGGAGCATTTACTTGTAAAATTTAGAGCGTATTACGGAGGTACTAAGACGAAAATTTGGCTCTTAATTGGGAAAAAGTAATAATTTCACAGTAGCAGAGAATTGTCTTGGGACACAATTTCTGCGGTTAAGGTACAGAAGTTAACGAGCTAAGGTATCGTCATGTCCCTGAACTCTACGCCACCTACAATGATGAAGGGAATCATAAGTTTTTTGGGACATGCTGGATTTATAGAAGATTTATCAAAGACTTCTCAAAAATTTCCTGGCCATTATGCAGGTTGTTGGAAAAATATGCAAAATTTGATTTTGATGAATCATACAAATCTGGAAGAAATTAAGTCCAGATTAGTTACAGCTCCCATCATGGCAACACCAGCCTGGAATAAAGAGTTTGAAATCATGTGTGATGCCATTGATTATGCAATAGAGGCTTGATTTTGGGACAAGAGCAGAGAAAATTTTCAAAGTATATACTATGCCGGCAAAACCTTTAATGAGGCATAAAGCTACTCTGAGAGAAAGTGTGACAATGGTTTTGCTTGTGAAAATTTAGGCCATATATTTAGAGCCATATATAGTAGGGGGTCCCATGTCATCATACACACTCGTCATGCAACAATTAAATATCTAATGGAAAGAAAGATGCTAAGCGAGAATTTGATAAAATTAAGGTACTACTCTTTGCAAAATTTGATCTTGAAATCAAGGACAAGAAGGAGAGATCACTTGTCAAGAATGGAAAAACCTACTGAAGAGGAAAGAGGGACAAAAAATTTCCCTGATGACCATCTTTTTCAAGTATCAGTTCAAACACCATGGTATGCTGATATATTGAATTATCTAGCTTGTGGAATTATGCCACCAGAATTCAGCTACCAGCGGAAAAGAAAGATGAGGACTGATGCTAGGCTTTACATATGGGAAGACCCATTGCTTTTTAGAAGAGGAGCAGATAAGATTATAAGAAGATGTGTACCATAGACAGAACAAGCTAGAATTGTGGATAAATTCCATTCATCACCATATGGAGGACACTTTGTAGGAGACATAACAACTCAGAAAATTCTCTAGTCAGGTTTTTATTGGCCAACTTTATTCAAAGATTGTTATGAATAGGTCAAGTATTGTGACAAATGTCAGAGAATGGGCAACATTAATTTAAGAAATGAGATGCCTCTGCAAGGAATTATGGTGATGTAGATTTTTGACGTATGGGGGATAGACTTCATAGGGCCTTTCCTACCTTCATTTGGAAACTTATACATTCTTCTAGTTGTGGATTATGTATCCAAATGGGTGGAAGCCATAGCTTGCCCGAGAAATGATGCCAATACAATTATGGGGTTTATTCAAAGGAACATCTTGAGTAGATTTGGAGCCCCTATAACTATTACAAGTGATGAGGGAAGCCATTTTGCAAACAAGTTGTTTGCAAAACTTATGAGCAAGTATGGAGTCAAACATGTCATGAGTTTGGCTTATCACCCTTAGTCAAATGGGCTAGCTAAGATATCCAATAGAGAAATCAAGAATATTCTTGAAAAGATAGTCAATGCTAGCAGAAAAGATTGGTCATTAAAGTTGGAAGATGCATTATGGGCTTATAGACTGCTTATAAGTCTCCTATTGGAATGTCCCCATACAGAATTGTTTATGGAAAGCAATGTCATCTACCTCTGGAACTTGATTATAAAGCAATGAATGTGCGATAAAGCAGCTTTGGATTTCCAAGTTTGTAAAAAGAAAAGAGACTTCTCAGTTGAATGAATTAGAAGGACTCATAAATGAAACTGCTGATAAATCTAGAATATACAGATAAGACTAAAAAGAAGTGGCATGATCGAGAAGATTACGAGGAAGAGTTCAGAGTAGGAGATCTAATCCTATTGTACAATTCAAGGCTCAAAATTTGTCTAGGAAAACTCAAATTAAGGTGGAGTGGTCCATAAACAGTAGTTGCAGTTACCCCTTTTGGAGTAATAACACTGAAAACCAATTTTGGAGATGAGCTTGAAGTGAATGGTCAGAGACTGAAACACTACCTATGAGGAAGATCAAAGAAGAAGGAAGAATCAATTTGAAGAGATGGATAAATTGCGAAATGAGAAAACACTCTGACAAATGTCTAGCTAAAGACATAAAACATGAGAAGCTACTTAGGAAATGACCCAGTAGAATTTTAAATTATTCATAGTTAACCAGTTTGATTTTGTGTGTTTTGAATAGTGTAAGAGTAGATTAGTTTGTTAGAAATTGTTACCATTTATTGAATTACAATCTTTAAGATACCGGGGATAAAAGCTAGGATATGAAGATTAATTTTGAGCCTCTGATAAGGTAGATTATGCAAAGATTGCTACAAGGGGGAGTTTACTTCTAACTCATATTCTTTAGAAATGATGCATGACTAAGTTTGGGGAGAGTTTGATTTATCTAAGTTAGAAGATCGCCTAGTAGTTTGATTGTCCTTTGATTGAATAGTTGTTTTGAAATTTCTGCAATACCATGAATCAGTGCTTAATAGATTAAATTGAAAAATCTGAGTGTTGTTGTTCATGTTTGAATTGAGGTTCTTCAACATCTATAGACTTATATTCACAAGCATGGATGGGAAGTGCAGAAAGAAAATAGGGAAAACAAGTGCAATTTTCTACTTAAATGGCTAAACTCCCACTCATTTTCACGACATCAATAAAAATGTCAGACACCATGTTTCAAAAGTTTCCCTAATGTCGTGACATCATCACTACATTGCTTCAATGTCACGACATCAGATTTCAAATGTCGCAACATCGTAAATATATAAGAGCACATTGAGTCAATGTCATAACATCATAATTATCAATTTCGCGACATGACATTTGGAGATAAGCGACATCGCAAAGATACAATATTTACACCAAGACTGACCTTGAAGCAATGTCGTGACATTGCCGTGACGTTACATTTACAATGTTGCGACATCCAAGAAAGCCAATTAGAAAATCGAAACAATGTCGTGACATCACCACGACATTGCCGCAACATCAAGTCAGTGTTGCGACATCAGAAGAGCAATGTCGTAACATTGTAATAAGACATTTAGGGTATTAAGTCAATGTCGCGACACCATAACTTCAACGTCGCGACATCGCAGTTAGGGAAAATCACCTATAAAAGGAAGACTTTGAGAAATTTTCATTGTCACATCAATCTTTCCAAACTTTCGAACCTTGGCCTTTTCAAAACCTCACAAAAATTCAAACTATGTTGAATCCAAACTCTCCAAACCTCGACAAAGTTTTAGGAAATCTAGTGGAAGAGATTTTACAAGAGAGTTGAGGAAGTTCAGAGAGAAATGGCAGGGGAAGAAAACCAAGAAAATGTCCTCGAAGTTGTGCCTTAGAAGATTGAAGTGTTAATTGAAGGAAGGGCTTCGGGGCCTTCTACTCCTGAGAACATAAGTGTTCCAAAAGCATCTGGTAAAGAAAAGTTTCATGGAAGAAAGGGGATTTAAGGAGCTGGTGTCATCGTTTAAAGAGGTGATTGAGAGAAGGCTAGGAAAAGTTAAGTAAACACAGGGAGCAAAGAGTACGGGCCCTAGTTAAAGAACTGGCCAAAGGGATGGAGAAGTCTATTGGGCTGTCTTCATCACCTTACTCATTATACACCAAACATGTAATCATTGTTGTCGGTGAGTTCAACTTGGAGTGCTCTGCTCCTTGATCGATGGCCCTACGGGTCTCATTTTTAAGTCCTTCGGCTTGGGCTTCACCTCTGTTCTCTACCAGCACTCCCTTTTTCCTCTGGTTTCTTGGCCTTGGCCCAACTCTGTCGGGGAAGGAGTGGTGAAGCTCACAGGGACTTCTTCTTGACTCCCCAGATTCTTTCACCCGACCTTCAAGCATAGGCGTGATTGTTCTTTGGGTGAAACCGAACCTCTTTTGTTCCGCCGTGATACCTCATGATGGAGTTCTCCTATGATAACTCCTATATTGATCTTGTACCCCTTGGTATGGCATACGATCTGACTTCTTGTTCTCTCACTTTGTATAAATGTTTTATTTGGAACCAAACAGACGCAGGAAATGCAAAACCATACCCCTTCGCTTCCTCGAGTGGAGGCTTCCTATTCGAGTTCTTGGATTCCTTCTCCTTGGTCTAAACGCCCCACTTCGGCGGTGAAGCAAGCGATCTTTCCTAGGTCGGTTTTTCCAAAATTTTCTTGAATTTGGAGCCATGCTTGTGCATTGTCATGCCATAGGCCTCTCGTTGATAGCCTTGGCCATTATGAACGAACTCCTCCTAACAACAGCTCCATCATTCCTTCCTACCATATTGGAATAAAACTCTCTCTCACCAGTCTTTGTATACCACTGCTTTTTAGGTGGCATGCAGAGACTCCCATCCTCTGCTCTATGTCTCCTTAAAGGAGTCACGAGGGGTTTGAATCTCCTCTACGTAGCTCAAAACCTTTGTTAGCATAATACTTCTTCAACGGGAATAAGCTTCATCTGACGAGTCTTCTACTTCTTCTTCTTCTCTCCTCTTTCCTTGCCCCCTTTACGCCCCTTTCTTGAGAGTCTGGGAGCTTCGGGTGCTTACGTTGGCATCTCTCCACCTTGTTCTTCAGAGCCAGATCTCCTCTAACTGTTCTCCTTGACGAGTTTCTTCTTCTTCTGATTGTTCGTGTTCCCTCATTATCTCGTCTAGGTTAGGGACCAGGGTGGGAATTTCAGCCATTATAAGCAAGAGAAAAGCTTTTCCGAAGGTTTGGAATGCTAGGGTTTTCGGAGGTTGAGATTCGAGGAGGGGAGGAACGAGAGGCGAATGGTTAGCATGTGGGTTGGGTGGACCCCGAGATGGTTTCCAACGAGTTGCAATTCAATCAATGTTCGTGGGCTGATTATTCTTCCAATTAAGGCACATGACTTCAATTCCGCCTCTTTTCATTGAAATCATTAAATTTAGGGCTTTTTTTTTTTTTTTTTTTTGAAATGAGTAATTGGCACATGTCGCATTTTATGTCCGTATACACAGATATCGCGACAATTCGAGTTTTCGGGGGAATTAATTGATGTGGCGACAATCTTTCTCCGATTTGAAACTTAATTCAGCGCCAGCGACATCACATTGTAGTGTCGCGACATGGTCTCTTTCCCTCGATACTCACTATTGTTCTTTCCAAATGAATTCCGACATCAATGTTTTGTAGGGACATTGGCTTTGTCGCGACATAACCCATACATCGTGACCCTAAGCCCTTAATTGATTTCAAAAACTTTTTGAATTAGTTGGTATTCCCTAACTCGTTTAGACATCTCCTCGAAGCATATTTTAGCGAGATTTAACAATTAGTTCAAATATATCCTACGAGAATTGGGTTAGGAGAAGGTTACTCCCCACAGCACTGCTCCTATGCGACTCTTCGCAAGGATTCTTTGGAATTATTCACATGGTGCCTTGCTATTCATGTCTTTAACCCTTGAAGATCCTTTACTTGATATTCAAGAAAATTCTTATTAAACTACAATCGATTTCTAAAAATTAAATCTATCCTTCTAGAAAACAAATTAGGCCTAATTCATCGACTAAAAGAAAGAAATGTTTCAGAAATTTAAAATCGAGAATTTAAATCATCATGGGTTGCCTCCCAGTAGTTTGCTCGATTTTTAGTCCTTAGTACCGGACTTCTTTGTTGTAGTACTTCTTCTTTTCCTCGAGAACCATTTGGAGTTCTTCAATTTCCTCTACTGTTGAGATAATGCTTTAACCTTTGTCCATTGACCTTGAATTCTTCGCGATGCGAGTCCTCGGTGTCAATTGCTCCAAATGTAGTACTTGACACCAGCGTGTATGACCCACTCAATTAGTTTTAATTTCCCTGGAAATAATTTCAATCTAGAGTTAAACAACAGAGACCTGTTCCTACTGGTACGAACTCTTTTCTCAAATTCTCACGATCATGCCATTTCTTTGTCTTATCTTTGTATATTGAGCATTGTCATAGCTTCATTTCTCGAGTTCTTCCAATTGAGACGATTGGAGTAGTCTTTCTTCACTTGCAGCCTTGAAATCAGTTTAACTTCTTGATGGCCCACATTGCCTTGTATTCTAATTGAGGTAGATGGCGTGGTTTGTAACGACTACGTATGGGGAATTCAATGGGGGTTTTGTATGCGATCCTGTAAGCCAAAGTGCATCATCAAGTTTGGAAGACCAATCCTTCCTGGCAGGCTCCACCGAGTCTTTTCAAGTATTCTTGATCTCCACATTTGGAAATTTACGCATCCATTGGTTTGGGGATGATAGGCTAAACTCATTGTACTTGATCCCATACTGCTCATGAGTTTTTGCAAATATTTTTGTTTGCAAAATGGGTTCCTACCATCACTAATGGTTACAGGGGGTTGACACCCTTTCGAAATATTCCTTTGCAGAAACTCACATTGTGTAGTATCATTCCTTGGGCCAAGTGCTTCCACCCATTTTGGAGGCGTAATCACGCTAGCGGTATGTATAGGTTTCGAATGATGGTGGAAAGGTCCCGTAAATCTATTCCCCGAACGGCAAAATTTGTATCCCACCATAATACCTTTTGAGGGCATTTTCATTCTGATACAATGGCTAATCCTTTGGCATCGATCACAATTTCACCCACTGCATAATCTCAGATAGTGGGCCAATAAAACCACGATTGGAGTATCTTGTAATTTGTTCTTTCTCGAAGAAAAATGTCCCCCATATGGTGATGCATGGCATTCATTTAAAATATTTGCCTTGTTCACTTAATACGGCACCACGTCTTCTTATTATTATCATGTCGACACCTCTCTTGAATAATAGTGGGTCATCCCAGAATATAATATCTCTTTGTCGAGTTATGAGTTTCCTCTTACATTGGTAGGCGAGTTTTGAAGAGCATTTACTCCACAAGCCAGGATAATTCACAATATCGACGCTACCATAGAGTTGGAAGAAACCTTGAATAATTGCCGTCTAGGAAGTTCTGCATTAGCGCACATTTTCTTCTTCATCAGTGCTTCTTTCTACTCTTGACAAGTGGTCGGCTATCACATTGTCACATCCCTTTTTATCCTTTATTTCCAAATCAAACTCTTGCAACAGCAGCACCCACCTTATCAATCTTGGCTTAGCTTCCTTTTTCGACATCAGGTACTTGATTCTTTGCATGATCGATTAGTGAATTACCACATGGGATCTAAAATGTATTATGCAAATTTTTCACAAGCAAATACTATGCTAACATCTCCTTTTCGGGTTGTTGAGTGGTTCTCTTGTGTGCTTCATTGAAGGTCTTTAGCATAGTATATGGCCACACGAATACTTTCTCTTTTCTTTGCTGACAGCTCCCATAGCAAAATCAACGGCATCGCACATTATTTCAAATCCACGATTCCGTGCAGTGCGGCCATTATAGGTGCCTCTGCAATCGATCTTGATTTCATCGAGCATCCTTTACGAGTCTCGTCAAAGGTGAACCTTGTATCCTTTTCGATGTCATAGTGGTGGCTATTTTGAAAAGTCTTTGATGAATCTCTGTAAAATCCAGCGTGCGAAGAAACTTCTTACTCCTTTTCTTTGTGGTAGGTGGTGAAAGAGTCTTGATAATGGATACTTTGGGTATTTGGTCAATTCTAGTCCCGATGGCCGAGAAATTTTATGCCCGAGAACAATATCTTGTTAGCATAAAAAATGGCATTTCCCCCGGTCAGTGCTATTTGTTTGTCTTGGCATCTTTAGTCTTGTTTCAGTTGTTTAAACATTGATCAAATTTGGATCATCTGCGGTAAAATCATCCATGAAAATTTCCATCACTTCTTCAACGAGGATAAAGTATAGACATCATGCACCTGCGGAATGTAGTTTGGAGCATTACATAGCAAATGGCATCCTTACGAAATGAGGTACCATAAGGGCATGTAGAACGTGGTCTTCTCTTGATCCTGCAGTGCGGTAGCAATCTGATTGTATCACGAGTACCCATCCGAGAAAACAAAAGTGAGGGTGTCTGGTAACCTATCAACATGCGTCGATGAAAGGCAAGGGAAAATGATATTTTAAGTTTCTTTGGCATTCAACTACTATTATCAATACATACCCTCCATCTGTCCCTTTGTTCTTGTTGGAATCCAATTCATTTCTTTCATTTCGATCACGAGTAAACCCCCTTTCTTTGGAACCACACAGGCGGAAGCCACCCAAGGACTATCGGCGATCGCGTAAAATAAAACCTGACATTCAACAATTTGAGTACCTCCTTCGACTACTTCTTTCATCGCTGGATTGATCTTCTCGTGTTCTACGAGATGGTTTAAAGTCTCTTACTTGAGAATCTTATGCATATAAGTTGTTGGGTGATACCCTTCGGCTCTTCAATGGACCAAGCTAGAGATTCCTTATGCTTCCTTAATATTTTACGACCATCTTTGTTCCTCATCCAGCGAGTGCAAAATTTGAAATGATCCTTTGAAGTTTTTTCTTGGTAATTCTAAGTAGGCATACTTTAAATGACATGGCAACTCTTTCAAAACTAACCCTTCTATACTGGTCTCTTGATGAATTTCCTCTTTTTCACTATTTTCCCCATTATCTTTTCTGTTTTGCTTCAAGCTCAACACAGTTTCTATAGCATGAAAACTGCTGTATGGAAATTCAGAATAGACATCTTACGATATGCGGGGAATTCATCTCTTTTATTGATAAAAGCCCCAGGTGTGTTACAATCATTGTTAACATCGGGGTTGGAAGTAGAGACAAAATCAGCTATATTGTAACCTTCCTTGTCCCTGTCTATATTTTGCATACTTTTGATCGGGTTAAACACGGCGACTTCTTCCTCGACCCTTTAAGATGAGAACTCCTTTTGCATGTCGATCAGTTTGCTCATTAATAGGAATGGTCTTCTAATAGTAGGGGTACGTGTGAATCTTCTTCCATCATCGAATGATGAAGTCACGGGAATACAAACTTCCCAAACGGTGACCGACACATCTTCAATGACCCCCTTGGGTTTCACCATCGTCATCACGCCATTTGAAGAGTAACAGTTGTGGGAATAAGCTCCCCCAAACTTAATTTCTTGGCAACAGAAAGAGGCATCAGATTGATACTAGCTCCTGAGTCACATAGAGCTTCATGGAATTCCATTCCTCCAACAATACAAGGAATTGTGAAACTCTTTGGTCCTTCTGTCTTCTTTGGTAGTTCTTTTCGAATTCTTGCTACTTAGTGGCGGTGAGATTCAGTATTCCTTAACCTACTTATTTTTCTTTTTTTCTTGCTCGGTATGTCCTTCGAGGAAATTTTGCATAAAGTGGCATGAGTCACCACTTCGATGAAAGGCATGCGATCTCCGACATGCAAAGTTTTCAAGAACCTTGCAAACTGCTCCTCCATCTTTGACTTCTGCAGTCTTTGTGGAAATGGGACTGCAGGCTTTGATCCTTGGATGTTCTTCTTTTCTACTCTTTCTTTGTCATTCTCCAGTGTCTCTTCCCTTTCTGGTCTTGCTACTTTTTTTGTTCTTTGTCATCTTTTTTTCTTTTCTCTCTTCTAACTCTTTCCCACTCCTCATTTACCACGACCATGCGATCTGCTGGGTTCTTCCTTGTGTCACTTGGGAAGGCATCACCTGGTTTGCGGGGTTAGGACCGTTCTGCCACACTTGTGTCTCAGGTTCTTCGAGGATGCATTGGTAGTGTTAAAGAAAATTTGAATTAGTAGCGAGCAGCTGGAATTCTCCAAACTTTGTTCATGGAGGTTCAATGACTTTTTATTATCCCCCATAAGCTATGACATCTGTTCCTCAGATGGGGGCCCTCCTCACGACTCCCGATATTCGTTTACATTTATCATTTTCCTTATTTGTTTCTTCTTCTTTGGAACCTTGGTGTTGATACCCTTGATGAGAGTTACGTCACGCCTTTGGCCTTGAAGCCCTCCCATATACGAAAAGTTCTCATGGTTCTGAGTCTTTGGAGTGATTAATGTCTTTGGAAGATTAGGATTGGGTTTGAAATGGTAAGCTCTTGGCTCGCGAATATAACCTCCTTTGGCCTCTGTAAGTTCTTGATTACCCTCTCTGGAGCCTCCCTTCCTTCCTTTCAATTGCTCTATTTCATAGGCCCGGTGTGTGTCTTTCTTTCTTGCTTGTCTAACACATTGCATAATGGCATCTGACTTGGCCTCCATAGGCGTCATCTTGCTCGGCTCCACTGATCCTTTCCTCTGTTGTTTCCTCTTGAAAGCTGGAAGTTTCATGTTGTTCTTGGATCTTAATCAGCTCTTTTTGCCTCTTCGACGCTTTTCGTTTGAATGCTCCACGACGCCCGAGCATCAATGATCACTTTTGATATCATTAAAGCTGCATGATATCAGTATCATTGAAGTCCTTCGGTCTATCCCGTGTTGGACATCTTCTCGACCTTAGTTTGAATCTTTCCCGAGCACATACGGGGCTTTCATCTTCCCCCTGTAGGAACCACAATGATCCTCCTCTTCTTTCGCGTGGTTGGGGTACAGGGAAAGATCTACCTAAGTAGGCTGAGCTACGCTCCTCCCAGTATCCAACAGGAACCATATGGTAATGATTCATGCCATGTAATTCTTTGTATCTCTTAGGAGAATGGGAATAGATGCCGAGTTTTTATGACTTCACGGTCTCACTGTTGACGCGATTATTAGCCTTCCATCACGAGGAATCTTCCCAGTGCCGTTTGGATCTTAGGTGGGATGACCCGATGGCGATCTTCTTTGGACCATTATGTCGTCAACGGCTTCAATTCTAAAATTATTAGCATCAAGCTACTTGATTTGTCGATCGAGTATTTCTTCTGTATAATTGGTCTCTAGAAATCCTCCATTGTATCGTATTTGGAGACCTTCTAGCTTCCTCTATATGTATTTGACTGATCTGCCTTTCTTACGCCGTGGTTGAGTTTTACGCCTTCTTGAAGTGCTCTCGAGCTTACGGCGTCCTTTTATTCTGCCTTCATTGGAATCGGTCGGTATTCTGTTCTATGCATCAAAGTTTTTCTGAAAGCAAAACACACTCCCATTAATAGGATTAGTCAAATCAACAAACATTTTCAATAAGGGTTGTTAAAGGTCAGTGGCTACAAGAGTCACTGCTTGAAAATCTATTTTTGTTCTTTTTCTTTTAAAAATGTCCAAATTAGTATTTCCTTATTTCATCTGAATATTGATTACTAAATCCCTTCAATCCCCGGCAACGGCGCCAAAAACTTGTTATCCGAACCAAAACACACATACAAATTTATGACACTATTACCAAAGGACTATTGTCTGATCCGTGGCTGACGCGCGAACATTATCGAACCACCAAAACACATACAAATTTATGGCCTTGCACTATTACGAAGGACTATTGTCTAGTCCCAAACAACGGCTGTAAACATTAACCGAACCAAAACACACATACTAATTTATGACACTATTACGAAGGACTATTGTCCCCAGTCGGCGGCAACTTGTTGGCTAAGAACCGAAACACACACACAAATTTATGACACTATTACGAAGAATTTATTGTCTAGTCCCGACGGCCAGTGCCAAAAACTGTTGACATTATACTATATAAACCACAAATCTCTTAGGTAAATCATTTTCTAAAATTTGGTTTGAGTCGATATTACGCAAGTACGCGGTCGACAAGTAATAAAATGGATTTAAGTCGGATAACATCGATCCCACGAGAGATCTCGAAATTTTAAATCAACTACGACTACTCAATTTCCCATACTATTTGGACCACAAAATGATAGTAGGATCCGACATTAAGGTCTTTGGAAAATTAAGCGAACAAGGAAAATAAGCCCGAGCGATCGATAAGCGGAAGATAAAGGCCAAGAATAATTAATAGAAAAGAAAATAAATGGGAAATAGATAGTTATCTTTTGGAGTACCATCAAAAATCTTGTTATAATTAGTATCAATTCTGTGGTGCTCTTTGAAAAAATTTCTTGATCATTTCGGGTTTTAAATACATCCCGGCGTTTAGCGGTCGCATTTGGATCTCTCCACACTCCACATTTCATTATCTAATTTTGACCTGATTCTCTCGAATACAGGGAATGAGATAACTACTTTTAAAAGGGATTTCCTTAATCTGGGTATTTTTCTTTTGCAATACTTCATACCCATTTTACGGACTGTAAACCTTAAGAACAAGTTACTGAAGAGTTCAAGCGAGGATATCTGACTTCAGAGGTCTCTTCCTCAAAATTAGAATAGATCACCCTCTCATGAGTTAGTCCTGATAACGCAGGTTGGTCTCCAGTATCCCGAATTGAGGTGAACTCTTTGCTTGTTTAAATTGATAACTCGTTCAACTCGTTCTTGATTTCAAGAGTGAGAAGAAGATTTATCTAAGTAAACTTACAAAGCCATTGAGATCTCTCAAATAGCAGTGAATATACCTTCAAAGAAATGTTCATAACTCCAGAATGTCTTCTGTGTCACTTTCAGAGGACCTCCTTGAAATCGAGCAAATAAACAAATCTTAAAGCGGGTATCTGAGCGATATTGAGGATCAGGAAAACATTTAACCAGCGAGTATAAATTCCTGGCCCGAAATTATTCTTTGGGAGGCGACTTCTACATGAAAGAATAATTTCATTAATAACATTTACTCAATGGAATGCTAGGTTCCTGGTGCCAGAATTACACATTCTGACATTCCTCGATCATAAGAATGCGCATTTGAAGCTGGAAGCGAATTCAGAGGAAATTTGTCGAACTTCAACATTCCGGGTAGTAATTTGAAAGATTAGATGCATTCGGCTTTGGCTCCAAGCGATAACATCGATTCCGAGAAAATAAAAAACTAGAAGATAAATCTAATCCTAATCTCTAACTATCAACATTTAGAAGAAAAAATAAAAGAAAAGAAAAGAAAAAAGAAAGAAAACTAAGAAAAATGAGCCTTGACTATCCAGTTTCTCACGATGTAGCGTATTTGCTTTAATGAGGAAATTTGGATAGGCTGCGTATTTATAAGGGTTCCTCAATTGGGCACTAATCCCGATGGCAACTGCTTGTGGATTTTAGAGTATCCGGGCCCAGTCAGCTGTTCAGGATTGCGACTTGATTTCCTTGTCGTGACATCCATCGATGTCGCGACATCAATCACGTCGCGACATCCAGCTTACTCTGTAACCTTGAGATTTGGTCATTCTTGATGTGCGACATCAGTATCTTGCCCTTCACATCTTTCTCGGCGTCTTGGCGGAGGTTTCAATTGTTCTCACGATGTCGCGGCGTCGATGTCTTATCGCGACTTATTTCGAGATCATCTGCCGATCTTCAATGTTCTTGTCTTGAATATCGCGACATCCAATCTCTTGTCATGACATCATCTTAGGAAGGCAAGTAGGCTTATTTGGTCGCTCATGTTGTCGCGACATCAACATCTTGTCGCGACATCTCTTTGTAGCTCTGCATCTTGATGCAGTGGATTTCACGATGTCGCGACATGATATCTTGCCGACTTCACTTTGCCAAACTTCAACCTTCCAACGGCGGTCGCGTGTCGCTAACCGATCTCGTATCGCGACGTGTCGAACGCCAGCTTCGCGATCTTCACTTGATGGTTTTTGATGCCGTGACTTGACGCGCTGCGCCGTGACAACGATTCGAGCTCCCTTAAACTTTCATCTGGCTGGTTCACGATGTCGCGACATCAATCTCGCGTCAGCGACATCAGCAGTTCTACGGGGCTTTCATTGGTTGCCGATGTGCGACCTCTTATCTGAATCCGCGACATCAACTCTTGTGGCGACCTCGAGAATCTTGTCCTTGACGTCGTTCTCTTAACTCCTGGTTACCCGCCGATTTGCCCCGCTCGGTACTAACGTCGCGACTGCATCAAATTCCTTGATTCTCTTGGTGTCCGCGACCTGGGATCACATTTGTGCAAACCAGTATCGATAAAATCGACGATTGTTTCGTTTTACGCTGCGCCATTCATTTTTCCTCCACTTATTCCTGTATTTTCTACTTTCTTTCTCTCTTCACCTTCAATAACAATTTAGGTAGGTTTCTTCATATTTACGTATATTAATTATTCATTTCTAGATGAATCAAGCAGAAAAATGGACTAAAAATAGATGACTTTTAAGCACATCGGCTCCACTGCCGCCAATACAGGCCTTTCTTTCTCCAAATTCATATGTTGTAGTCTATGTGCTTATATATTTGTGAATTATTTTTCTTTTATTCATTTATTTTTCATATGTTTGGTTTGAATAATTATCACTTCATGGATAAATGAAACTTAAAGGAAATGGATCGATAGGCTCTTATTAAATAAAGGCATTAGTGACTATACCAAAGCTCTAGTGTTTGGAGTTCCATGGCAATTGAACGAGTCCATAATACTTTTTAAAACATTCTAAAATAGATCCCACTTGGTTCCAGTTCCATAAGCTTTTCAAAATGAAAAGAATGTAATGGGGATTGTCCTATCTTACATGCTCTTGTTGGTCTAAGTTTTCCTTTATTTTTCTTATTCTAGTCTTATCTTTAACTCACAAAGATTTACATCCAGGATGTTAGGTAGTTTCAGGGGTGAATGCAAGTTTGAGTTGATTCCAAGAACCAATTCTAGTTCTGGAAATAATAGTCTGAAAGAGGAAGGCTTCTCTCTGCATTTTATGGAAACTTAATTGGGTTTTGTGTAAAAAATTAATTTGTTGATTAAAGTAAGGCGTAATGAGCTAAGATGTCTGTGGTTGTGGGGTAATGCCATACATACAGCTGGGGAAAAATTCATTGTAAGATGGGGTCAACAATTGCGTTGTGTTTATTTTTCTCTTCCCTTAGTCAGAAGCCAAGTTTGATCTTCTCATTGGTGATCTTTTTTACTCATCTACAAGGTGGCTTGTCTTGCCTTCTTAATAGATAAACTTGGCATGCTAAGCTTCTTCATGAGTTGTTCATAGCTAATTACCAGCAGGTGTATGGGTTTAACAGGAAGCTAGGTCGCCCTATACAATCCAAAAACACGTTATACCTTAATGCCCCAAATTTTTTTGCAGTGAATGCGGCGAGGGCTGCTTTATAGGTCCCTGGGGATAATGGGCTTTTTTTCCTTTACTGTGTCACAAGTTAAGAACATGAGACCCTAAATATAATCACCTTTTAGAATCTTGTAATAGGGCAATTAGACTATTTTGTTTGTGTTAAAAAACATATCCCCCGATTTTATTTTATGGGGGAGATATACTAAATTCAAATTTCAGGAATTAGAAACATCAAATGGGTTTGGTTGAAATTTATGAAAAAAAAAAAAAAGGTTTTTGGTTGAAACTTGAAACATAAGGGCCTTACCCCTAGCAGATTACATCGGTTTCTCTTGATGTCTGTGTTGGCCAGTCCTCTCGGTCAATTGTGATCACAAGGAAGCAGACTATTACATCATGTCAGGTCCTAAAATGCAAAGCACTATGTCAACTCCAAAATACAAGTAACTGGGCTCTTGCTATGCGGCTCTGTTCCATTAGAACTCTTTAAAATCAAAAGAAAACAATTTACTGCGTATGACATGATTTCAACAGTAATTGATTGATATGTTGTTACATTTGAAGCCTGCAGAATGCAATGGTAAGGGAGAGACTGTGGCACAAATACTTGTCAACTTACAATTAAAAATAGATAATTGTGAAAACATTGTGGAAGATGTTCTTTCCATGATCTTCCAACAAAATGAGAAGGAAAATATTTTACAAGTTGGAGATCCAGGAGCTAAAACAAACCTGGCCAACTACAAATTGAATGACTTGTTGTTCAGCGAGTTCGGATCCAGCTGCTCTCACTCTATATGCCATTGGTATCTGCCCTGCCGCCTAATCTTCGACCCTAGAAGATGTGCTACTTGGTGGTTATAAGATAGGAATGGTAAATCAAATGAATGAATCAAAACATGGAGTTCAGAGAGATATATAGTGCATGGTATGACTGCTACATCAAGAACACTGGGATGACTCCAGTATTGCACCACAGCTCTGCCTGACCCACCTACATTTGCATTTAAAGTTGTTTTACATTAAGAAGATTCAACTACATTAGTAACTGTAATGATGGAGGGTGAAACTTTGTTAACTGATATCCATTGTACTTGATGAGCTCCTTTATCGGATCCAACAATGTAGGGAATCCATCTTCATCAAAATAACAAAAGTCTACTCTTTTCAGCCATCCATCTGGAAAGGGTGATAGTTTGCAACTGTTGCTCTTTCATTCCCAGTACCCTTTCATCACAAAACATAAATTCTTCAATAATGTTTTCTCATGATTGGTTTGGGATTTACTTAATTTGTATATAAATAAGTTGTTTGTGATCAATGAAAAGTACAATTTTCTCTTCAATTATTTTTGATTAAAAAACAATTTAGTAGTTATGGCATGATTCCAGCAGTTTTGGATTGATGTGTGTTAAATCCACAAGAGCCTGCAGGAGGAAATGAAGCCAACATGGAGAGCTGTGGCACAAATACTTGTAAACTTACCATTAAAATAGATCAATGTGCAAATATTATGGAAGATTTTCTTTCCCTGGCCCTCCAAGAAAATGAGAAGGAAAATATTTTACAACTTGGAGATAACCTCTTGTTGGCTTTGAAGGAGAAGCTGCTTCTTCAAGATTTTCCCTGCTGTAGACCTTGGGATGGCATTGATTGTTGATGAAATCCACTTTTCTAACTTTCTTATATGACGCCACCTGAAAACGTTCATTGCATATTTAAAAGATGTTTTCTTATGGGAAAGAAGTGAGATAAGAGCCTAAAACAAGGCTGGCCAGCTACAAATTGAATGGCTTGTTCAGTAAGTTCAGATCCAGCTGCTCTCACTATATATTCCAACCTGGTACGAAACTGGAATTGATGTGTTCAAAATTGGCTGTTCTTCTACTTCCCCTCCATCAATGTAAAAGGGCCACTAGAGGATTTGGGCCTATTCGAGCAACAATTGCATTGCAATTTCTGTTCCCTAGCCAGAAGCAGAGTTTGATCCTCTCATTGGTGATTGGTTTTACTCTCCTACAAGTTGACTTGTGCTGCCTTCTTAATAGATGCACTTGGCATGCTAAGCTTTTTCATTAGTTTTTCACAGCTAATTACATCATTTAGGGGTATGCGATTTAACATTAGACTAGGTCACTTGTGCATTCCAAAAACACATCAACATACCTTAATGCCCTGAATTTTATCCTATTGAATGGTAAGGCCTTTATGGGCACCTAGGGATAATGAACTTTTTGTCTTGTACAGTGTCACAAGTTAAGAACATGAAGTAGGTCGTAAAGATTTAAAAGATGTTTTCTTATGGGAAATGGTGAGGACGGAGCTAAAACAAACCTGGGCAGCTACAAATTGGATGACTTGTTGGGTGAGTTCAGATCCAGCTGCTATTACTATATATCCCATTGGTATCTCATTGGTTAGAAGATAAGAGATGCTATATCAAATGAGTGAAATCAAAACATAGGGTTCAGAGATATAGCGCACGGTATAACTGCAGCATCAAGAACACTAGGATTACTTAGAAGTATTGCTTCTAGTTCTGCTGGAGCCACCTGCATTTGCATTCAAAATTTTTTACATTAAGGGGACTCAACTACATCAACTGTAACGATGGAGAGTTGCTGAGATACCTGATATCCATTGTGCTTGGGGAGCTCCTTTATCCGATCAACAATATAAACAGATCCATCTTCGTTGAAATAACAGAGGTCTCCTGTTTTTCAATATCTGTCAGAGATTATGGTTGCAGCTGTTTCTACTACATTCCCCAGGTACCCTTTCATCACACTAGGACACTTCAGCCACAGCTCTCCCTCCCTAATAGGTGGTAGAGGCAGCCCTGTTTCAGTATCCACCACCTTGGCATAAAATCTGAGGCAGGCCTGTTTCAGTATCCACCACCTTGGCATAAAATATAGGAAGCAATCTTCCACTCGAGCCAGCATGGGCCTTGGATTGCTCATCGCTTACAAAGAAAGCGGCTGCTTCCCAGCTATCTCTCAGTCAGCCCATAGCCTGGCCTGTGCTCCACCCAAGGAAACTTCTCCCTGAACCCTTCAACTACTCTGCTCAATGGTGCAGCCCCTGAACCCACCTTTTTCTTTTGTAGCAAAGGAAGTGCCAGTGAAGCTTGATTTTTTAATTATCATTTCAGTTTCAAACCTTTCCACCTCTTGTTCTTTATTATTACCAATACGTAATCTATTTAGGCTCTCCTTGTAATTTGCATCATCATCTAATCTTACTCTTTATTTTTGTAGGGGCTTGTTAGACTCCAGAGACTAAATGGATTGGCCCTTCTATTTCTTTTTTTGTTGAAAACATTAAAAGCTTTACTTAAGTTGAATATTTGACTTAATTTTCTCAAATTATTTTTACTCTTTAAAATAACTAATGTTGGTCTTTTTTTTCTTTTTTTTTTCGAAGCTCATAAAGAATTAATGTAGGATATACCCCATTAAACTAACTTCAGAGTGTTTTAGTTAATTGTTTTCAGTATGATATGAGTCATTTCCTACAAAGTTGTATTTTTTTTTTTTTTGTTTCAATTCCCCTGTTTTGTGAAATAAGAACCAAAATTTTGAGAATGAAAATAACTCATGACTATGCACAAGAATATTACTATGAAATTCTGTAATATGATTTGTTTCATGAGTTATTTTTAGATGTCTTTGTATGTCCCTGTCTGATTAAATTGAAAGACACGCCTTTGCACAATGTAATACTGGATAGCCTTACATTTAGTTTAACTCTCTTTTTGCCAAGCTTATCACTGATATTCTTGGCAGGTTTCAGATCTAACCACTCTAATATCTACAATGATAGCAAATATTACGATTATTAAATTTGAAGGAAGTCATCTACACATTTCAAATAGGAATTATTGATTCTACAAGAAAGTAACGGTCTAGTAAAGGAACAATCCTAGTTGATTCCTATAAAACTAATAGGATCTATTATTTGACAAATTTTTCAAAAGGGATAAGTTTGATGAATTAGTCAGTTTCTCTTAGATGAAGAAACTTAATAAAGAGGTATAATTCTTGTTCCATTTATGAGGAACAAGAATTGAATCTAAAACAGAATTGTTTGTTAGATTGTAAACTATGTTAACTAGTGGAAGACTCACTTGTAGTTTTCTGTGGGTTTTTTTTCTTTGTTTGACAACTAAGCACTTTGTAACAATTTAGTAAACTGTCCCCACTGGGACTCGAACTTGGGATCCCTCCCCTCCTTGGATGCACTGCCTTTTTTAATTTTGAACTCTCTGCCAAATGAGCTAGGCATGTGGTTAAATTAAGGATTTTTCTCAATGGTATCATAAACTTTGGATTATTAGTTCGTTATGAATTCTTTCGTGTGGTCATCCAACATTGGAACTTGTGTGAAACACTTATAGTCATGATCAAATAGGAGGGAAGAGAGGAAATGTGGGGATAAGTTAGGCGTTGCATTCGGGGAAGTTGTTTTATGTTGTTTGAAGGGTTCATCCTCTTATTAGATAATCACGTATACCAAACCCCACTATGAAAGAAGGTTACAGTGAGACCTCCAGAGATGTGAAAACGTGCTATTCATCCCCAAGAAATATGATTTTCTTGATCTTCTTTTCAAGTCCTTATTTTAGCTCCAAGTGTTTATGTCCTCAATCATAACCTGGTTACCAAATTGGGTTAATCAGGGGACAACGTAAGCTCTGCATCTGTTCATACCAAGGCTGGTTAGTGCACCAAAATGGTAGCATAATGCATCATCTTCATGTTGCTTTCTTTCAAATCACTTTAGATTTGGGATTTCTATTCTGGATCATATAATTTTTTTATGAAAAGAAACAGGGGCTTGGTCAAATTTGGCATTTTTAAGCTGATATGAAAAGAGCTTCAGGGAATAGAAGTTGGTGGAATGGATATAACACTCTAGACTCCATAAATTATGTTTTGGAGTTCTTCATTGGTAGAGTTGGTAACCCAGTTTTAACTAAGAGCAGAGGTTGATTTGAAGATTACGCTGCTCAGAATTGGTAGCAAAAGATTGAAGCTTAAAATCTGGAACGCAGGTAATTAGTAAGAACCGAGGATTTGCATTTAGATTACAACTTCCCACTTCACGGGATTTCAAGGAGTTCTTCTCCGGATGCTTACACTAACATTTTGTTTTTTTCCTCATTTATGGTTGAAAATTTTCTTTGCCCTAATACTCAAGTTAGGTTATGGAAAAAGAATAAGAATTCTTCTTGGTTGTCTTTAGGAGTTTCTGTGAGCTACTGTTATCTCAGTGGCAGTTTATTACATGCAGTTGAAACATGGATAAAAAATGAGTTAGTTCTATATGCTACAGGCAAAGTTTTAATGCTTTTATTTCAAATGAAACTCAACTCTGAAGGATTTGGAAGTTGCAACATTGACTGAAAGCTTGAAATCTCACTGTACATTACATTATAATTCTTTTAGAATCAAGGTGAGGGTGACATTTTTTTCAAGACAATTCTGTTGTTTTTACTGATATAAGTTGGCATCATTCTGGGTATGCTACTGAACATTCTAACTTCTTTCTTCTTCCACTTCTTTTTACTGATAGGATCCTTATATGTGCAAACCTTTCTTTCTCCAAATTCATATATTATAGTCCCACGTCTAATATATTTGTGAATTGTTTTTATTTATTTATTCCATTTTTTTGTTGATATAATTAGCACTTCATCAATGAATCAAAATCCATAAGAGAAATGGATTAATAGACTCCAATATTAAATAAAGGCATTAGTGACTATACCTAAGCTCTAGTATTTGGAGTTCCATGACAATTGAATGAGTCCATAATATTTTCTAAAGCATCCATAAAATAGATCGCATCTGGTTCTAGTTCCATTATGCTTTGCCAAATGAGAATATTACTTCTCCCTCACAGAGTTGTTCTTTCTTACATGAATACTCTTATTAGTGCCACCATTGGTCTTGTTGACAATTTCGAACCATCTTCATCTGCACCATAATTTTCCTTGTAATGGGGTTGGCATAATTTTTCCTCTGTTTTCCTTGTCCTAGTCTTATCTTTAACTCAAAAGTTTCACCTTTTCTGGTTGTTAGCTACCAAAAAAAATTTCAGAGTGTGAATGCATGTTTGAGTAGATTCAAGAAATAATAGTCTAGATGTGGCAGTGTTCCATCTGCATTTCATGGAAACTTATATTTGGGTTCTGTATAAACAAATAATTTGGTGATTAAAGTAAGGCTTAATAAGCTAAGATGTTTGTAGTTTTGGTGTTGCAGGAATGCCATACAGCAGGGGCTAAATTCATGGCAAGATGGGGTTTCTGGAGCAAACCGTCCAATGCAACCTGGTAAGAAACTGGACTTGATGTGTTCCAGACAAGGTTCAAAATTGGCTGTTCATCTACTTCCCCTCCATTCAACTTAAAATGGCTTCTGGAGGAGTTGAGCCTATTCAAGTCACCAATTACATTGTGATTGCTGTTCCCTTCCATAGCCAGAAGCAGATTTTGATCTTCTCATTGGTGTTCGATTTTACTCACCTACAGGTGACTTATCCCTACCTTCTTAATAGATGCACTTGGCATGCTAATATCCTTCATGAGTTGTTCTGAATCATTACATCAATTTAAGGATATGCAAATTTAACAGGAAGCTGTAGCTCACTGTGCAGTCCCAAAACATGTCAGCTTACCTAACACCTGAATTTTGTCCTTTACTGTGTCTAAGTTAAGATCATGAGACCCTAAATATAATCATCTTTCAGATTCTTGAAATAGAGCAGTCGGACAATTGTTTGTATTTAAATACCATATCTCCCGTATTGTATTTGTGCAGGAAGATGTACCGACTCATGATCAGACATAGGAAGAAAGTAAGGTTTAATTTCAGGATTTAGAGATATGAAAAGGTTTTTGTTAAAACAGAAGGGCCTTACACCTAGCAAATTACATTAGATTCTCTCGATGTCCATGTTGGCCTTTCGGTTACTGCCAATCACAAGGAAGCAGACTATTAAAATGCTAAGCACTACAGATGACAGCAGCTTTGTGGATAAAAAGACACAACACTATGCCAACTCCAAAATACCAGTAACTGGGTGTTCAGTGTTGCAAAGCGGCCCTGTTCCATTAGAACTCATACAAATTGAAAGAAAACAATTTATCGGTTGTGGCATGATTCCAGCAGTTTTGGATTGATGTGTTACATCTGAAGCCTGCAGGACGAAATGGTAACATAGAGGGAGGCTGTAGCACAAATACTTGTAAACTTACCATTAAACAGATCATTGTCCAAATATTGTGGAAGATTTTCTTTCCCTGGTCCTCCAAGAAAATGAGAAGGAAAATATTCTACAACCTGGAGATAACCTCTTGTTGGCTTTGAAGGACAAGCTGCTTTCGCAAGATTTTCCCAGAAGCAGACCTTGGGATGGCATTGATGAAATCTACATCTCTAACTTTCTTGTACGACGCCACCTGAAAACAGTCATCAAATATTTAAAAGATGTTTTCTTATGGGAAAGGTTGAGGGAAGGAGCTAAAACAAACCTGGCCAGCTACAAACTGAATGACTCATTGTTCGGTGAGTTCTGATCCAGCTGCTCTCACTAGGTATATGCCATTGGTAACTGCCCTGCTTCTTCATCTTCAACCCTGGAAGATATCCTACTTGGTGGTTAGAAAATAGAGATGCTAAATCAAATGAATGAATCAAAACATGGAGTTCAGAGAGATATATCACACGATATGACTGCTGCATCAGGAACACTGGAATGACTCATAAGTATAGCTTCTAGTAGTTCTGCTGGAGCCACCTGCATTGGAACTAGTCTGAAACACTCAAATTCATGATCCAATAGATGGGAAGAGTGGAAATATGCGGATAAGGAATATGTTGGCAGCCAATCAAGTTGACTTTGGAAGGGAAGGTTGGCGTGAGGCCTCCAGAGATGTGAAATTGTGTTATTTGTCTGCAAGAAATGTGGTTCTGTTGATCTTCTTTTCAACTACCAAGTGTATATATGTATATAAAATTTTGCTTGTCTTGCCATTATCCCAAATTCATGTTTTTTTATCTTCATATACATTGTTAATGTAGATAAGAAAGCAAAACTATTACAAATATTTTTAATGGATGATCGAGTGCTTATCCTAATGGTACTAGTATTTTGATCTTGTGAGTGCTTTAAGAAAAATTTATAATCTTCTGAAGGTACTAAGGTGGTGTTTGTTTGTCTTTTTTTTTTACTTAATGTTGAATAGAACTTTTGTTTTGAATAATGCTAAATAGGATTAAGTAGTTAGTTGTTTGTTTTTTTTTTTTTTTAAAAATCAACTTTTAATTTGTATCTAAATTTTGAAACAATAATCTTGTAAATAAAAATAAAAATGCATAAGTGATTTTATTTTATTAGCGAGAGGGATCATGTGAGAGTTCTCTACCTTGATTATAAAACATATGACTTTCATTTCAATATTTAATTTTTTTATTAATCAAAAAACATTAAAAAAAGCATTAAGAAAAAGCCAAATATTTTGGTTTGTATTTTTCATAAGTTTATAGCTCTTAACATTTGGTATCAGTGCTCCATCATGGGGCCTTGATCAAAGATTGAAGCAAAAATCTTCAAAAGTATTATGGAAGGTTCATTTGTGCAACCAATGGTTCCAAAATTTGATGGGCAATGCTCATGGAGAATTTCCTACGTTCAAAGGAGTATTGGGGATTAGTGGAAAATGGAATTCTTGCAGCAATAGAAGGTGTTGCTCTCATAAATGCACAGAAGAAGAACATTGACGAACAAAAGCTAAAAGATTTGAAAGCCAAGAATTATTTATTTCAAGATTTAGATATCTTAATTGTGAAACACCGAGAAAATCCTAATTTTCTCGAAAAATAAGAAAATGCAGAATTTCGTAAAAATCTGAAATTTTTCAGATCTTGATGACAAAACTGGACTCAATTGGAATCGCCTCACAAATCTAGCTACCACGACTTCGTCGAATTTCTCGAGACGCTTGAATTTCCGTCGCTGAGGCAACTGGAGCAGCCAAGGACACTTTGCATTTTGAGTGGCTCACAAAAGATGCCAATGCGGTCGTGCAGATTTAGCTGGAACAAGGAGAGCCAATTGGGGCCCATGTGGACATGTGGCATCTCCCACCTGGATGGAAACCAAAGTGGGTGGATAAAGAGGAGCAGTGGTAATCCTCCTCAACCAAAGGGAGGTCGGTCGGGCGCCATGAGGACAAAAAGGGGAATAAACAAAAGAGAAAAGAACAATTTCATTTTGGAGGGGGAATCCGAAGTGGGAGGGAGAAAATAGATTTTTAGAGAGAGAGTGTCTAACTTCTCTCTAGATTTCCCCGCGTTCGGACCGTCGGATCCCGATAAGCCAAGAGACAAAGTTGCTCTACGATGCATGGGCTACGCGTGGGCACCGGTTTTGAGGAGTTTCGACAAACTCCGGAAGGTAGGGGTTTTCTCCTACTTGATTTAATCCTTGTTTAGGAGCCTTGTTAATGGTTTTGTGTGTGTGAGGCCGGAAATGGCCATGGATTCTCGGTTTCACAAAGTGGAATCAATGCTTGTTTAAAGGTCGTCACGACAGCCCACTACTGCTTAGGGACCTGCTAAAAACAGCCCGGATTGTTTATGGATCAAGATTGTCCATGAGAATGGCTTGCAATGTTATTGCTTGGTGAATGAATGAAACACATGTTGTGTGTTTGGTGCTTAGGCCATTTTGAGGCGATAGGTCATTCCATGGGCAGCCCATGGGATGATGTGGGACCGTTAAAATAGTCCCTTGATAAAGTTGCTTGACCAAACATGTCCACATGAATTTGCTTTGAATTGGATGGCTTTAATTGTGCAAGGAAAATGAGATGTTAATTTACATAATTGAAAATGTGTTAACATGATGCTGAATTATATAAAAATATAATTATGTGAGCTATATCGGAATTGAATTGTTATTAGTTCATGAGCTAATTTTGATGTTATTATGAATAAATAACATGTGGTTGTAGGTGAATTGTTAATATATGCTTGATGATATATTGGCATGTGTTGCATGAAAATGATATAATGCATTTCATGCAATCGGGCAACTTGGATCACAGGTGAGCTGCATGACATGAAATAAAGAAATGGAAAATGGTTGTGAAAAATAATTTAATGGAAGATTTTCCAGAGAATTGGGTTGGGAGATTGTCCAACACCACGCTGGAGGTAGCCCCATGAATTGTTTCGGAGAGTTATCCAACAAATTCGCCTCGGAGGGTTGTCCAATATATTTTACCGAAACTCGGTAGTATGTTTTCAAGAACAAAAACTTTTGTTTTGAAAACAGTGTTTTTCTCACTCTTGGCTTAGGCATGCGTGAGGGAGTCAGTGAGGGCTTGAGACATGGGAGTGGGTGGGTCACATTCTCATCCATATCATGTAGACATTTGAGTAGGGACTTGCATGTTTTACTTGAATGTGTTAGTGTTGAAACTATCAGATGCACTTAAAGGAGTAACCACGTAGGATAATTTTATCACCTGGGCATTGCTCACTCGCTAAGAGAAAATTATTTTGTACCGGGAGTGAAATTGGAAGACGGCGCCACTGAGAGGTCCAAGAAGAAAGCCGACATGTGGCTTGATATTTATTTTGTAGAACATGTATTAGAACTCTTAATTTTAATATAAGTTCATATTAAGAGTGATGTAATAAATTTTGAAACTATGACAATATAAAATATACATTTTTGTGAGTATGGATGTATGGGCCACTGGCCATTTTATCATGTATGTGGTTCATGATATGAGACACGTATTCCGTAGGCTGATTCGTGGTCAACGGGACACCGGGATCAAAGTATCACATTTAATCTTAAACATGATTCTTAACAAGGGACTCTACAAAAGAACATGGGATTCCATGAAGCAAAAGTATCAAGGAATAACTCGAGTAAAGAGTATCGTGCAAGCACTTCTCAGGAATTTGAAGTTCCCACAATACGAAGGCGTGGAATCATGAGCATTTTTGTTCAAACTCTACCAGCCAATAAGATGAAAGTTAATGGTGAGAACAAAGGAGATGTTGCTTCGCTAAGGAAAATATTTTGAGATCTATATGACTTTTAAATTTCATTATTAGTATGTTCTATCGAGGAATCTAAGGATATAGAAAAACATTAACTATTGGATGGAATTGCAAAGTAGTCTGATTTTCTATGAACAACGTATGAATACTCATGTCAGAGAAGAACATGCTGCTTTGAAGATCACTCACTAAGACGAGTCGAGGAAGGGGTCGAGGTCAGGAAGATAGAAGATATCGTGAGCAGGTACCAACACGGACAAATCCACAGTGTTGTAATTGTCACAAACTTGGACATTTTCAGTGGGAATGTCCGAGTAAGGAGAAGGGAGAAAATTTTGCTAAGACTCAAGAAGAGATGTTGTTGATGGCATGCATGGATATGAACAAGGACAATAAAGAAGATATGTGGTATCTCACTTGGTCAGAGCAATCATATGTGTAATAAATGAATATTTTCTGCTATCTAATGAAAATTTCAAAGATTCAAGAAACTGGGCAACAACTCAATCATGACTATACTTGGGAAAGGGTAAATATCAAAGCTGTAAGTGAATGGAACAACACAAATTGTTACCGGAGTTTTTATGAACTCGACCTTGAAGAACAACTCATCAAAGTATCGGGCAATTCATGTAAGAGAAGGGCTTGTTCTATTCCAACATGGAAGGTGCAGCAGTGTTTCACTTCATGAGAGGTTTGACCATGGATATGAAGATGTTCTGCTAAATTGAATGTTCATATTGCAAGCTTTATCTCAACCTATAACATATGCTTTTTTCAACACAATTATGAAGGATACGGTGTAGCTCTGGCATTGCAGATATGGACACTTGAGTTTTATGGGTTTAAAAACTCTTCAATAAAAGTCAATGAAATGGCTACACAACTTAAGACTCATTAAAGGCTATGCAAAAATTGTTTGGTGGGGAAGCAATATAAGGATTCATTTCCAAAAATGAGCACATGAAGAGCTTCACAAATTCTTCGCTTATTATATATCATATTTCATGATCGATCGTCTTCCATCTCCAACAAAGAAAAAAAGGTACTCTACTCTTTACTGATGATTTCAATAGAAAAGTAGGCTTTTTAAAATGAAAGTCTTTGGATGCTTTCAAAAGGTTTAAGATTCAGGAAAATGAGATAAAACACACCACCTCGAGCCTTGCACTTTGACTCGAGAGGGAGAGAGTTTACATCACAAGAATTTAATAACTTTGTGATGTGGATAGGCCTGTGATTTGTAAAAGCAGGTAAAGTGTGTAGCACCTATGTGCGCATGAATGCTGCGCTCAAGTAATATAATGATATGAGTATCATTCCCACTTTAGAATCGTTATTAAGTACCGCCTTAATCTAGCATATGCTCTATTTGATGGAAATTTATAGAAAACTCAAAGACACTAATCTAAGCATGCAAGAACACTCTATAAAGACTAAAAAGCCTTAGGGCATAGATTTCACCCAAACAACATGAAGAACCCTCCTAACCTAATTAATCAATGATAAATTTCATCATGAAGATGGCTATTTCGCTTATGTATATTCAAATTTCTCTCGAGTGATTCATACTATCCCCAGAAAAAGGTTTCCTTACTACATCTCCGCCTTTAAACCTTTCATAACTATGATGCGTTTGAACCATAAATCTTAATACCACACCCATCTCACTTTATATCTCTATCTCATGATAATTAGATGGTAAATCATCCATGCGGTCTACTTTAACTCATCACTTCTCGATTCCTGAATTAAACCACAATTCATGCAAAATATTGGCAAAACAAACATTAAGATTCAAATGAAATACTCAACATAAATATGAAAATAAAACATTAATCAATTTAAATTAGAGATATTCATACAAACATGTTCACTACATCTAAAACCCAAAGAAAACTAACTTAAAACATAAGTGGAAGAGTAAATACAACCATCAAAAGAAAGAAAATGGAAAAGGAAAGAGAGAAAACAAATTTTGGTGATTGAAGCCCTCTTCCTCCTCCATTTTGCCCTTCCTTCCTGTTCTTCCTCTTCCAAGAACAAACCCTAGAAGCTGTCCAAGAACAAACCCTAGGGTGTTTCCACCCAAAGGGAGCTTGTTCTCCCCCAAAATGCCCATAATTCGTCCCCCTTCCGTTTTTTGGGTTTTGAGCTTTAAAACCCTCAATTATGAGCTCAAAATGGGCTGAAAATCGACCAAAAACCAAACCTGAATTGTCGCGAGACGCCGGGATGCCAAGGCTTGCATCCTCTGGCCAACGTCGCGACGCTGGCAAAGAAACTTCTTGTTTCGCACAAACTTTGTAAGGCCATAACTTTGTCATCCGAACTCGATTTGGGTGGATCTTGGACTCGAAAGCTTAGAGAGTGTAGAATCTAGATATGGCTATAAATAAAACTTTAGAAATGATGATAAAGACATAAGTTACAAAATGATCCAACTGGTCACTTTTGAGCTCTCTTCTCTTCTTCCTTCAACTACCAAGATTCATAACTTGATTATTTGAAGTCCAAATGGAGTGAATAAGGTTTCTTTGGAAAGCCTGAGAAGAATCCTATCCATTCATATAAATATTGCAGCCAGTTTGGGGATCATCCATAGAAAACATCAAACATTTAGCTTGCCGCTACATGTGTAGTTTGTTGATTTTGCTTTATCTATTTGTTTTGCTCCATATAGGTAGCTCATGGTTGACCTAATCAAAAATTGAACATTTAGAGCATTAGATCACTTATTTATATAATAAAATACTAAAAATATAAGCAAAACATATTGATAAAATGAGTATAAAGTATACTCATCATGATGTAAATGGTATACAAAGACAATTGATAGATGAATACACTGACAAAAATTGAGTCGTTAAACAGAATAAAACAACAGCTATATAGTGAATATGGCAATGCTTTGATGATTTTAGAAAAGAAAGTCCCCAAAACCTTATGGCCTGAAGCACTCAATTGGAAGGTGCATGTACTGAATTAAGTCCAACCTTCACTATGAGATATATGACTCTAGAAGAAGCTGAGGAAATAAAACCTTCTTAGAGGACATTTTGGCTTTGAGTTACATCTCATGTTCATGTGCCCACAGAAGCACAAAAACTAGAAGATAAAAGTCTGATTTGTGTTCTACTAGGAGTTAGTGAGGAGTAGAAGGCTTAACGACTTTATGATCCTACTTCACAAAGGATCATAATAAGCTAAGATGTTGTGTTCGAAGAAGACAAAAGCTGGGATTAGGATAAGATGTATGAGGAACCAATTGCATGTGATTTAGAATGGAAGATCGTGGAGGAAGCAAGTGGTGGAGAAGATGGCACGAAGAAAGGAATGAATATGGTTCTAATTCTTATATGTAGAAGAAGAGTATAATTTTTCCTTGGATTCTTTAGTAGAGAGAGCTGACCTAAATCGTGAATGAAGGGAGGGATTAGGAGACCACTAGCTTGGATGTGAAACTATGAGAGCCAAGGAGAGGGACTATATGAAGAAGAAACTTAGTTAGCCATATGTTTGCAGCTACTGATCCACTCGCCACTTTGAAGATGTCAGAAAACGAGAAATGTTGATGAAAGCTGATGTGAAATGGAAGCAATAAAATGGAATGATACATGAGAATTGATAGAGTTACTTGAAGGCGGAAAGAAAAATGGAGTGAAGTGTAAAACCAAGTTTAAGGAGAATGGTGAAGTCGACAAATACAAGGCCAGGCTTGTAGTGAAAGGGTATTCTCAACAGCATGGGGTGGATTATACATAAGTATTTGCACCTATAGCGCATATGGAAACAATTCGTTTGGTGGTAATGCTTGCACTTAAAAGAAGATGGCTATCTATCAGCTAGACGTTAAGTCAGCATTTCTATATGGTGAGCTAAATGAGGAGGTTTTTGTGGAACAACCGTGTGGTTATTGATTCGCATGCACAACAGGTGTTTTTAATCAACAAATTTATACTCTTAAATTCATCGACACGCCGTAGCATGACTACTGCAGTGTAGTGGCTCTAGGATCGAACACTGGGATGGGTTTTCGTCTTACAAATGATTTGTATAATGGTTCAAAATGGTGAGGCTTTTGTTTGGATTTCGGATTTGTACGAAAACAGTGGTTGTTTTCACTATGTTAAATGAAAGTAATTCGAAATAAAATGTAAAAAGAAGACCTTGAAGTTTTAGGCCACTAGTTTGGTATGATAGGGTTGCAAAGGTGTCCTCGGGGTTATTTCCTCGCATTAGGGCAAATGACATATAGTCATTTCAAACCTGATCTCTTTGTTTAACTTTTAAAAAACTAACCCTTAGTAACATTCCTCTTTGAAACATAGCATTTAATGAAAGCATTAAATGTTCCTCAGCTGGAAACTAAATATTTAACCTACTCCTCGATGGCTCATAAATGACATCTACTTGATTGTCGCTGTATCTACCATTACATCACATTGAACCCAAAAGCATGCAAAGTATCACCATGAAAATACATTAAATAGCTTAAAACCTAGTTTTGAAAGTTTGGAAACATAAATACCCAAGATCTCGCCTTGAAAACAAGAGGAACACCAAAGAACCCACATCAACCTAGCTAGCAACCCTCCTCTCTTCAAGGTTTGAGGCCTTAGCTAAATATCCTTTGAGTTGTCATTCCCAAAGGGGTGCTTGGTAACCTAAAGCGAGAGAAAGTATAAGAGAGAAGAGAGAAACTCGAGAGCGAGAGCAAAGTGGGTCGTAATGAAAAATGCCTTGAACAAAAGTTAGGTTACAAAATATTCATAACACGGCTTATATAGCCCCCACAAACATGCGAAAAATACTAAACTATCCTTAAATAATATGATTACATTTGAGGGAAAAGAGGAATTAATCAAAACTGAAATGCTTAATCACAAAAACACGCTATGCAGAATTTCGCTGAGTGACAGGAATTTCGCTATATAAGTAAACTTCGCTTATATAGCCAAAATTTCAACATATAGCCTAAAATTCCTCGCTTTATTTATTGCAAAATTTCGCTATGTCCTAAATTGCCATTCCTCCCTCCCGCTTGCTTCCCGGTTCCTCTAGGCCCGCACATGCACACCCACCACTATTTCTTCATCCCAGCTTGATGAAATTGACAACAAACCATAACGAACTCGGCATATACGCTCACTTCGATGCTGCTTCAATGATGGTAAAGGGTTTACGAAACTGCAAACGCTAAACCACCTCGAAACAAAATTCGCAGAATACAAAAGGACCTATACATGTCAATCGGCTTAAATAATATGATTAGTACGCAAAAAGCACCTAAAAACCTATCTTAAATAGGATTCAAATAGCACTTTCTTTTGGATACTAATCAACCCCTCAACCGACACATTGTTAGTCCTTTAGCAATGCTAAAATAATAAAGGACATGCAGTTAAGTGCTTTTGCAAAACGGAGTCCGTCTGCAAGTGTACAAATGAGGCTCTACCTTCAGTATGAAAAATTTGGACTCTGTACAAAAACCATCACGAGAGAACAATTGCTATATAGGAACAAGTTTTAGGGCAAAGATTCGATTTGTGCTGCTGCCGCAGAGGGCTGGCCGAGCTTAAATCACAAAAATTTATATACACTCTAAGTTCTACACAAATTGCAACATGTTACTACAAGATGGTCTAGGGTTTAACATCGATGGGTTTTCATCCTAAAAATGATTTGCATAAGTGCACCTAAGGTAAGGCTTTATTTGACTTTTTGGATTTGCTTCAAAAATGCTGAAGTAGGTTGAAACCGAGAAATTGTAAAACTGAAAATAAAGTGTGAAAAAAGTTAACTTTTGAAGATTTAGGTCACTAACTTGGTAAAGTTAGGGCAAACAAGTGTCCTCGGGTTTTATCCTCGAAAGCTATGACAAGCAACCCATAGTCCCCCGGCATAAACTGTGATCTTATAAGAACTAGCAAACCTCACTCCCAACAACAACTCCCTATTCGAGTCAACAATGGTGTAGCATGCAAAATGCCTATGGCCCCTTTATCGTTTGAAACCCTAGCATTAAATAATATCATCTCGTAGGCTCGGTGAAAGATCTTCATCTAAAGAACCATGCTAAGTATCTAGCATTAAGTATGCAATCGTATCCTAAAGCATGAGAGTATCAAGCCAAATCAATAACATTCAAAGTTATTCAACTCCTAAATTGAGAAGATGAGGGCCATAACAAGCAAAGACTGCGGACTTTCAAGACAAGAGGACAACATGCATATGTCTTCATCACCAAGCTAGCTTCCTTCCCTCTTCAAAAGAAAGGAGGCTTAGACAAGCATCTTCTTGAGTTGTCAGTCCCTCAAGAGGGGTGTTTGCACCAAGAAAGTAAGGAAAGAGGAGAGGAAGAGAGAAAATAAACCCCAACTAAAATGAGACTTTATTTTTACAAAAATGAAAATTTACAGTCCCTTCTCCCCCCAAATTCTCATTCCCTGTAACTCTCTTATCGATTACAAAAAGGCAGGGGTTTATATAGGCCACCTCAACATAGAAAAATACCAAAAGCTCTACAGTAAATTTGAATGTTAAGTGACAAGAGAGTAATACAATTTAAATTTGAGTCGGTTAGCATTAAATACAAAAACATGATTTAGGCGTAAAGAATTTCGCGTAGGATCAAGAATTTTGCTAGTAGCTAAATCACCATGGATATGAAGAAAATTTTACTTAAGTTTGGCACTCATATTAGCTAAATTTTGCTAGCTTAGCAAAATTTATGTGAGTAGCTTAAATCATGAATTTTTCGCTAAGAACAAAGGCTCAGCTAAACTGCCCGGGTCTAGCTTGGGCTCTGAGATTTTCACAAGGTTGCAATTCCTCGCTAAGGTCATAAATCCCGCATCCTAGCTTAAAATTTTCGCAACTCTATCTCCTTGCATTTCATCAAATGTTGACATCGAATTTTCTCCGCACATGGGTTTTGTTGATTCTGACTGGTTGATGGTGACCCATAGAGGTTCAAACTTCATGATTCATGCATAAAGTGTTGAACTTGAGTGGCGAAAACACCACCGCTTTGACGAAAATATATATCGCGACGGTACTACAAAAAGACTTGATGCTTGTTGATCAATGACGCTGGTCAATAGCAGCGCTCAAAACCTATTTATCAGGTTCAAAGTGCACTTACGAAACGTCAAATGCGAACTGGCGTTTTCGATCCATCAGCATTACCAAAACTGAGGTATGTGATGATTTTTCAAAAGGTTGCAGTTCAAAGGTAAATCATACCTGCTCGCGAGTACTTTAAGTTGAAAGACAAATGAAATTTGGCAAGGTATGAAGACAAAACGCCACGAACAAAATTTGGTCAATCGTTCCATGGTTGCCGGACGATTCCACCTAAGTCTAATGGTTCATACATATGCGGGATTACTTAACAATTACCAAAATTTGTCCTCTTCTAACCTAACCTTTGACATGTTGTTGAGCAACCTGAATAAGATAGTTCGCACTCTTCAACTACCTTTTGTGGATGCAATGTAAGAATTAAACCACGAAGTCAGTGTAATGGGGTCCAGTGACTCCCAAACCAATTGGTTGGGCATCAAGTAAAGGTCATGACACTAATCAAACTACTTTGGACTCAGATGACTTGAAAAGTCGCACCTACAAATCATTAGACTCTACCTGTCTTGTGAACTTCGATGTTGACCTGGCGGAATTAAGGCTTAGGGCATCAAGTTTCAAAGGCTTTAGCCATACACCCCACGGACCGTGCTCGGGTTTCAAGGCAAAACTTCACGATTTTATTTTCTTTTTCTTCTTTTCTTTTTTTCTTTTTCTTTTCTTTTCCTTTTGGAAATTCATTGGTCTTCAAGCGTGAATTAACCACAAACCTATCCTAGGTTATTGACATGCACAAAAAGTGGCTTTATAAGCGAAAGAAATTAATAAATTCACAACTATTGAAGTAATGGAGGTGTGTGTGGATTAGCATAGGGAGAAATTATCAAGTTGAGCATCTAGAACTAGTGACAAAAATTAATTCAAACCTTGGAATTACGTTCCATCAAAGTTACAATGGTGGTTCATTTCTATTCAGCGATTCAATTATAGATTGAGCAATTCAATTGGAGGAAATTCAAGTGAAGAGAATCACTTTACCAGCCAAGGAAAGGCACAAAAACATGAAATCATGCAAAGTCTATGTATATATCTTTTAGATAAAGCTTTTGATATAGCCAAAATGGCTAGTACAGCATGCAAACAAACACGAAAATATTCAACACTCTATATGGCTAATACTAAATCTAATGAAAATGGTTAGTGATTTAGTCATTGCTTATAGTCTTCTAAAGGCTAACCTCGCTGTGGTGGTGGTGATGAAGTGATAAATGCCTTCGTGAGCATCAAATAAGTTTTCAAATGCGTGATAGACTCCTCTCGATCGGGAGGAACCGCGAAGGAAGGCCCGGTGGGTTATAATCTGTGCGTGAAGCCGCAAGATGTGCAGGGCCTTCGATCTGTTTGCTGTGGCGGCTACCACGGTAGATAGCATCCATCCACCGGCTACTATCTCTCTGGTAGCCGACTCTCTCAAAGCCCAGATAGTCTTTAGATAGGATGGTAGGGGTATCTCTTCGCATTCTTGATGTAGTGTGTGGAGGCGGAGATGGAGGTGACATCTGTGGGCGGATCTCCTTTATCTTAAGGCCAGAGGCGGGTATATCATCATTGTGGTGGTGGTGCCAAGCCTCACGGCCGGGTACTCCTCCTGGTGCATGGCGTGGTGGAAAAAGATACGAGCATGGTCATCACAGATCCCTTTGACATGATGGAAGGCACTGAACCCTCATCTCGATCCGCCGACTCCCTCGATCACAGATGTCGAAGGCTGCGTAGTGATCTAGGCATAAATGATCGGAAGAGCTCACCACTTTGGTATGGTCTTAGATGGACTATCTCCTGGTATATGAAGAAGACATACGGCTGAAGGACTGAACCGAAATCCGAGATCAAAGTAGGCGCAAAGGCCGTCACCTCTGCACATAATCTTGTAGAGGGAACCAAAAGCTCAAAATCACTGACGGATAATTGATCAGCGGCTATCACCAGCGAAGCCTGGGTGATCTTGGTCAGTGTCTCTGACCGTCTCAGAACCATCTCGATGAGGTGAGGTTGTTGATCTTAAACCTCCGCGTTGGCGGCGTATCGCGGGACCGAAACTTTGAAATCATGGCGCTCTGGTACCATGGTGATCATCAATACTAAGCGACTCATGGGGATCGATCCTCTGGCGTCATGGTGTTGGTACGCCGCTTACGTAAATGGGTAGTAATCTTTCAGAGATAGTGAAAAATGATAGTGAATACTCATAAGATCCGCTGGCGACGTTGTGGATCGATACCAGTGGCGGGGCATTAAAGTAAGATTCGACTCACCGAAATGAAACGATCTGCGGTGATGGTGCGTTCGAGGAATGGGGTTCCTTCAGCAATGGCGTCGAATCCTCGAGGCGACGTGTGTTTGGTGATAATCTCTCAGCGGTGAATGTGGCCCAGTGTTCGCGTGAAGGATGATGGCTCGCTGGCCGAATGTCTGAGGCGACTGGAGACTCCCGGGCCTCAAAACTCCCTCCATTGAGATACGGGTGATGGGGCAGGGGGCCAATAATAAAGTGTCGATGGCGTCCGGAATCAAAGGCTATGAATTGAGCCTCGAGGGCCCAGTGATGAGTGCGGGTGGGCCAGCTGGCCCCGGGAGCCCTCAGCTCAGGAATCATCTGAATCTCACCAGTAGAATCGGACCACCCAGTGTTCCATATTTGTGGTGTGAAAAGGCCGCTGGCGAGGGCAAAACTCGTGACGTCTTTGACCAGTACGTTCTCGCTTCTGGCGGTCTGAATAAATCTGAAGCAGACTACTGGTACGCCACCACCGGTGAAGGCGGTGGCTCTCGCTGGTCGTCGGATCTAATAGCGGTGTCACGGTCGCATCTGTTTGTGGCTGTTGGCGAGCTGTCGGCGACTCAGGATCTGCCAGCTCAAGCGGCGAAAGCCAGCGTAAGTAGCCAACTATTCTGATCGCTACGCGCGTGCTGCCTGCTGGCCGAAGTATCTTAATCGAGAACTCGGCGAATCGTCGCAGCGTTAAAGCTGATGCCGAGGGAAATTGGTGATCGCTCACCGAAACAACGACTCAGGTGAATAATGAAGCTACTTTGGAGAATGAAATGTGAAAGGCTTTTGGCCCTCCATGTTTAAATAAGATGATGAAGCTGATGAAGGTTTTAATTTCACAAAAGTTTAATATTTGTGGGTGACATCATAGCTGAGTCAAGAAGTACCAATTGAATATTACTACTTCATAAATTGTATTTATCAAGTTTATAGACTGATGATTTATGATAAATATGCTATATAGTAAAATTTTCGTCTGAAAACCTGGAAATTAAAAGTTGAACAAAATGTTCAAGAGAAATTAACCAAGTTGCCTAACTTAAAACAAAGTAAACATGGTGTTTTTATGATTGGTTATTGAGCCTTGATTGGTTAACTCAAGAAGAGTCCACAACAAGGGGTCGAGAGGAGATGATCTCCTCGACCTATGTGTCTGGAGTTGAGTCCAAAGTGTTTGGGTGCCAAAATGAATGTCCTGAGTGAAGCGTGATTGACGATTTAGCTTCATGGATTCAGTGGTGAAGTGGCAGGAACCAATATCTCCATCATCTCTGGCGTTATCGCACGTTTCTCACCGGACAACGTGTTTCTGCACCTTTGATCCGAGTGACAACAGCCAGAGAGAAGTTGAGTTTTGGTTTCTGTGGTGGCATTAGTTTCAAATGGAAGATGTTTAACTCGAGAATCCATGTTGCAAGTTCGATTTATGACTCCATTAGTGTTATGCCCCGTTTGAAATGAGTGTTAAAGTGGTCTCCCTAAGATGATTGGTACGCCAGATGGTTCTTATGAGTTGACTCAGTGTGGCTGCAGGAAATCTGGATGATGATTTGTCTATCTTCACTAAGACATCCTCAAACTATCCCGCCAGATTTTCAACGTCCTGTATTGTGATAGAAAATGGTGTTGGTAGGTTAAGTTCACCTAGACCTAACTGCATCTTTAGAATCAGCTTATGAGGTTCACAACGGCTCAAATCGTGGATTTTCTTATCACAATTCCACAATATTGAGCGAGGTGTTTGGAATCTTTTGGATCCTTGTGTTGTGGGGGTGTGGCTGGATTATGACGTTGTTGTATTCAGTGAAGTATTCTTCTCAATGCCTAATCCTTCTTGGTTGTATAGATCTTTCAAAATTTTATATGGCGCTTGTTTGATTATGTTAATAAAGATATGTTGCATAGAACTTCTAAAAATGCGCTTGAATGCTGTTGCCTCTAAAATTAAGCGTGATGAGTTATATCGGTGTTCCATTAGATCATAACTAGGAGAATAATATAAGATGATTCCTCCACTTGCTGGATCTTCAGCCGAGTTTAGCATGATTGATTAACCTCTTTTCATGAAGTATTATGCCTTAACTTCATGGCTACTGAATTGTTGGACAGTCTCACCTGTCTGGATTATGGTTTGAGAAGTGTTTGTAGTAGAAACCTCCCTTTCTCTTATACCTCGAAGCAACATTCGATCTTAGTTGAATCATGGATTTATCAATTTTTTACCAGTTTAAGATTGTATGAGCCCATCTATTCTCATGATGATGTACTCTCTGAGTATCAATCCTTTGTGCCGGTGCACAATGATTCACTTTGTTCCTCAACAAAGTTTCCTACCACCACTCAAATTCAATGAAGCATTCTGGAAAGAGGATGATGGTTGTTGTGACTGTGAGGAAGCAGCTGGGGTTTTGGCACACAAGAATGCCTCAAGGGGAGGGGTTGGGCCTCCATACAAGAGTTAAAGTGAAATTCCTCGATTAGAATTGTAAGTATTTCCATATTGTTGTTTGAATTGTCCCACAAAGGTTTGCACATTCCTCGACATCAAATCTTCACCAAATTACAGGACATGGTTCTACCGGTGTACGTGGGATTGGAAATTGCGCAAGGATCGACCGTGCAGATTTTCTACCACCGCATGCACCTCGAGCTGGGCTTGCATTCAAGCCTTCTACCTTCCTAGCTAGGCTGAAAACTTCAGCTCTCATTTCTATTTCCGCAGTGCATACATCCGACCCCTTGGGGTAACTGTGCATCTCATCCTTTCCACTCTCTAGTGAGCCAGCTCATCTCAACTTTAGAAGTTTCAATGCACGTAATTTAAAAATCCATGGCTTCGGTCCGATGCTTACTTAGAAAAAGTCTCTCCACACATGGTCAAAAGATGCCTCATGGAAGGAGACATCCACCATAGAAGTGGTTCACCAACATCCAAGTCAAACCCATGATGTGGGCATGCACTGATGGTTTCCATAAATCTTTCCCAACACTGGTAAAATCTCTCACCATCATGAGCTGCAAAAGTGTAAATTTGTCTTTTCAAATTATTGGTCTTGTGAGTACTGAAAAACTTCTTCAGGAATTCAGCTTGCAGCTCAGCCCAATTTCTAATGGTTCTAGGCCTCAATGAGTTGAGCCATATCTTGGCCTTGTCCTTAAGGGTCAATGGAAATGCTTTTAGCTTCAGCAAATCCATATCCATCATACCTTCCTTGAAAGTAGTGCAGACCTCCTCAAAATCCCTAATATGTGTGTATGGATTTTCATTTTCCATACCATGATATGTGGGGAGTAGGGGTACAATATGGCCTCACCGCTACATCTTCAGCAGAGGGACGATACGATGGGGCACTAACTCTAGAGGGCATTTGATCCCCACAGCCCTATAAGCACTGGATTCATGGGGTTCCCGGTCGACTGCTGCTCCGGTGCATGGGATCCATGGTCGCATGTACACCGACTTCACTAGCTAGGTCAAGTTGTGCACTTATCCTATGCAATCTACCCATGTGTCTTATCCCATCAAGTTGCATAAACACCTGTTATAAAATTTATAGAGACATAAAAGAGCACCAACAAAGTTTGCAAAAAGGTTAAGATTAACTACAAGAATTAAATCGATCGTAGCAAAACAGTGCTTAATTTAAAGTGAGGAAATCCGCAGCCTCGTGAATCGAGTGACAAAAAAGGGGTAAAAAGGTTACCTCTACTTGTGATGTTGATCACAAGTACACTCAACCACATTCGGGAAGTTTGGCACCATTCCGCAAGGCTTCATTTGATTCATGCCACAAGAGGCTAAGCAAATCAACAAAATTTATATACACTCTGTGTCTTACTACCGCGTAGTCAAGCTACCGCAAAGATAGTGGTCTAGGGTCGAACACTGGGATGGGTTTTCATCCTAAAAATGATTCGCATAAGTGCACGGTTGCAAGGTTTTCTATTCGGGACTTGATTTGCTTCAAAAAATGCTGGGAAGTAGGTTGAAAATCGAGAAATTGTAAAAACCGAAAAATAAAGTGTGAAAAGTTAACTTGAAGATTTGTGGGTCAAATTCTGGTAAGTTAGGAAACAAGTGTCCTCGGTTTTATCCTCTATGACAAGCAACCTATAGTCCCTGGCATAACCGGATCTATGTTTAACTAGCAAACCTCACCCTAACAACAACTCCTATTTGAGTCAACACAGGTAGCATGCAGCTATGGCCCCTTTACTGTTTGAAACCCTAGCATTAAATATCATCTCAGAGGCTCGTAAAGACCATCTAAAGAACCACAGTGCATCTAGCATTAAGTATGCACTGTATCCTAAAGCATGGAGAGTATTGGCCAAATCAATAACATTCAAAGCTATTCAACCCTAATTTGAGAAGATGAGGGCCATAAATACAGCACTGTGGACTTTCAAGACAAGAGGACAACATGCATATGTCTTCACCACCAAGCTAGCTTCCTTACTCAAAGAAATGTAGGCTTAGCCAAGCATCTTCGAAAGTTGTCATCCTCAAGAGGGGTGTTTGGCAGCCAAGAAAGTAAGGGAAAGAGGAGAGAGAAGAGAGAAAAATAAAACCCTAACTAAAATACGAGACTTTATTTACAAAAATGAAAACTTACAAAATTTCTTCTCCCCCAAATTCTTGCTTCCCAAAATCCTCTCTTATTGATTACAAAAAAAGGAGGGGTTTATATAGGCCACCTCAATACATGAAAATACCAAAAAGCCTACAAATTTGGCTAAGTTAAAGGACAAGAGAGTAATACACCAAATTTGGAGTCGGTTAGCATTAAATACAAAAACATGACGAGGGCAAGAAATTTCGCTAGGATCAAGAATTTCCGCTAGGCAGCTTAAATCACCATGCATAGCGAAAATAGAAAATTTCGCTAAAGCTTGGCAATTTCGCTAGCTAGCGAAATTTCGCTAGCTTAGCGAAATTTATGTGAGTAGCGAAATCATGAATTTTCGCTAAGAACAGTGCCTAGCGAAACTGGTTTGGTCTAGCGAAATTTGGAGATTTCGCTAAGGTTGCGAAATTTTCGCTAAGGTTGCGAAATTTTCGCAATCCTAGCGAAATTTTAACTCTAAAAATCTGTGCTTTGTTGATCTCCACCGCATTTTCATCCCGTCTTCAACTCCGCATCAATCTTTTCCACTTTGCCTTCTCGCTTTTCATTGATTCTTGGCTGGTTGGATGGCCGACACTTGAGTTCAAACTCATGATTCATTATACATCCCGATATTGAACTTCTAAAGTGCGCAAAAACCCGCAAACAACCAAAATACTCTAAACTAAGATAAGTGCTACTAAGAAGACTTGAACACTTCACTGGGTATAATGACATGATTAGTCGCGCAAAAGCACTCAAAACCTATCTAATATGTGGTTCCAAAATCGCACTTTTCAAGTATTAATCAACATCAAATCCAAGGAAGTCAACCTGAACTTCCACCAAAATCTAAGTGTTTTTAGGTAACCAGTTTGAACCAATAACCTGCTAAGCTATTCCCTCCCCCCAACCAAGCTACTGCCAGGACCTTAAACTGATGACCAACCTAAATAAATCTGGGCCACTTTATTTCTTACTTTATCAGACAGGGTGCAATGTTGAAAACCTCGATTTCACCAAAGTCCTCAGAATCAATGTCCACCGATGACTTAACCAATTAAGGTTTACAGACAGTCAAAAGGATCCCAGCCTGACCACTAACTCTTTCTCAGCTTCACTCACTTCGAATGATTTCGAGAATCCAGCACCTACAACTCGCTAAACTCCACCCATCCACCCATGTAATAACACTAAGTCGACTTCAACCGCTGGGTTTAGGCATCGGGCTTCAAAGTAGCTTTCTCCATATACCTCGGATCGTGTTCGGGTTTCAAGGTAAAGGTCATGACTCTTCATACCCTTTTTCTTCTTTCTTTTCGCTTTTCTTTTCATTCGAAGACTAATGTCTTTTGTGGGTACATAACCTATTATGGGTCAACGACCTAAGGCCGGGTTTTGCAAAGTAAAAGAGGTATGCAACTCAAACTATTGATGAAAATCGATGCATCAGGTGTGATTAGCTAAAGGCGGACGAACAAGGTTGAATACTTTGGAATCTCAACCAACCAAAAACTTAATCATACATGGAACTATTCTATCATTATGGTAGCATACAGTGCTTCAATTTTTCAACTCAAGGTAAGAGCAGAAACATAAAAAAAATATAGGAGCAAAAATATTTTGCATAAGTGTAGAAAAATGTAAATACTGCTATAAAGCTTTTGATATAACCAAAGTGGCTAGTACAAGCTTAACATAGCTAAACACAATACATACTAATTACAACAAAAAGATCACTGCCTACTATTGGCTAATACATACTTACTAAACAGTCCTATACAAAACAAGTAGGCAGTTGATAAAGCTAAAACAAAACAAAATATGATAGATGACACTTCCAACTCTAACTTTTCCCCCCAACCAAAGTATAACCGTGTCTCCACTGGGTAGGGATCGGAAAGCTAGAGAAGGGAGTGCGACCACCTCACTCTCGTGGTGGTGTAGACGCCGGTGGATCTGAAACTGCTGCAGCGGCTGCCAGCACATCCAAGGAGGCTGCGGAAACGGATACGACGGACTGATCACGAGTAGTGGGTCAGGTAGGCCGACACTGACCGGTGAGACCGAGGCTCTGAATATGAAGAAGCATGGCGTGATTCTGAGCGAGAGTGACCTCGGCTCGGGCCATTCGCTCGATCAATGCTGTGACCACATCCAAAACAGCCAAGAAATCCCTGGAAGTACCAGGGATGTGCTCTGGTGGCTCCTGCGATGTGGAGGATGGGCCAGCAGTCTCAGGAGGAGCTGGGGCAGTAGGAGGTGGAACTGGAGGAGATAAATCTGGAACTGAGGTCCTCTCCACCTCCACTGAACAGCCGCTTCACCCCTTGCAGTCCCTCTTACATAATCATCCACGACCTCCTCCCGTCAGAATAGCCGAGAGTGGTATAGATAGAGACTCGGGCCGAGGACAAAACTAGAGGACATCTCGCCCGCCGCCCATACGTGGCCCTCCGAGAATCCCAAATGCCCCCAAGACTGCACAACAACCCAAAGATCAATGTGAATGCCGAGCAAGGTCCTTACGGACCTCGGTTAGTAATACGTTTCGCGACTAGCTCGGTGGGTCAACTGTAACCCTCGGGATATCCTGATACAACCCGAGTATAGCCTCCCGCATTGCATACGCCGGGCGGGGAACAGTCGTCCAGTACGGTCCGCGAGGAGCACTGCGGTGCCGCCGGCAAGAGTATAGGCCCTGCCAGGTATTCGAAGGAGAGCGAACCATCTCTTAGGTGGATACGAGGCCATCGCCGATAGTCCGCGGAATTCACCGTAATCCATCGGCGTGCCTAAAGCAACCAGGATATCTCGTCGCTTCTGAGTACCCTAGGGCGGCCATCTATGCTGAACTGAAGCTGCAACTGACTGGGCGCTCCCCGAGATGTCATAGTATGATAAAACTCAAGCACCACCCGGGGATAGAAAAATTGCCTCTGAGTCATGAATAGCAGCATGAATATCGCCGATCAACAACCGCATCAATCTCAATCACGTCCATCGTCAATGCCTGTGATGTCATAGTATGACTCTCCATGGAAGTCTTTGGAACGAAGATTGACGTTCCCCGGGATCGGATCACAGCTAAACATCGGACGCGTGATCCTCGTATATGGTGATAATTGGGGCGATGAACTATGATCAGCTGGAGGAGGCGACTACCGCCTGGGGACGCTGAAGACTCCCGCCAGATGTCCCGCCCGCTTGAAGGCGGTCCTCCCGGTAGGTCTCGATGCAAAGAGAAAGGGGGTCGAGTCCCACCCGGTCTCAGATCGCTTGACGGGGGCTCCAGCCTCAGCCTCCTCTGAAATAGAAGGTGGGCGTGACCTCAGACATAGCCGTGGTAGGGGCCGCAGAGGTATCTTCAGAATCTTCGAGCCGAGAGTGAGCACGCAAATGATGTCAAAGATCTTCGCCAGACCGAACTCAGACTGGCGCTTGTAACGAAGGGTCACGGTACGAACCATGATGCAGTCGCGCGCGGCGCGCAAGGATGCTGGCGCTTGCGAAAGGCATGACAACGGAGGCAGGCGCAGCGGCATAAGGCTGGCCGCTTCGTAGCGCTACTCGCGGCAGTGCGTAGAAACACGTGGCACGGAGGGGGCACGCCTGTGGGGCGGCTCAGAGAAGGTTTGAAAGGAATTGGAATGAAATGAGGGTGGGGTTTTTATAAAGCCTTTGGTAGTCAGGCCTCCTGTGGTTTAATAGCCTAGGCAAAATTTCGCAATTATAGCTAATTGCAGCCCCCGTATCACATATCCTACAAAATAAAAACAAAATCAATTAAATAAATTAGCATAAAATAAATAAAAATAAAATAAATTATTAAACTCAATATATATAAAAAGGTTTTTAAACAAAACTAATATAAATAAAAATACTAAACCGAAATTAACTAAAAATTGACCAAATAAACTAAATCAAAATTGAAGCTGCGCTTGGTCTCGTGAGACCAAACCAACCGCTGACGTGGACTCCGTCACATGAGGATCAAGGAGGGGAATTCTCGCTTGCAGGCCGCAACATAGGGCTTCACTCTCTGCCCATTAACCTTGAACACTCTATTATCCTTTTGGTTGAGCAAATCTACCGAGCCATTGGGTATGCTTGATGAATGATGAATGGTCCGATCCATCTGGATTTAAGTTTAACAAAAGGTGGAGTTGAATCATAGCCAGGAGGATCTATTCTTGAAGTTCTCGTTATCATATGATCATGCCATTTTTTTCGATCTTTCCTTCGCAATCTTCAGTTCGGGCAGCATCATTTCGCAGTTCCTCCAACCTCGAGATCAAGGAATCTTTTTTGAGTCCCACTCTACTTTAAACTACATGTTCGCCTTCTGATTGCCCACCATGCTTTGTACTCGATTTCCACTGGAAGATGGCATGCTTTTCCATAGACTAAACGATACGGGGACATTCCAAGAATCGTTGAAAAGCCGCTCAGAGCTCCACAAGGAACTGTAAATTTGGAGGGACCAATCTTTTCTCGTTATTGTTCACCACCTCATTAGAATGGTCTTTATCTCCCCTCGTTGGCAAGCTCTACTTGGACCACTTGTCCAGAAGGCAGGGGCGACGATTTGTGCTTAACTCCATATTTAGCCATGAGGCTTTAAGGACTTGTTACAAAAAGTGTGAACCCCATCACTAATAATGGATTTTGGTACCCCAAACCCGAAAAGCATGCTTGCCTTTAAGAATTTACACCAATCAAGCGGGTCATTGGTTTTGCAGGGGATTGCCTCAACCCATTTAGATACATAGTCCAATATGTATGAATGCCCATAAGACGTAGGGAAAGGTCCCATAAAATCGATGCCCCAAACATCAAATAGCTAAACTACTAAAATTGGGTTTAAGGGCATCATATGACGGCGAGACAATTTCCTGAGCCTTTGGCATCTATCACATACTCGCACATTTGGTGAGATTCTTGTAAAAGAAGGTCAGAAATCCGACTACAAAGACCTTCATTGTCAGTTTCCTCTCGGGAAGCAAAGTGACCACCACAGGCACTCTCATGGTAGTGGCTTAAAATTCCCTGTTGCTCTTCTTCAGGCACACACTTCCTAATTATCTAATATGCACAATATTTAAATAAGAAAGGTTTTTCCCAATAATAGGAATGGATCTTCACAAAGAAATACTTCCTATCTTGTTCTTTCCAATCAGCTGGAGTTTCTCCCGTTAGGAAATTGGCAATGTGAGCATACCAGTGGAGCATTCAACCTAAGATTAGAGATTCTTCAGAAATTCATCGTTGACGGGGGCTATGGAGTGTTTGTATTATGGTTAATCTCGAAAGATGGTCCGCCACAACATTTCCCTAATTCCTTTTGTCCTTAATTTGTAAATTGAATTTCTCAAGCAAAAGAACCCATCTGATAAGTCTCGCCTTTGGCATTTTCTTAGAAGCTGAAAGGCTCCTAGAAGCCGAACAGTTTGAAGGCGTACTTCAAGAATTATAGCGAATTGCATGCCCCGCATCACATATATCCCGCAAAAAAAAATCAATTTAAATTAAATTAGCATAAAATAAATAAAAATGTAAATAAATTGACAATTGAATATATATATATATATATATATATATATATATATATATATATATATATATAAGGTTTTTAAACAAAACTAATATAAATAAAAATACTAAAACCGAAATTAACTAAAAATTGACCAAAATAAACTAAAATCAAAATTTTTGAGTTGCGCTATTCTCGTGAGACCAAACCACTCAATGGCGTGGACTGCTCATTATGGAGGATCAAGAGGGAATCTCCTCCTCGCTTGCAAAGCAAGGCCGTGCAAACATGTGGCTTCACTCTCTGCCCATTAACCTTGAACACTCTATTATCCTTTTGGTTGAGCAAATCTACCGAGCCATTGGTGTATGCTTGATGAATGATGAATGGTCCGATCCATCTGGATTTAAGTTTGCCCGAAAAAAGGTGGAGTTTGAATCACACAGAGGACTTGGTCCCCTTTTGAAGTTCTTGCAAGTTATCATATGATCATGCCATTTTTTCGATCTTTCCTTTGCAATCTTCGAGTTCAAGTAGGCATCATTTCGTAGGTCCTCCAACTCATTGAGATCAAGGAATCTTTTGAGTCCGGCCCTACTTAAATCCATGTTCAGCTTCTTGATTGCCCACCATGCTTTGTATTCGATTTCCACTGGAAGATGGCATGCTTTTCCATAGACTAAACGATACGGGGACATTCCAAGAATCGTTTTGAAAGCCGCTCAGAGGCCCACAAAGGACTCAAGAAATTTGATGGACCAATCTTTTTATGTTGCCGCGTTCTCACCACCTTCATTAGAATGGTCTTTTATCTCCTGTTGGCAAGCTCTACTTGACCACTTCATTCGAGGATGGTAAGGGTAGCCAATTGCGGCTTAACTCCATATTTAGCCATGAGGTTTTCAAGACTTGTTACAAAAGTGTGAACCCCCATCATTAATAATGGCTTTTGGTACCCCAAACCTGGAAAAGATGTTTGCCTTCAAGAATTTGAGCACCACCCTGTGGTCATTGGTTTTGCAGGGGATTGCCTCAACCCATTTAGATACATAGTCCAATATGTATGAATGCCCATAAGACGTAGGGAAAGGTCCCATAAAATCGATGCCCCAAACATCATATAGCTAAACTACTAAAATTGGGTTTAGGGGCATCATATGACGGCGAGACAATTTCCTGAGCCTTTGGCATCTATCACATACTCGGCACATTTGGTGAGATTCTTTGAAAAGAGAAGGCCAAGAGAACCGTGATCATAGCGACCTTCATCACTGCCTTCCGGGAAGCAAAGTGACCACCACAGCACTCTCATGGTAGGGCGAATTCCCGTTGCTCTTCTTCTCAGTACACACTCCTAATTATCTAATTCACATATTTAAATAAGAAAGGTTTTTTCCTCTAATAATAGAATGGATCTTCGCAAAGAAATACTTCTTATCTTGTTCTTTCCGAATCGCCTAGAAGCCTCGGCTGCTAGAAATTGGCAATGTGAGCATACCAGGAGCATTCTCCAACCGCACAGAGGACTTTTCAGAATTCATCTGATGTGGGGGCTATAAGCGTTGTGGGCTATGGTTAATCTCGAAGATATCTCACACAACATTTTCACCCTTGTCCTTAATTTGCAAATTCACTCTCGCTAAGAACCCATCGGATAAGTCTTGCCTTGGCATTTTTCTTGGTAGTTGAGGCATCTCTTGTTTAATAGTCACAGTGGGTAAAAATTTCGAATTATAGCGAATTGCATGCCCTCGCATCACATATATCTGCAAAAAAAACAATTAAATGAATTAGCATGGTAAATTAGCAAAATAAAATAAATTATTAAATTGAATATATATATATATATATATAGTATATATATATATATATATATATATATATATATATATATATATATATATATATATATATATATATATATATATATATAAGTGTTTTTAAACAAAACTAATATAAATAAAAATACTAAAACCGAAATTAACTAAAAATTGACCAAAATAAACTAAAATCAAAATTTTTGAGTTGCGCTGGTCTGGAGACCAAACCACTCGCATGGACTGGTCTGTCATGGAGATCAAGGAGGAATCTCCTCCTGCTATAAAGCAGGCCGTGGCAACATAGGGCTTCACTCTCTCAGCCTATTAATCAACACTATATTATCCTTTTGGTTGAGCAAATCTACCGAGCCATTGGGGTATGCTTGATGAATGATGAATGGTCCGATCCATCTGGATTTAAGTTTGCCCGAAAAAAGGTGGAGTTTGGAATCATACAGGAGGACTTGGTCCCCCTTTTTGAAGTTCTTGCAAGTTATCATGACGCGCCACATTTTTCGATCTTTCCTTTGCAATCTTCGAGTTCAAGTAGGCATCATTGCAGGTCCTCCAACTCATTGAGACTGCTGAACTATCCCGACCCTACTAAATCCATGTTCAGCCTTCTGATTGCCCACCATGCTTTGTATTCGATTTCCACCGGAAGATGGCATGCTTTTCCATAGACTAAACGATACTGTGGACATTCCAAGAATCATTTGAAAGCCGGCTCAGAGGCCCACGTGAAGGAATCAAGAAATTTACACCACCTTTTCAAGGCTGCTCACCACCTTCATTAATGGTCTTTATCTCCCGTTGGCAAGCTTTACACCACTTGGTCCGAGGATGGTATAGCCAATTTGTGTTTAACTCCATATTTAGCCATGAGGTTTTCAAGACTCATAATAAAAGTGTGAACCCCATCATCATAATGGCTTTGCAATTCCAAACCCTGGAAAAGCGATGTGTTTTGCCTTTCTGGCACTGAGTACCACCCCTCATGGGTCATTGGTTTTGCGTAGGATTTGCCTCAACCCTTTTAGATACATAGTCCATCATAAAAAGAATTGTCTGAGCAAGCACGCGCAGGTGTTGGTCCCATAAAATCGATGCCCCAAACATCAAATAGCTAAACTACTAAAATTGGGTTTAGGGGCACTGATATGACTAAGTAGACAATTTCCCGAGCTTCCTTGGCATCTATCACATACTGCACATTTGGTGAGATCTTTGAAAAGAGAAGGTCAAGAGAAAACCGTGATCGGCAAAGACTCCTTCATTGTCAGTTTTCCGGGAAGCAAAGTGACCACCACAGGCACTCTCATGGTAGTGCCTTAGAATTCCCGCTGTTTTCCAGCACACACTCTCAATTATCTAATCTCGCACAATATTTCAACAAGAAAGCCCCAATAATAGAATGGATTCGCGCAAAGAAATACTTCCCGGCCTCGTTTTTCCAATCACTGAGCTCCTGCTGCTAGAAATTGGCAATGTGAGCATACCAGGGAGCATTCTCCAACTACATTAGAGATTCTTCAGGAAATTCATCTTTGATGGGTGGCTATGAGTGTTGTGGGCTATGGTTAATCTCGAAAGATGGTCTGCCACAACATTCTCTACCCCCTTTTTGTCCTTAATTTGCAAATTGAATTCTCAAGGTATGAACCCATCGGATAAGTATTGCCTTGGCATTTTCTGGTTAGGAGACATTTCAAAGCGAAATGATCTCGTAGAAAGGACTATATCGCACCCAACCAAGTATGCTCAAATTCCGCTCTTAAGGCATAATTAACGCCAACAATTCCTTTTCTCGTAGCAGAAGATAGTTCCTTGTGCCTATCTCAAGGTTTTTCTTGCATAATAGACTACATATGGTTTTTCAGACCTCTTGAAGTTCCTAAGATCATTCAATAGCAAGATCACTTGCATCGCACATCACCTCAAAAGGCAACTGCCAATTAGGTGCCCGTACTATTGGTGCAGTGGTCAAATGGGACCTTAGCTCTTCAAAGCTCTTTTGACAGTCCCCATCCCAAGAAAATTTAGCATCTTTCAAGCAAATTTATAGAGGGGTTTAGCAATCTTCGAAAAGTCCTGATAGTCTCCCGTAAAGCCTCGCATGGACAAGGAATTGTCGATCGTTTACATTTGTCGAGAAGGCGCTTTGGAAATAAGTTCACTCTGGGCTTGTCAACTTCTATCTCCCCGCTTGAAATGACATGCCTCAGGACAATCCCTTGGTTCACCATAAATGGCACTTCTCCCGCTAAGCACTAGGTTCTTTCAATGCACCCTCCGCAGACGCCTTCCAAGATTATCATACATTCTTCAAAATCACCTCCGTATACAGTGATGTCATCCATGTAGACTTCCATTATGCGCTCCACCATATCGCTGAATATACTAAGCATACACCTTTGGAAGGTGGCAGGGGCGTTGCAAAGACCAACAAGCATCCTCCCCAGAGAAGATAGTTCAAATGGACAAGTAAAGGTGGTCTTTCTTTGATCTTCTAGTGCACCACTATCCAGCACTTCAATACCCATCTCAAAAGAAATAAAATGGGTGCCCAGAAAACTCTCTCATTGATCAATGAAGGGCAAAAGTGGGAAAGGATCTTTCTTGTTACTGCATTGAGCCCCGTAATCTATGCATACCCTCCATCCAAGGTAAGGCGGGTAGACACATCCTCACCCTTTCATTTTTAACAAAGGGTCACCCCTAACTTCGGGCACCACTCTGCTGGGCTTACCTAAGTGCTATCAACATTGCAATGGTACCGGCTTGCAGCAACTTCAGACTTCACCCGACCACTTCGCATGTGAGGATTCAACCTCCTCTGTGGCTTCCTAACAGCTTTAGACTCTTCTTCTAAATAAATGTGGTGGGTGCAGATTGTTGGGTTGATGCCTTTTAAATCATAAATTTTCCACCCCAAAGCTTGCTTGTTCATCTTGAGGAGGTGCAGCAGGTTGTCCTCTTATGGAGTGGTCAGCAGTGACGATATTACAACTGGACACTGCTTGTTTTCTTCCAAAAATGCATATTTTAATTCCACAGGCAGGGGTTTGAGATCCAACTGTTGAGATTCCTTTTCCTCTTTTCCAGTCAGTAAAGGTAGAATTTCCACCTTTTTTCTCCAGCATCCCTGCAACAGGCTCATGCATTGAGGTTCCTGTTGCTCTTCAAGGCACTCACATAACTCCTGGGTTAGCACATCTTGCACTCGCCAAGCCATTAGCCTGTTTCAAGAATCGCATTCATATGCATTTCTTTCACAATCAATCCTCCACCGGTCAGATATGCCTTTACTCAAATGGAAGATATTTAGTTCCAAAGTCATATTCCCAAAGCGTGAGTTGCATAACCCCATTTCGGCAATTTATAATGGCATTCGGCAAACAAGAATGGCCTTCCAATATGATGGGTACATGGTCAGCCCCCACCGCAACCGGCTTCAGGTTGCACGACAAAACTAATCGATAGTAGAATTTGTCCACTTGTATTAGAACATCCTCAATGGTCCCCTTTGGTATTTAATAGACCTATCAAGCAGAGATAGTGTGATGGAAGTGGGCTTTAGTTCTCCCAAACCATGCTGCTTGTACATGGAATATGGCAGTAGGTTCACACTAGCCCCCAAGTCTAGTAGTGCTTTTTCTACACTAGTGCCTCCGATATTAACTGAGATTGTAGGACATCTCGGGTCCTTATACTTCACAGGAGTCTTGCACTCAATGATAGCACTCACTTGCTCTGTCAAAAAGGCCTTTTTATTCACATTGAAACCTCTTTTCACCGTACATAAGTCCTTCAAAATTTTTGCATACGTGGGGACTTGCTTGATCATGTCAAGAAGAGGAATGTTAACCTTCACTTGCCGTAGTACCTCTAAAATTTCAGTTTGGTTAACTGAATTTTTCTTTTTTAGAAGTGCCTGTGGGAATGGAGGGGGTACACTGTGTTTCACCTCTTCCCCTGTTGCTGGTTGTTTTTCCTCTAGTGGATCACCCAATCGTGAGCCGCCTGCCGGGTGCTGACCACTGATCTCGCTCTTACCACTTCAAAGTCACTACTACTTTCGACTTCATCAATTCTTGCATTTGGATCAATGGCCGAGCCTATTTCATGAATTCCCTAGGTTTGCATTTGTCCGGAAGGGAATTTCCTTTTCAGACCCCATTACTGGCAGACAACCCGCCAAAATGCATACCTCAATTTCTTGTCGAGCGAGCTCTGACCGCTCTCAATTTCTGGTTAGTTTGAACATTCAACACCTTTTGTTCCTCCACAAACGTGCCTACTACTTTGCTTAAATTTAGAATTGATTGCTCAACAGGAGAAGAAGGTGAGGCCGCCGCCGTGCTCCCCGGGGCATATGTGTGGGCTCGCTTCCATGATGTTCGATGATTCCTCCAATCAAGAGTGTTGCCATACAGCATTCATAGGGTGGCTTATTTTTGACTCCAAGACATGGGCATGTTTCTTGCATTAAGTCCTCATCAAGGAACTAATGACAATGCTCCCTGTGATGGCCGCTGACCGACAATTAAACAGTTTGATGAGATGCAAGCACTATTCACCGTTACACTTCACGATTTCTCATTTCAAGCTCCTCCAACCTTCGAGTCAAAGTGGTCGTGGCTTTTGCTTTCATCTCTCCAGATCTTCGAAAAGTGCATACATGCCTCCCTTGGGCGGTCGGCCTCGCTCTTCGCTCCCTTTGATTTGTCTCATCCCATGCCTCGAGGTTTCTACACATAGTCTTAAAAAGTCCATGGCCTCATCTCGGGTATTTGCTCAAAAGCTCACTCCTCCACACAGCGGTTTCGGGTTAGCTGTTTAGTTGGAGATACTCCATCACAGAAATGATCTACCAGCATCCATGGTATCAAAACCATGCAGTGTGGACATGCACGATGGTCTCCATGAACCTCTCCCAACACCGATAAAACTTCATTGTCATAGGCCGAGTAAGGTAGATTTGCCTCTTTCAAACCGCTTGGTCTTAGTCATGCTGAAAAACTTCTTCAAAACTCACCAAGTTCGGCCCACTTAATTGTTCTCTACTAAGTGAATTGAGCCAAATTTTGGCCTTGTCTTTCAATGTTAATGGGAATGCTTTCAACTTAAGCAAATCCATGTCAAGCACTCCTTCCTTAAAAGTTATGCATACAATTCTCCTCGAACTCCCGATATATATATGGACTTCATTCTCCATTCCACGAAATGTAAAGCAGGCACTGTGATAAGGTCTTACAACCACATCATCAACAGGTGGTATGATGCAGGAAGGTGCACTCACTCTAGGAGGGTGTATGTGGTCCCTCATTGACTTGTATGCTGTTGGATTCATTAGGGCTCCTTGCTGATTTTGTTGTTCTTCAGGTGGAGGGTCCATTTGAAACTGTGGTACACCGAGACTCACAACCTTGTTCGCTTGGTGTACGCACTTTGCGCTTCACCCGATATATCTCTATCCCGTTGATGCATAAACACCTCGTGGACACAAAAAAAGAGACAAAGCAAAGAACAACAAAAGACTTGCCAAAAGGATCACAGTTAGTTAAAAAATATATTAATGATTGTAAAAATGCCAAGAAGGATCACGAGTAAAAAAACTTGAAATTCTAAACAATGAAATTCAAAGGTTTAAAGGTCACCAATACTTGTAATGAGGATTAAGGCATCATCAACTCATCATTTGTAGTTTGGCACCATCCCCGGCAACGACGCCATTTGATTCGCATGCACAACAGGTGTTTTGAATCAACAAAATTTTATATTCAACTGATTTATACCGCCAGAAGATGACTACCGCAGTTGTAGTGGCTCTAGGATCGAACACCGATGGGTTTTCGTCTACAAATGATTTGTATAATGGTTCAAAATTGTGAGGCTTTTTTGTTTGATTGGATTTGTACGAAAACAAAGGGTTGTTTTCACTATGTTAACCGAAAGTAATTCAAATAAAATGTGTAAAAGAAGACCTCAAGTTTCAGCCACTAGTTTGGTATGATATGGTTGCAAAGGTGTCCTCTAAGCATTTCAGATTAGGGCAAATGACATATAGTCATTTCAAAACCGGATCTTGTTTAACTTCTTAAAACTAACCCTTAAGTAACATTCCTCTTGAAACATAAGCATTTCATCGAGCATTAAATGTTCCCGCAGCTTGAAATCCAAGATTTAACCTACCTCGATGTGGCTCATAAATGACATCTAATGGATGTCAGTGTATCTACCATTAAGAATACATTGAACCCAAAAGCATGCCAAGTATTGACCAAGGAAAATACATTAAATAGCTTAAAAACCTAGTTTTGAAAGTTTGGAACATATCACCCGCATTCGCCTTGAAAAATGAGAACACCAAAGAACCCACATCAACCTAGCTAGCACCCTCCTTCAAGGTTTGAGGCCTTAGGCCAAACATCCTTTGAGTTGTCATCCTCAAAGGGGTGTTTGGCAACCTAGAAAGTGAGAGAAAGAGGAGAGAGAAGAGAGAAACTGAGAGCTGAGAGCCGAGAGCAGGGGCCGTAATGAAAAAAAATACCTTTGAACAAAAGTTAGGTTACAAAATATTCATAACATGGCTTATATAGCCCCACAAACATGCGAAAATACCAAACTATCCTAAATAATATGATTACATTGAGGGAAAAAGAGGAATTAATCAAACCGGAGTCGTTTGAATCACAAAACAGTTACAGAGAATTTTTCATATGAGAATTTTTAGTTTAAAATTTCAACATATAATGTACTGCCATCATTGCAAAATTTTCGCTATCATTGCAAAATTTTCGCTATGTTTGCGAAATTGCCATTCTCCTCCCGCTGTTTCCCGGGTTCCTCTACCGCATTACATCTTCCAAATCGCTTATTTCTTCATCCCGTGCTTGATGAAATTGACAAACCATACGAACTCGGGGTATATATATCAGCTCAATTTTGATGCTGCTTGAAATGATGGTGTTGGTTTACTTAAACCCGTGAAACTACCAAACCACCTCGAAACAAAAATCGTAGTACAAAAGTGACCTATACATGTCAATCGTTTAAATATTATGATTAGTACGCAAAAAGCACTCAAAACCTATCTTAAATAGGACTCAAAATAGCACTTTTTGGGTACTAATAAGTTATGTGAAAAAAAGGACAAGATATGACATCGGGAAGTGAAGGAGACGTAAAAGGACGAATTTTGGGACTAAGCGCGTGACGCCCCAATTTTCGGGGGTTCCGTTGACAACCTATCAACCCGTGGAATTTCTATCTTAGGTCGTCTTGCACCTAAGTTTTGGTACCAAACTGGTATCAACTACCCATGGACACCGATTTACTCGACACTACTTCCATACGTCCCTTCACCGGGACCCATTAATTCATATTTAAATCTAAAATATGAAAAGAAAATGAATAATTACAATCCGTGGGGGTCCGATCACGACCCTCTTACCATAATTACATACCCGACTATTTATACAATACTCCAAAAGAATTTTATAAAAATCCTTTTTATACAAAAACACTTTACAAAAATGTTACTCAATGCCACATGTCGCCTCCCTAGCTAATCATGGCCTGCCGAGCGCCGTCTCCTTACACCTCGTACTCCGAAAGGGGGTCCCATGGCAGGGTGAGCAATGGCCAGTAGAAAAATTCTCCTACAAGGGCTACTCCTCGCCTAAATGCACATGCAATGGCATACAAAAATCATATCATATTCCATACAAAATGCAATTTTTAATTTTTTACATGAAATGGTTTCATGTTATGCATGAGATGTGACTCCTCATGCCCATAACCTGAGCCTTGACCGACTCCCTCACATTTGCAATACCAAGTGTGAAAAACCAGTCATTGGTGTTTCACCCAATAACTTAAACTATTAGACAACCCTCCAATATTCACTTGAATTTTTTTTTAATTTATCAAATATCGTGTGTTATTTATGGGCCATGTCTTTTTTGGGGTCACACAGTAGGATCGTCGTGTGCCTTTCGAAATTTTTACAGGCTTTCACCGCCGGTGATCATGTCTAACCGCATATAAATTTAGGTCTTTCACCTTGGGATCTACCCCATCTTGCTACGCCCAAACACACGTGATTTATATTTATTATTGTTTTATACAACCGTGAGTCTCAATTTTGGACGTTGTCCCATTTCCGAGCTCATCACACATTCACCAAGAATGGTGAATGATTAATATCATGCACCCACACCCGACTTGACGTGATGTGACTGTGCATATGAAATACAATCATGTCATTTCATGTTATGTCATGCTACATGCACAATAAGAACTACATGCAACATTTATAAATTCTGGATAATTATATTTCCTACATATAATTTCCATTCATCACAATTTCCATGTTAATACATCACACAAGCCCATATTAACATGAATTTTACACATAACAATATATTATTTGTTTTTCCAACAATAATAATAAATGGCCCACCCGACGATATAAAAACAGGCACCTTCATCTTTCATGAATGATAAATTGACGTTTCATTCGACTTAACTCACTGTGGATGATCAAACATACAACAAAACCCGGAGACCTTAGTCCCAGGATCACAACCAATCCCCACACAGTCCAGGACTGCCCGAAACCAGTCCTAAAAATTTTCAATATTCCGTCCCAAAATCTTGGGACTAAATTACATGGCTAGTTACGGCCCCGAAGAACGCCCATGCCATTAAATGGCTTTTAGGCTAGAAATAATCAAAGTAGGAAAATTCCCTACCTCGTAGAGCTTGACGAAACTCCAAGATTTTGGTACCCACGCGTAGCTCGCGATGCTTGGATCGACTTTTCTTCTCGGACCGTCGAGCTTCGACTGTCGGAATGTTGGGAAAATCTCCTTCTCTCTCTCTCTCCGTTTGCTTCTTTCTCTCCTTTCTCTCTTGTTTTCTTTCTTTCTTTCCTCTCCTTCCTTTTCTTTATCCACCGAATTCCTTCACTCATGTTTGCTCCTATCTCATTTTCTCATTTTTTCTTTTCTCCTTCCTTTTTCTCTTCTCTTTCTTTTTCTCTTCTCTCACTTTTATATTTCTCCTTTTTGATTTTTTCCTCAATCGAATTTATCAAAGTGGGGGAAACTTCCCCCCACTTTCCTCTTAGCCACTTGTCATCTCCATGCATTTTCTTGATTTTTCTTTATTTTTTTCTTTCTTCTTTATTACATCATTCAACACATGGCTCAATGTGAGCCATTTATTCCAAGTGCATCACATGGATCATGCTATGTGTCACTTCCCTAGGGTGCCATGTGGCATCCTCATGATCATGTCATGTGTTACTCGACACCTGATGCCTCGAAAAAAGTGAAATTTCGACTACCTCAGAATCAAACGAAATTCGACGGGGTAACTAGATTTTGCGAGACGAATTCAACGGTGAAGTCTGTTTCATCATCCGAGATCTAGAAAATTTTCGGTTTTCAACCTAAATTACCGCTAATTCTCTTGTTGAGAAAATTGAATTTTCCCGGGTTTTACAAAGCGTGAGTCCAATAATCGATGTTTTTTAAATAAGTGAATCCACTCTGCACTACAAATATGGAGTCGGCTTTGATCGTTCCAAATAGGTCCTCATTTTCTCTCCACATTGTAGCATAGATTTTCCATGCTACAACGTGATGTGTTGGGGCCTATCTTTACCCAAGTCCATTCCCCCTCTTTCTCTCTCTCTCTCTTTCTCTCTGGTTTTGGCTTCTCCTTCAAATTCAAACAAAATTAGGCTTTGAAAGGTGGGAGTTTGTGGAGGCAAAAGGGAGTTCCCTAAAGGAAACACCCTAAGGCAAAATCTCTTGGGGAAGAAGAAATAGAGGAAGATTGAAGAAGAAGTACCAATCCAAATCTAGTTTATTTCTTCTCATTTTTCCTTCTTTTCCCCATTTATTATGGTCAGATTTCTCCCTCCATGAGCTAATCTCATTTCGTATTTTCTAGTCTAAACAATGAACCATGGTGTTTAGCTTGACAGTTATGAGTGAAAGTGTCCTAACTAGGCCCACTCATCCACACTACAGAATATACAGGACTAATTACCATAGTCCTTAAGAGTTTAATTACAACACTCTTACAAATATTACAAATTAGAATAAGGTTGTTCCAAAGTATTTTTACAATTCTTTTTACACAAAATACAAGCTAGAACTAGTTTGTTCCAATCTTCTTTACAAAAAATTAATTACAAGCCACAACCCGACTTTCTTCATAACTGCATCCTCGAAAGTGAGCAATCTCGTCCACTCCGTATACTCCCCGGTACCTGAAAGGCAACACAACAAGGTGAGCAATGCCCAGTAGGGTAAACTCCTACAGGGGCTACTCCCCACCTAAGTGCACATGCAATGCCGTGTTCACACAATCAAAGATTCCAAGTAAAATGTAGTTTCTACTCTGGAATGCCTACAGGCCATGAATGGAGTGTCACTTACCATGCCTTTAACACAATTCCTCACCGACTCCCTCACACATGCTTATGCCAAGTGTAAGAACTTGTCATTGGTGTTTCACTCAATGACCCTTTATCCAAAACAAAAGCTTTTTGTTTTTTTTTTTTAAACTCATTGGACATCCTCCAATAAACACATTGAACAATCTCCAATAAACAGCTTTATTCAAAAGCATTGGGTAGTCTTCAATAAACAACTTTATTCAAAAGCATCACGCCCAATAAACCGATGACCAGCATCGGACAAGCCTTCCACCAAAATGCTTTATTCAAAGCCATTGGACAATCTCCGATAAACAACTTTATTCAAAGTTATGAAATGCACCCATGAGACTCCGTTGGACGTACTCCAAGATACCGAGCTCACCACCCACTCACCAAGAATGATGAATGATTACGCACTATGTACACACACCCATTTAATGCGATGCTGTCCCCATGCATATGAAATGCAATTATGCCATTCCATGCCTATACAATCCCCTATATATAATGAGTGCTATATGGACATTTTAAACCATGCATAATACCCATGCATCATTTGAACAATCATATCAATTAACATACAATTTCCAAATAAACCACACAATACATGTCAACATATTATACACACATGTTTTGACATCTAAAAGTCATCACCAATCAAGCAATGACTTACATTATACTTAAGGTTAATCAGGACACCATGTCCACAAATAATTCTACAACCAAGTTATGCAACTGCCTTGTTCATGCACAAACACATCACAAGCCAAACCATTAGAGTTAATAAAATTTGACTTCCACACACTTCAACCAAGTATATCACTCAATTCAAGCAATGATATACTACAATCATATACCAATTGTAAAACTGACACAAATCATTAAACGCCTCTAAGTCGTGAGTAGTCCCCGAAAATGCACTATAACTTGAGTTATAGAGTTCAACTTGGGTGATTCAAAAGCCTAACACTGTTAACAGATGCAGCTACAATTTTTGAAGGATAATAGCCTCCAAACTTCACTTTTCTAATCGAAAATCAGTCCCAAAAACTGACAAGAGTTCGGCCAAAACAAAAGCCCCCAAGCCCCGTAAAACTGATCATAACTTGAGTTATGTGATGTCCTGATTCTGCATTCAAAAGCCTAACATCAAGTTCTCAAAAAGGGCTACAATTTCCTTGAGGGATACTAGTCAAAATTCTCCCTTTTTATAACCGAAAATCAGCCCTAAAAACTGGACATTATATTGGAAAATAAACCATTAATTTTCCCATAACTCATTAATTTTCCATAACATGGCACTATTCCCATAACTCATTAATTTTCCAACAACCTTGGGCAAAACAATCAAACAGCCCCCAGTGGCATAAAAGTCAAATCCTAAAACAGCCCCTATAATGGAAAATAAACCAAAATAAGAAGGATCCCTACCTCAAGGAGCGTAGAAGAAACTCTAGGAAGTCCCGTTGATAATTCCTAAACCCGAAACCTTTGATTTCCCGAACTCCTTGCTTAAATCTTCGACGAAACCCCGTGATTTCTGCACCTGCTTTAGCTCGCTGAAAGTGTATGAACCAGGCTCTCGCCCACGACCCGACTAACCGATCTCCGTAAATCTCGAGAGCAGTTTTGAAAGCTCACTTCCTCTCCCTTCTTCTCTCCTAGTTCTAATTCTGGCAAGAAAAGAAAATGATTTTTGTTTCCATTCATTCCACCTTTTTAACATATCTTTACTTTAATTGCTTCGCAGCCGTGTCACGTTCCTGCTCGGACCGGCCGCCTCGAAACGCATTACTCTATCCCATTTTATATTCAAATTATTTTAAAATGAAATTTGCAAATTATTTCCCAATTTTGAGTAAAATTTCTCTAAAATCCCATTTTGGGTCATTGGACACCCGTTGTCTTGAAAAACATGAAAATTCTGACTATCTCGGAATTCAACAAAAATTTTCTGGGTAACTAGATTTTGAAAGACGAATCCAACGGTGAAGTCCGTTTTGTCATCTGAGATCTAGAAAATTTCCAGATACTAAACCATTTTTAAGTAATTTCCATCAAGCTTTTTGCCATTTTTAAAAAAATTAAAATTTTCTCCCCGGTTTTACAAAAGTAATCTCGATCAAAATCCAATCGCTTCGAAATGCAAAATTATGAAGGATGAGGAATTTTGGCTAAGGTAGACAAAACTCATTTTAAACATATCGTGGTAGTATGAGGTATCTTATGCTACTGCCAAATGTGTGATGTTCGTAGGGTCTTATTAGTAGGTGCATAGAAATCCTACCAAATCCATTTGAAAACAAGAAAAGGGTGTTGAGATATTTAAAAGGGACACTTGATTTTGAATTTTTTATAAGAAGGGAGGAAATAATGAACTTATTGCTTACACATATATTGATTATGTTGGGGATTTAGAAGATAGGAAAAGCGCCTTAGGTTATGTTTTTTTGTTAGGTTTAGGAGTTGTATCTTAGCTATAAAAAATTAGTAGTAAGTCTTTCCAGCACTATCAAGCCGACCATTGCAATTTCAGAATGTCAAATAGTATGGTCGGTACAGCTGGAAAATTGGGCTCGAGTCAAGGTAAGACAACTATTATTCATCAGGATGTGTTCAAGAATCAAACTTTCAAAATCCCTACATGGTCGAAGTAAGCATATAGGATGTGTGTTTTCATTTTCTTCAGAGCCTACAAAGGCTGGTACTTAGAGTTGGCTTATTAAAGACACAAGAACAATTAATGATGTAATGACTACACCACTCGTCGGATGTCTTTTAAAGTTGTGTGTATCATCGAGTCTCGTTTAACCGGAGTGTAAAACTAATGCTTACTTATCTGGCTTTAAGGGAGGAAATGTTGAGTGGGTTTGTTCCTACCAAGTCAAAAATAAAATCCCAATTGTTAAGGGTGATGTCATTTGTTGGTTTTAGTCTTCCTATTTCTTAAGGAGTTGTTACACATGCTTACTTTTTTCGTGTTTAGTTTGTTATGTAAGAATATTTAATGGCTAAAGTTATTCCTTTTGAATAAGTTTATAACTCTTAACAATTACAATTACAACATAGAAACATTAACATTACAATAAAGTATAATATAACCAGATGACAATATATATATATATATATATATATATATATATATATATATATATATATATATATATATATATATATATATATATATATATAAGTACAATATAAATGCAATGTAATTACAATAGAACCAAATGGTAAATAAAAATGTATAGATAAATATAATTTTGTGCAATTGTTAAGTATTATTATAAATTGATATGTTGAATGCTTAATATATTGAATGTTAACATGAAAATCATGTATTTCGCTAGAAATTACATAAGTATAATACAAATGTCATATAATTACAACATTTAAAACATTAACATTACGATACAATATATATAATATACCCAAATGACAAACTACATATACATGTTTATTGGATGAAATAAGTTGTTTTTCATTAGTTAAATTATTCTTCAATTCTTTCAATTTTCATTTATCTATTTCGCAATTATTATAAATCAAACTTTTGTTGGAATATTGTGAAATAGATTGGTTTCATTGTTGTGGAAAGAATACTTGTTTCTCTATTGGTAAATGGACTATGAAAAAGCCATTTATGGATACCTTCATGAATGATGGGAGATTGAAGTTCAAAATCTTTACCTAGCAATACAAGCATCGTCCAAGCCTGAATATTTTAATATGAAAATCAAAACAAATATGCAAAAAATTTCATATAATAAAAAAACTTAGGCTACAATATTAAAACTTCATCAATGATCCATGGCTTGATAGACACTTTCTCTAACTTCATTTTTTGTCAACATTATTAACCAAATTATAGGGGGAAGGGGAAGGGGGTGAATTCCTTATTTTTGTTTTTTCAAGAAGATAGTCGTTGTGGTGATTTTTGAATCACACTAAACATACAAAATACGTTGCAAGGCTGTGCCAAGAAATTAAAGCGTTTCCAAACTGGAATGACTCGTAAGATCAAACTTCTAATCGGGTTATGTATGTTCCCTGGTTCCCTTGACATTTCCCAAGAATCAAAATGGAAAACGTCATATGAATGGAAGTATTGTAGGAATTAATTGCTAAAAAAGTGTTAGATTTCCTTAGGAAGAAATGAAATAACACGGTGTTGAAAGTTGACAGACTTGAATAGGGTTTGCAACCAGAAAACTGGAATTGTTGAAGTAAACATTGGATTTCACTGTGAAAATAGTATTGTGCTGGAGAATTGATAAACAACTTGAATAAAACATGCAACCAAAATGTCGGAATTGCTAGAGAAAATATTGAATTTCACTACGAATGAATGAAATAACATTATTGGAAATTTGCTAGAAACTTGGCTAATATTAGGAATTAGAATGCTAAAATTGTTGAAATTGTTGAAAGCTTGTTGAAAAGCTAGGATTTGTTGAAGTAGATTGACATTGAGTCAATTTGTTGTGTTGTTGATTGGTTTGATTGATCGATTGACTGCTTTTTTGATTGGATATCCTTCATTTCTCCTTCTCTGCTCTTTTGATAGACATAGAAGACTTGCTGCCGAAGTCTCCTTTTCTCTACTCTCTATACTTCCTGAAGTAACTGCCCATGTCTTTCATTAAGGAAGCTTGTTCCTCAAGAATTCCTCCATGCCTCCATTATGGAGTCTTATTCCTTAAGAAAATTCTGTATCCACACATAATTGCCCCACTTCTCTACCACCGTTGATAAAGCTTCGTTTTACTTCCAAAATTTTTTAAAAATTAAGAAATACCCCTAGACCTCTTCTATCGACTTGTACCAATGGATTTAGGCCCTTTTCTACTTGGACTTTTATTCATGGGCTTAGGCTTTGACCTAGCCCGTTATTGGACCAGGCCAAAATTTCAATTTGGGTGCAAACAATGTAGAAACTTCCTTCACAAAATTCTTCAGGAGCTAAAAAAAAGAAAAAGTGAAACTAACCATTCCATCAAATCCACATAGCAAACCATCATAGAATCCATAGAAGGAAAAACAAAAACCACGATATTCGAGTGTTAGAAAAAAGACACTTATGAGATAAGCATACCTTGGCCTTGATTACATATCATAGATCCTCGATGTTCATCACCGACTTGACCAATCAACATATCGCTTAGGTCTGCCTCAACCATAGAATTCACCATCTTTGCCTACAAATTCGATCGATAGATAATCGGTGTCTGACAACGATTACGGTTTCTGGCGAATCACAAATTCATTTCTTCCTTAACAACTCTCTCTATCTCTCTCTTTGTTAAGAATAGAAACAGAGAGTAGATAGTCTTTATCAACAATTCTAAGAATGACACTCATCTTATTGGACACTTAGCATAACAGCTTTACAATCTTACATAATGATAAAAATTTGCTCACGTTTTCAACTACTAAATGTGTTGAGTGCAACAAAGGAAATGCTAATCAAATATCCTCAGGACTAGGAATTATTCAAAACATAAAAAATCTTAACCGAATCCCTAAATTTTCTTTTCATTCCCTCCCTTAAACTAGTTACCAACTTCAACTAGTTTACTTCAGGAACTTGACAAATTTCCATTTGACTTTGAAACTTTTGAAATGCATCCACTATGAAGGGCTTTGTCATCATGTCTGGCAATTGATCTTGTGTTCCACAGTAAACAAATCAACTACTCTTTCTTGTGTAAGATCACGAAGAAAATGGAAACGTACATCAATGTGCTTGCTTTGACCATGTAGCAGGATTTTTTGATAGCTTAATTATGGAACTATTATCACAAAAGATTGTTGTACACTTGCTTTCTTCCAGACCCAGCTTCTCAATTATTCTCTTCATCCAAACAAGCAACTACAACCACAAACTATTTCGTGGTTGATAAAGTAGGACTCACGGGTTGCTTTCAAGGCCGTACAACAACTCTAGATCCTAACATGAAAACATAGCCAGATGTACTTTTTATTTCCTCTATGTCTCCTGCATGGTCATTATTTGTATAACCAACCAAAACTTTGTTGTTACCTTGATCGTATGATCCTCGAGGCATCAACAGCGCAACGTGAACCTGCAAAAGGGTGATTTGACGATGAGGTCGGCCAATTCGATGATTAAGTCACGGGAAAGATGAAAAAGTAGCAAGGCTAAGGTTTGTAAATTTTGAATCGCTACCTTCCCCTCGTAAGGTGTGTGTGTGTGGTGGGGTGGGTCTTCCATTTATACACGAACCTCTCCTTGCTTTTTAGAAAGAAAACTGTAATTTTAGTGATAAAATCTCTCATTCCTTATCAATGATTAATTTTTCCTTATCAAGGATTAATGTTTTCTTTAGAAGCAAGAGATAAGGAAACTGTGAAATTGCGATAAAATATCTTTGCATATTTCCCTCCTTTATCCATTTATCCATAACGAACTTGCCACATGCGAAAGGATGGCCGACTAGGGGACTTTAAAGTCTAGGACGGCTGCCCCAAGCTAGCCTTTCGGGAAGACACTGCTCTCATAGAGCGGCCGATTCTCCCGTCTGGTAGTGCGTCTCGATTTCAATATGGTCGGGTGGGGCTCGGTCGCTTCACATCACGAGATAGGGGGGCCTTGGGCCCAATGAGTAGTGGGTCTAAAGGCCATGGTACTCACAATGCCTCCCTTTTCCCCGACTGGAATTTTGTGCTTTTTCAATTGGGGAAAATATTGTGTTTTAAACCTTGAGTGTGGAAAGTCGAAAGGGCTGGAAAAATTAATGCAAGATGACTTAATACAGCTAGAAGGTGAAACGTGTTTGGTCGCTGTGCCGTGCCTGCAGTGCACATTTCCTTGTATGTCACCGGCGCATGATGTTCTGACGACGCATTTAATGCGTCATGTTTCACCTTATATATGTGGGCTAGGGTCCTAATGCTTCCTTTACTATTTCACAAAGTTGTTCACCTACTGCAATTTATTTTCTCTTGTGCTTCTGCGAACCATTGCTTCAAAGCAATCATCGGAGCCCTCTCGACATCTTTTAATTTTTCTATGAGTTTTTACAAACTTCGTTTGAATCGCCTCCGTTGTGTTTTTCATGTCTCTTTTTCTGGGGTATTTTTGTGTTTAGAAAAGTTTTGCCTCTTTTACAAAAAGTGTCCATCATTCATTAATGGGGTTCGTGATCAAGCTATGGGCGGTTTCTTTAGGATATTCCTAGGTTTATGGCCATCCTGTATTAGGTCCCAGAAAGCTTCTGGGTTCCGTGTTCTTAGGTTTGCTATTCAGGTTGTCAAACCCTCCAAAAGTGGGGATTTCTTTATCTTTCCGTGGTTTTGATGCCTCATTTTTAAGGTCCTCAAGTTGATCCTTTTTTTTTCCTTTTTGCCCTCGTAGTATGGTGAGAGGTCAGAAGAGACTTCGCCAGTCAATGTAGCGCAATATATGACCCCAATCGAATCATTCATCGCGAACCTCTCATCAGACCGGGGTCTTCCCAATTTATACACGAACCTCTCCTTGCTTTTAGGAAAGAAAATCTCGTAATTTTAGTGATAAAATCTCTCATTCCTTATCAATGATTAATTCTTCCTTATCAAGGATTAATGTTTTCGAGAGCTGAAGAGATATGAAATCTGTGAAATTCAGGATAAATATTCTTTGCATATTCTCATTTTATCCATTTATCCATAACGAACTTGCCACATGCGAAAGGATGGCCGACTAGACTAAAGTCTGTTAGATCGCTGCCCCTTAAACTAGCCTCGGGGAAGACACCCGCTCTCATAGACGGGCTTTCTGATTCCGCCTGTGCAAGGCCCTCCGATTTAATATGGTCAGGGCTTGAGCCACATCACGAGATAGGGGGGCCTTGGGCCCAATGAATAGTGGGTCTAAAGGCCATGGTACTCACAATGCCTCCCTTTTCCCGACCGAATTTTTTGTGCTTTTCAATCGGGGGAAAATATCAGGTTTAAACCTCGAGTGTGGAAAGTCGAAAGGGCTGGAAAATTAATGCGTACATCGAACATGCCGGAAGGTGAAGCGCGTTTGTTCACAAAGCGTGCCTAAGAGTGCACATTCTTGTATGTCAATGCGCATGATACTCGACGACGATTTAATGCGCATGTTGATGTTTCACCCTTATATATAGGGGTTAGGGTCTGAATGCTTCCTCTTTTACTATTTCACAAAGTTGTTCACCTACTGCAATTTATTTTCTCTTGTGCTTCTGCGAACCATTGCTTCAAAGCAATCATCGGAGCCCTCTCGACATCTTTTAATTTTTCTATGAGTTTTTACAAACTTCGCTTGAATCGCTCCGTCAGGTTTTTCTATGCTCCTTTTCGGGGTATTTTTGTGCTAGGAAAAGCTACTTCTTGGTGGTGCAAGGCCCATCATTCACAACGGGTTCTCGTGACGAAGCCATAGGCGGTTTCGTGTGATATTCCTAGGTTTATGGCCATCCCATTAGGTCCCAAAGCTTTCTTGGTTCCGTGTTCTTAGGGTTTGGTTATTTGCTGTCATTAAACCTCCAAAAGGGATTTTTATCTTTCCGTGGTTTTGATGCCTTCATTGCTTTAAGGTCCCCTGCTGATCCTTTTCTTTTTTTTTACCAGAGATGGTGAGATGTCGAAGAGACTTTACTAGTCAATCTGTGAGCTGCAGCAGAAGGACCCCACAGAATCATTCATCGCGAACCTCTCATCAGAATTTGGGTCTTCCCAATTTATACACGAACCTCTCCTTGCTTTTAGGAAAGAAAATCTCGTAATTTTATTGATAAAATCTCTCATTCCTTATCAATGATTAATTCTTCCTTATCAAGGATTAATGTTTTCGAGAAGCAAGAGATAAGGAAACTAGGAAATTCATGGATAAATATCTTTTGCATATTTCCCTCCTTTATCCATTTATCCTTAACGAACTTGCCACATGCGAAAGGATGGCCGACTAGGGGACTTTAAAGCCCAGGATCGGCCGCCTCAACCAGCCTTTGGGAAGACACCGGCCTCAGATGGGCCGGATTCCTCCCAGCCCAGGCAGCGCCCTCCGATTTTAATATGGTCAGGCTTCGAGCCGCTTCACATCACGCAGACAGGGGGCCTTGGGCCCAATGAGTAGTGGTCTAAAGTCCATGGTACTCACAATGCCCCCCTTTTCCCCAGCTGGAATTTTGTGCTTTTCCAATTGTGGAAAATATTGTGTTTTAAACCTCGAGTGTGGAAAGTCTAGTATCGAACACGCGCACATCGAACACGCCTGAAGGTGAAACGTGTTTGGTCACAAAGCGTGCCTCCAAGAGTGCATATTCGTAGTGTCACCGCGATGATGTTCCGATCAGACGACATTTAATGCGCCTGTTGATGTTTCACCCTTATATATAGGGGTTAGGGTTTGAATGCTTCCTCTTTTACTATTTCACAAAGTTGTTCACCCACTGTAATTTATTTTCTCTTGTGCTTCTGCGAACCATTGCTTCAAAGCAATCATCGGAGCCCTCTCGACATCTTTTAATTTTTCTATGAGTTTTTACAAACTTCGTTTGAATCGCCTCCGTTGTGTTTTTCATGTCTTTTTCTCGTGGTATTTTCGTGTTTAGAAAAGTCATTTCTTTTTGTGCCCATCATTCATTAATGTGGTTCTCGTGACGAAGCTATAGGCGGTGCTTTGTGGATATCTTGTATTGCATATCCCATTAGGGCCCCAGAAAGCTTCTTGGTTCCAGGTTCTTAGGTTTGGTTATTTGTGGGTTGTCAAACCTCCAAAAGGGGGATTTCTTTTATCTTTCCAGGGTTTTGATGCCTTCATTGCTTTAAGGTCCTCAAGTTGATCCTTTTTTTTTTCTTTTTTTTGCCTGTAGTATGGTGAGAGGTCAGGAAGAGACTTCTACTAGTCAATCGTAGCTGCAGCAGGCGACCCCACAGAATCATTCATCGCGAACTCCATCACTCGGTAAGTGGGGGTCTTCCTAATTCTATACACCTAACCTCCTTGATTTTAGGAAAGAAAATCTCGTAATTTTAGTGATAAAATCTCTCATTCCTTATCAATGATTAATTCTTCCTTATCAAGGATTAATGTTTTCGAGAAGCAAGAGATAAGGAAACTAGGAAATTCGTGGATAAATATCTTTTGCATATTTCCCTTCTTTATCCATTTATCCATAACGAACTTGCCACATGCGAAAGGATGGCCGACTAGGGGACTTTAAAGTCTAGACGGGCTGCCCTTAAGCTAGCCTTTGGGAAGACACCTGGCTCTCATAGATGGGCTTTCGGATTCTCCCCGCCCAGGCAAGGCCCTCCCATTTTAATATGGTCAAAAGGGTCAGCCGCTTCACATCACGAGATAGGGGCCTCAGCCCAATGAATAGTGGGTCTGTTGGCCATGGTACTCACAATGCCTCCCTTTTCCCCGACTGAATTTTGTGCTTTTTCAATCGGGGGAAAATATCGGCTTTAAACCTGAGCGTGGAAAGTCGGTGGCCGGAAAATTAATGCGCATCGAACACGCCGGGAAGGTGAACGTGGTTTGGTCACAAAGTTTGCCTGCGAGTGCACATTTCTTTGTATGTCGCTGGGCATGATGTTCCTCGACAACGCGATTTAATGCGCCTGTTGATGTTTCACCCTTATATATGTGTTGTGGTCTCGAATGCTTCCTTTTACTATTTTACAAAGTTAACACCCACTGTAATTTATATTTTCTTGTGTTTCATAACCATTGCTTCAGCAATCATCGAGCCCTCCTCGACATCTTTTAATTTTTCTATGAGTTTTACAAAACTTCGCTTGAATCGCCGTTGTGCTTTTCTTATGTCTTTGGGTATTTTGTGTTTAGAAAAGTTTCGCTTCTTTTAAGGGTGCGCCCATCATTCATTAATGGGGTTCTTGGTGGACGAAGCTATAGGCGGCTTCCTAGATATTCCTAGGTTTATGGCCATCCCATTAGGTCCCGTAAAGCTTCTTGGTTCCAGGTTCTTAGGTTTGGTTATTTGTGGGTTGTCAAACCTCTAAAAGGGGGATTTCTTTTATCTTTCCAGGCTACATGCCTTCTATCGCTTTGCTGTCCTCAAGTTGATCCTTTTTTTTTTCTTTTTTTTGCCTGTAGTATGGTGAGAGGTCAGGAAGAGACTTCTACTAGTCAATCAGAGCGTAAGAGAAGGACCCCACAGGAATCATTCATTGCAAAACAATTTGTCAGCGCAATGCTCAGAGGAGCATCCTTTTCACAAGTCCTCGTTGACATTAGTTTGAAATTTGTTAGATGGAGCGGTTGTCTCAATCTGTAGGAGGGGCGTATAATGTCGCCTACTTCCCACCCGTGAGTAGTTTGTCACGGGTCTTGCTTCCATCTCATCGTTGGTGAAGCGCCTCGCACTTCACCCTGAGCACCTCATGCGCCACATCCGAACGCTTTTCTCGCATCTTGATGGGTTGCAGTGCGTTAAACTTTCTCTACCAGTTGAATATTTAACTAGTAGAGATTTGTTTTATCTACACTTTGAAGCTTAGGAATGGGGGCCGACTATCTATGTCGGCCCATAACCCCCGGTTGTAATATACAATTGGGCTCGTCTCCCTTAAGACTGAGGCGAAAGGGGTTGTTTTGATGAGAGAGCCGTGGTATGAAACGCCAAGCTCTCTTGGGCTCCCATTTGACTTGAATGAGTCCCTCACGTTCCCATGTTTTTCTCAGCTTGGTGGGGCTTGTTCTTTTATAGATCGCCCACACTCTGACATGCCGCTTTTCTTGACTTCAGAGAGATAAAGGCAAGCGAGGCCTGGCGAAGTTAGGTCATGGAGAATAACAGTTGTACGATGACCGGCTCAAGATTACTGAGAGGAGTGCAAACACCAGCTCTACTCATTGAAGAAATTCAGAGTTAGGTGCTAGCCCTTCGTTACATGTCCTCGCCATCCCGCTCACTCTAGAAGAGTCTTCTAGGTGAACATTTTGTCCTAGTCGATCTTTAAGGTCGATCCTAGGCAGCTCTGCATAAGCGAGGTCCGCTCAAGAGCCTCAAGCTGTAACTGCTTAAGAAACCTTGACTACCTTTGCTAGGCCTAGCCAATCACCTTTTGATGAACAAGATTCTTCGCCTACCCCCTAGGTGGCAAAGAAGTCGAAGAACGGAAAGATCATAGTCGCTAGTGCAGGATTAGAGGGCTTTATGGATTGGGTAGATCCAAATGCTAGTAACCCAACTGAGGAGAGGGAGGATGATATGTTTAGCCTCGCTGCTGGATTCGGGGCCTCAGTGGATGCGCAGTTTCCACACGTAGTGCTTAGGGGGAGACTACTCCAGCTCTAAAGCATTCAAGGAAAGTGCTAAAATAAGAGTCGAGTCCAAAACAAGAGGCTTAGAAAAAGTCTTGCGCAATTTCGTGGACTCTCCACGAGCTCCAGATGGTTTGCTCAAGAGGGTGCCTCTCAAGATGCTTCCAGAGAGGCTTATGCATTGCTGGAGGATGGGGTCCCAGACGGGAGGCCTCCCAATGCTGCTGGAGTTATGAGAGAGACTCTATCAGAGATAGACGTTGGGTCATTGTTCTCAATCAGGCTTGCAAATGCTGGCCCTCGCAGGTCAAGGCTACTTGACCGACTGATTCTAGGCTCGTATATTATGCCGCAAGAGTGGGATTATCCTTTGGAGGACATAGTAATTCCCGCCTTAGAGGCCGCCTTGTGAAATCATTAACTCTGGGTTGAGCCCCTTCAACAAAGAGCAGCTCTTGGTCACACACATGCGTGACCTCTAACCCACTCTTCTTAGAGTATAGGGTGGCGGCTCTTGCTGAGGAGTACTCCATCCCTTTCCCCGGCTATTTGGATAGGAATTCCTTTCAGCGTGTAGCCGAAGATGGGATGCTCATTCGCAAACTACCGACTTTAACTTAGCCTACCGAGCCGGTATATTTTGACTTTTAGTAATTGAACGCCGCTTTGTGTTGTGACTTTCTTCTTAACATTCCTTTTACAAAGGTCATCGCTATTTGGAACATGGCTCATCAGCATAGGGAATTTCGTGCTCGGTTGGACGATGTCGAGAAGCTACGGCTTTATGCCCAGTCGGCCGTTACCAAGCACCAAGCCTTGAAGGCCTCCCTGGCTAAGGCCAAATCTAAGTCTAAGCATTAGGAGTGGGAGGTTAAGGCAGGTGTAGAGAAGATTGTAGGGGCGGAGAAGGAGAGGGATGAGGCTAAAAAGGAACCCCAAGTCACCTAATTTGTTGTCGTTGTAGTGGGTGATGCCAAGGCAAGGGCGGAGGAGACTGCTAGTGGTCCAAGAAGCTGGCACGCTGATAACGCCAAGCATGCGTAGGTTGAGAATTCCTACCTGGAGGTTGAGCAAACATCACTCCTACTAGAGCTTAGGGCGGCTAAGAATGATGTGTCCTCCCTTTACTCTAAGGCGGGTAAGGATAAGGAAACCATGGAGGAAGACTACTAGAAGGCCTTAGAGTTGATTTTTGCTTATGGCTACGGATGTTGTGTGTTCAAACACAACATTTATGGAGACCAACCAGAGATTCTGGATGGTATGCCTGACTCCTTCGACCTACTTCCTCTAAAGTTCTTTGCAAACCCCAAGTACCCCCCTGCCCCGATAGCCACTTAGGTCATGACAAAGTGCTGCAGATCAGAGCGGTTGCATAAAGGAGCCCGAGAATAGTGCTTCGCTGGAACCAAAGCTACACTTTCGCTTTCTTTTTCTCTCTGGGCCCGTTCGGGCCACTCAGAACATTTATGTAACCATCGACTCTACTGGCGTCTTTATGAAATACAATTTTATTTTACTTAATTGATTCATTTTATTTCACAACTCTTTTCCACGAATCCTGACTAGGATAGTTTCTTAAGGATATCAATGTTAAATCTTTTAGGAGATAGAAGTTGGTAGGGATCGAACATGGGCCAACAGGTAAGTCACCATCCCTGGTTTTTTGCTCATGCACATCTGGTATTTTGAAAGTGCCAACAGGCTAGGAGCCACAAGTGTGGTCTTTTGAAAGTGCTAGTAGGCTTAGTACCATAAGTCTGGTAATTTAAAAGTGCTAATAGGCTTAGAGCCATGTCTGGTCTTTTGAAAGTGCCAACAGGCTATGAGCCACAAGTTTGGTCTTTTGAAAGTGCCAGTAGGCTTAGAGCCACATCTAGTCTTTTGAAAGTGCCAATAGGCTAGGAGCCACAAGTTTGGTCTTTTGAAAGTGCAAGCAGGCTTAGAGCCACATATGGTCTTTTGAAAGTGCCAAAAGGTTTAGAGCCACAAGTTTGCCTGGAAGTGCCAACATGCTTAGAGACACATCTGGTCTTTTGAAAGTGGGACTATTAATAGAAAATACTTTAAAGGAAATTCAATTGATAATATTTAAAGGAAATTCAATTGATAATACTTTAAAGAAAAAATTATTGATAATATTCCGAGAATTAGAAGAAAATGCTCTAAAGGAAACCTTATACCTTTAAAGAA